>LNAC01000066.1:3651131-3798570 GCA_002007465.1 Ailurus styani | reverse complement strand
GATGCGGGCCTCGATCCCAGGACCCTGAGATCATGACCTGAGCCGAAAGCAGAGGCTTTAACCCACTGAGCCACCCAGGTGCCCCAGAACCCACTTTCTTGACTAACAATTCTACCCAGTGCTACACCCCCTCCCTCGAAACCAAATGAGATAATGAATGCAAATTTTTTTTTTTAACTTACGGGTTACATGTAGATATGACAGTATACTTTTTGTCATCAATAATAATATTGGAATACTAATGATGAAGAGGCCCCCAATCCCAGGTCTCTACCCCCATGAGCTAGGTGAGGATCTCCTTTGCAAGTAAGCTCTGCCTTCTAATTCCAAGCATGGGCGGGCCTGGCCTTTGACAGCTCTCTGGAGAGCCTCTCAGTCCACTGGCGGTTCGGGCTGCCATTTACCAAGCCATTATTGGTCCTAATAAGGTGTTCCTCTGCGTCTTTTCCTCCCTGCGCGTTCACCTATCATATTATCTGTCTCCCCTGCAGCCCTGGGAAGTAGGTAGGAGTAGCTATTATTATCTGCAGTTTACTGGCAGATAAAGTGAGGCTCAGGAGAGGTTCTGTGGCCTTCCCAAGGTCATACGACCCATCAAGGGCTCAAGCCACTGGCTCCTTTCGGGCTTGTGTCCAGTTCTTTGACTTGTTTTGTTAGAGGAGGACCTGGCAGGGGCTGCCTACAAACTAGCAAGTGACTCAAGGGGTTCATCCGAGTTTCTGAGAAGTAAATCAGGCCTCTCTCCCCACAAGGAATTCCAGTTGGCTTAATCCAGTAGAGCTGCTGTTCAAGCCCCATCCACACCAGAGTGGAAGTCGTAAATGGAAAAATCTCCCTTTTGATCTGATATAAGATCTCAGCATGTAGTTCTCTTCTGGTCCTGCTGCTTCTCAAAAGTCTTTAGTGGCTCCCTACTACTAACAGGAAAAATAACTTCAGTAGCTACAGACTTCAGACTAGCAGCTACCTAGAATGTCAATATTCTTTCGCTGATGATTCTAATTCTGGTTCAAAGGCACACTCCCTCTTGTCCCTCCCCACCTTTCAGCTATTGTCACAAATAGAATATACTTAGGATTCTTTCTTGAGAGGGAGTAGGAGCCAGCCCTAACACTGATGCCTGAGGCAGACACCGTGGAGGGGAGGGGAGTGGGATCAGAAAATACTTACTGAGGGCACCCAAATCCACAGTAAGTTTACATTTGGATTTTAGGGGGAGTGTGGACATTCTCCAATCCAGAAGAATGAAACCAGGTACTCTTTATTTCATGAAAGGCTCTCCAAACTTTAAATAATATCCCATCTCATTGCTTCTTCCTACAGCCTAGGAAATCCTGAGCACCCAGGTTCAGGACATCTGGCTTTGTGTTTTGAGTTCAGCCTCCACCTTTCTGGGTATACTGTGTAAATCTCAGTATCCCTTATCTGCGAAGTGGGAGTAAAAGAGGAGGTGTGCTTCCTAGGAGTATTATGTGGCTACTAATGAAAACCTAGGACATGCTACGAAAAGGGACGGTGTTGGGCCATGAGGGAGAATGTCACCACTTGTTTGTGCCTGGGTACTTCCGGGAGGAGCGAGGAGGGGTGGGGGGATTCACTGCCAGAATCAAAGCCTGTCAGTTTGAAGAAATCTGGTAAAAGTTTCTTTAGTGGAAGTTTGGTTTGGCTTTGAATTCCTCCAAGTACATCTGGTTCCCCATGGAAGGAACAGAATTAGTCACAGACTTCTAGAACTAAGGACTAAAGTCATTGCACATGGGCCATTACAAATATAGATCATAGTGCATTAGAATCCTAGCACATCCAGCGGTGTGTCTTAGGCCTTTTTTATGACAGAACACAGGACATTAGAGCTGCAGAGCCCCAGCTTGTCAGATCTGGAGGGGCTCCTAAAGGCCAGCTATCCAGTTTTTCAAACCTGCGGTTCCCAGTGGGTGAGGACAAGCCTGTGGGCAGGGCCCTAGCCGTCAAAACCCCTGCTCCTAATAGTGTAGCTCTGCTTTAATCCACTTACAATTTCATTAGGAAAAAAGAGATTCTGCCCCTGAAAGCAATAGAGGTCCTTGAAATCATGGATTCATTCCAGCCCCTTCACCCAACAGACAGCACATCATTTACAGAGGAGGAAAGAGGTTCACAGGGCTTAGGTGACTGACTTGACCAAGGCCACCAGGGAACAAATGACTTTTGACCCAAGTCTCCCAAGAGCCAGGGTAGCTTGTCACAAGGACCACTGAGCAAGCATCAGTGAGTGTGCAAGCCAGATTCGCAGTCAGTGCATATCCATTCCTGCCTTTGAGGGCTCTTTTAGGGGGTAATAGAGACCACAGGCCTGCGCAGGCCAAAGAATCATACCTGTATGAGTTGGAAGGGACTTTAGAGCTCTTCTTGTCTCCCCCAAGGGCAAGTAACCCCCTAGAGTAGCACCATCCTTCACAGGTGGCTACCCAGACTCTGCCTGGCCTCCTCAGTGATGATGAGATCTGCATTCTGAGATGACTCATTCCAGAATTGCACTTGAGGTCGCTAACCAAAAGAATGAGGAAAGATCTCAGAGCATTGCTCCTCCCACTTGTGCTTAGACTTTTTATCGGTGACTTGGATAAAGACATGGGTGTCACAACCACCAAGTTTCTGAATGTTGGAATCCAGATTCTGAGAAGCCGGAGCAGTGAGTTGAAGCACAGGGTGAAGTGCATCACAGTCTCATTAAAGCCCTACAGCACTGAGTTGGAGGAAATCAACTCATGAAGAACAGACTGGGGATGGTGTAATAATACCTCTGAGAGTTTTCATTACCTACAAACTCAGCAGTCAGTAGTTTGAGCTGGCTGCTAAAAGTAATAGTACTTGGTAATATTTGTTGAAAACTGTGTTATATCTTATATTCAGTATTTATGTACATTAACTAATTTCATTCTCAAAATGGTATTATGAAGGCGAGGAACGAAAATCAGAGACGGTAAGCCACTTGCCCAAGGTCACACGGCCAGAAACTGTGCGTTATGAGCCACTTTCTGCTGTCTTCCCCATCTATGAGATGCGTCTGGGAGCTGCAAGGAGGCAGATTTGATTCAGACATATTCTAAAAGGGTCCATGCATGAACCCTCACCCCTGCACTCACTTATACCTGTGCACACACAAGCCCCATGGCTACCAACTTACTTGCTTATATCATATTCGTTCTGTCAAGCAGGCACATACCATTAATGTATCCATACAGCTATTCAAAAATTGCCACCTAAGTATGTGTGTGCTCTCTTGCAAATGTGCACATTCACCCACATGAAGATTTTCCTCTGAGTCTGGGGAGCCAAGAACAGGAGGCCCCACCCCAGACAAGTGCCTGCTCGAAGTTTACCAGAACAGCCTGTGGCTGGGCCAGCAAGCTTAGACTCGACCAGAGACCAGCAGCTTCCTGCCCCAGTAGGGTGAAGGCTGGACCTTCTCCAGAGGGCTCAGTGGACCCCACCCTCACCCCAACCTTAGGTTTTGATTCTGCCTTGGCTTTGCAAACTAATAATAACTAATATTTATTGAGTGCTTTTCTATGGGCCAGGAGCTGTGCTAAGTACATTAATGGGCATGAACTTATTTATTTAGTCTTCATAAAACCCTAGGAAAGCAGTACTCTTAATAGCCCCATCTTACAGATGAGAAAACAGAGGTTTGAGGAAGTTGACTTCCCCAAGGTTATGTAGTTGGCAAGTGGTAGAGCTTGGACTTAAACCCAAAGGGTCAGATTCACAAGGAACCACAGCTTCTCTTTCTGGCAGTGTGGTCTGGAGGAAAGAACCTGGCTCTGGTTCTTACCCTATGACTTTGGGCAGGTCCCTTTCTTCCTTTTTTCTTTTTCTTTCTCTTTTTTAAGATTTTATTTTATTTACTTGTCAGAGATTTAGAGCAAGCACTGGCAGGGGGAGCGCAGGCAGAGGGAGAAGTAGACTCCCTGCTGAGCAAGAAGCTGCATGTGGGACTCCATCCCAGGACTCTGGAATCATGACACTTAACCCACTGAGCCACCCAGGCATCCTGGGCATGTCCCTTTCTTTTGGGGGAACTTCATATTCCAGCTTCAGAAAAGAAAGGATAATCACTGATGGTTCCTTCCGTTTTCATTCTGTCATTGCTTTTCCTAAGTCCAGATCCTTCCAGTTTTCACCTATTGAGTAGGATTATATACCAGGCACTGGGAATTCATGCATGAATAAGATACACAAAACTCTTGTCTTCATGGAGCCCCGTGTCGAGTGCAGGAGACACTCACTAAACAAATTAGCAAGAACATAATTGGTGGTACTAAGTGCCATGGAGAAAATGGGGTGGTATGATAAAGGAGGGTGCTAGGAAGTAGGCTACATCAAACTGGGTGTTAGGATATGATATTTGAGAGCTGAGCCAGGAAGAAGGATAACAAGAAGGAGCCAGTCATGTGAGAATCTTAAGTAAAGGGAAACAGCAAGTGCAAAGGCCCTGAGGCAGACCCTAGTTTGTCATATCTGTGGAGGAGAAAGGAGGCCCATGTGGCTGCAGCTTGATGAACAATAGGGAGAGTGCTGGGAGGTATCATTAGAAAAGCAGACAGGCATGTGGACCCACATGGCCTTGTAGATCATAGTGAGTAGTTTAGATTTTAATCTGAATGCTCTGGGAAGCCACTGGAAAATTTTAAGAAGGGACGTGATCTGAATTGATTTATGCTTTCACAAGATGTTTCTTTTTAAAAAAATATTTTATTTATTCATCTGAGAGAGAGAGAGAGAGAAAGCAAGCACAATTGTGTGGGGGGAGGGCAGAGGGAGAAGCAGACTCTGTGCTGAGCAGGGAGTCAGGACACGGGGCTCGATCCAGGACCCTGGGATCATGACCTTAATCAAAGGCAGATGCTTAACTGACTGAGCCACCCAGGCACCCCTCACAAGACATTTCAAAATAATGGTCCTAGGTACTATAGGCTGGGAGGGCAGCCCAGGAAACCCAACATGCCTCTGCACCTTGCAAACCTGTTCACTTGCCCAGAGATGGTGCCAGGAAACAAATGTCCAGACACAGGCCCTTCCTCAGCAAACCACTCGCCTGGTCTGTGAGTCTTACAGCTTGAACACAACACTGCTCACCAAACTGTCATCCAAGGGTGCACTCTCTCTGCATCTTATCCCCTTCCAGGGAGACCCTGCCCCTGCTCCCTTCCCTAAGCTCATGTCTGCAAGGCGCCTGTGCAGCAGCTGAGTGGTGTGTCTTGTTGGGGCCTGCCCTATGAGGGTGCTGACCTGGTGAGCAGGAAGCTTCCTGCGAAGCAGGGCAGGCCGAGCAGGGAGGCTGCGTGCACCCTAGGCTCACTGGACTGCAGAGTGACCAGACCTGGGACTGGGGTAAGAACTCATTTTTCCTTGGGGCTTCAACTTCCAACGCAAGGCCACCCTGAGGGGTTGAGGTCCACAGGACTCAAAGGTCTACACCCTCTTGCAGGAGACTGTGTCAGGGATGGGGTGAGTGGAATGGAGGGAATATGGCTTTTGCCTGGGGTCAGCTCCATTGTGATCTGCAGCGGTAAGTGACGGGTAAGAGTAGAGGGTGGCTCAGTGGGTTAAAGCCTCTGCCTTTGGTTCAGGTCATGATCTCAGGGTCCTGGGATCGAGCCCCGCATCGGGCTCCCTGCTTGGCGGGGAGCTTGCTTCCTTATCTCTCTCTGCCTGCCTCTCAGCCTATTTGTGATCTCTCTCTCTCTCTCTGTCAAATAAATAAATCTTTAAAAAAAAAAAAAGGAGTAGAGGGCAGGAAGGATGAGGAATAGACACCCCAAGTGTAGAATCTTCTTCCATTCCTGCTCCCTCTTCTCTGAGGTGCTGGGCTTTGGGTGCCACCAATAGGATTTCAAGAGACAGACAGTGGTAGGGAGGCTAGACCAAGTCCTTTCTGTCACAGGCTTGCATATCCCAAGTTAGGCAGACTTTTCCATTCCTGTCTCCCAGGTTGGGATGCTCCCTGCAAGGTTTTAAAGAAGCTACATTCAGCTCCCTCAGGACTCTGGAAAGACAAGGATGCAAGCCTCTCCTTTCCCCTCTTGCCCCAGGAGTTTAACTCTTCCTTGCCTTTAAAGAGAGAGGCAACCGGAAAAACAAGTCTTGCTCGTTTCATCCAGGAATGCTCTGCACATCTGCACATCTGGCTGACAGCCACGGAGCTCCTTGGAGTCAAGACTCTCACAGGCAGGCCAGGCACCAGCCTGGTGTATGCAGCCTCATACTTTGCTTCTGGAAGGCCTAGTTTGGCAACCAAACTTTGCCCTCCCCTACTCCCCTTCTATCTTCTCCCTGTCCTTAACCCTGAGGTTGGACTTTTAACCCAGGCTGGAGATCATGGATAAGCCTTGTGGGAAATGGCACAGGAGAGAATGGGAGCCACAGCAGGTCTTAGGGGTAGAAGTACTCATTCATGACTAGTTCAACAACCCCCAGGGACTAGTTCTTTCCTGGCCACCCACTTTGTGAAATGGGGCAAGACTCATCCCCCCTCTGGGGTTCTATTTCCCCATCTATGCATGAGAAGTCGGGTAAGAACTCCATGTCTCAAAGGTCCACTGTAGCTCTGACATTCCAGGAGATTTGAAGTTACAGGATGAGTCAGAATCAGGCCTTATCCAAAGGGACTAGCAGTGGGACAGGGGCAGGTAAGCCTGGGATAGGGGAAGCAGCCCTGGCCTATGATGCAAGGAGCCCCAGTTCTAATTCTTGCTTTGCCTCTCTCTAGTCGTAAGGCCCTGGGTGGGTCCCTTCCCTTTATGAAACTGAGTTTCCTATTACTAATAATAACCAATATTAAGTTAAAACTTCTATGTCCCAGGCACCCTGTTGGGTCATTTCCCTTTGTTATTTCTTTTAATTTTCACAACAGTCCAATGAGGTAGATAATATCCTTATCCCCATGCTACAGAAGAGGAAATCAAGGGTCACAGAGGTTAAATAACCTGCCCAGAACATCACCCAGCTAGTGAGAGGTGGAGCCAGGGCTGGTGGCCAAGCAGCCTGATGCCAGGCCCATGATCTTGGTCACTTTGCTTTTTTGTAGCCCCAGCATGTGCAGATGCAGCTCAGTTTGGCTGGACCTCAGCCTTGATGGAAGGGTCTTGTAGGAAGTTCCTAGAGCCAGAGGGCCAAGCTTGGGTCCCTGGTGGAAACTATTCCACCATCACTGGGGAGCCACTGAAGGTTCTTTGGGAAAAAGAGTCAAGTGGTCAGTGTTGTATCTGCCAGGTACCCCTGAGAAAGCACTTAAACTTGTCTGTTAGCCTTCGAATATGGGGTTTCTCAACCTCAGCACTATTGATATTTGGGGCTGGATCATTTTTTTGTTGTTGGGAGGCCGTCCTATGAGATGTAGGATGGTTAGTAGCACCCTAACTTCTATCCACCAGATGCCAGTAGCTCCCCCTCCCCCACAAGCTGGGACAGCCAGAAATGTCTTCAGACATTGCCAAGTGTCTTCTGAGGGGCAAAATCACCCCAGCTAAGAACCACAGCAGTAGGAGCCATTTCTTTCCTAATTTACACTTTTCCTTTTTTTTTTTTTTTTTGCCTAGGGCTTCGGGAGTTTTTCCATCATGATTATTGCCTTCTTGGGCTTTGTCATTTTCTTGCTCCATTGTACAACCTGTGAGAAGCCCCAAGAAGGGTTTGTCTCCTCCACCTGGCGCTTCACACACTCCCTCTATAATGCGACCATCTATGAAAACTCTGCCCCCAAGACCTACGTGGAAAGCTCTGTGAAAATGGGCATTTACTTGGCAGAGCCCCAGTGGGCAGTGAGATACCGGATTATCTCCGGGGACGTGGCCAATGTGTTTAAAACAGAGGAGTATGTGGTGGGCAACTTCTGCTTTCTGAGACTAAGGACAAAGAGCAGCAACACAGCCCTTCTGAACAGGGAGGTGCGAGACAGCTACACCCTCATCATCCAGGCCACGGAGAAGAACTTGGAGTTAGAAGCTTTGACCCGCGTGGTGGTCCACATCCTGGACCAGAATGACCTGAAGCCCCTCTTCTCCCCACCCTCATACCGAGTCACCATCTCTGAGGACATGCCCCTCAAGAGCCCCATCTGTAAGGTGACTGCCACAGATGCTGATCTGGGCCAGAATGCCAAGTTCTATTATGCCTTTAACACGAGGTCGGAGATGTTTGCCATCCATCCCACCAGTGGTGTGGTCACCTTGGCTGGGAAGCTCAATGTCACCTGGAGAGGCAGGTATGAGCTCCAGGTGCTGGCTGTGGACCGCATGAGGAAAATCTCAGAGGGCAATGGCTTTGGTAATCTGGCTGCACTCGTCATCCACGTGGAGCCTGCCCTCAGGAAGCCCCCAGCCATCACCTCGGTGGTGGTGGCTCCACCAGACAGCAGTGAGGGCACCACCTATGCCACTGTAATGGTAGATGCAAACAGCTCAGGTGCTGAAGTGGACTCACTGGAAATTGTTGGTGGTGACCCTGGAAAGTACTTCAAAGCCATCAAGTCTTATGCCCGCAGCAATGAGTTCAGTTTGGTGTCGGTCAAAGACATCAACTGGCTGGAGCACCTTCATGGATTCAACCTCAGCCTGCAGGCCAGGAGTGGGAGCAGGCCTTCTTTTTATTCCCAGATCAGGGGCTTTCACCTACCCGCTTCCAAAGTGGCTTCCCTTAAGTTTGAGAAGGCTGTTTACAGAGTGCAGCTTAGTGAGTTTTCCCCTCCTGGGAGCCGAGTGGTGATGGTGAAAGTAACCCGAGCTTTCCCCAACCTGCAATATGTTCTAAAGCCATCCCCAGAGAATGTGGGGTTTAGACTTAATGCTCGCACTGGACTCATCACCACCACAAAGCTCATGGACTTCCATGACCGAGCCCACTACCAGCTACACATCAGAACCTCACCAGGCCTGGCCTCCACCACTGTAGCCATCGATATTGTAGACTGTAACAACCATGCGCCCATCTTCAACAGGTCCTCCTACGATGGTACCTTTGATGAGAACATCCCACCAGGCACCAGCATTTTGACCGTTCGTGCCACAGACCAGGATCATGGAGAGAATGGATATGTCACCTATTCCATCACTCGTCCAAAAGCTGTGCCCTTTTCTATTGACCCTTATCTGGGAATCATCTCCACCTCCAAACCCATGGACTATGAGCTCATGAAAAGAATTTATACCTTCCGGGTACGGGCATCAGATTGGGGATCCCCATTTCGCCAAGAAAGGGAAGTGTCTATATCTCTTAGGCTCAAGAACTTGAACGACAATGAGCCTATGTTTGAGCAAGTCAACTGCACTGGGTCTATCCGTGAAGACTGGCCAGTAGGAAAATCTGTAATGACCGTGTCGGCTATAGATGTGGATGAGCTTCAGAATCTAAAATATGAGTTTGTGTCAGGCAATGAACTACAGTATTTTGATCTAAATCACTTCTCTGGAGTGATATCACTGAAGCGCTCTTTTATGAATCATACTACTGGTCAACCCATCAACTATTCCCTGAAAATTACAGCCTCAGATGGGAAACATTATGCCTCACCCACAACTTTGAATGTTACTGTAGTAAAAGACCCTCGTTTTGAAGTCCCTATAACATGTGATAAAACAGGAGTATTGGCACACTTCACAAAGACCATCCTGCATTCTGTTGGGTTTCAGAACCAGGACTCCAATGATGAGGACTTCATTTCCTTAAGTGCATATCAGATCAATCATCATAGCCCCCAGTTTGAGGAACATTTCCCACAGTCCATTGACATCCTTGAGCGGGTTCCTGTCAATACCTCCCTGGCCCGCCTGGCAGCCATTGACCCTGATACTGGCTATAATGGCAAACTGGTCTATGTGATTGCAGATGGCAATGACGAGGGCTGCTTTGATATGGAGCTGGAGACAGGGCTGCTCACTGTAGCTGCCCCTTTGGACTATGAAGCCACCAGTTTCTACATCCTCAATATAACAGTGTATGACCTGGGCACTCCCCAGAAGTCATCCTGGAAGCTGCTGACGGTGAATGTGAAAGACTGGAACGACAACTCACCCAGATTTCCTCCTGGTGGGTACCAGATAACCACCTCAGAGGACACAGAAGTTGGAACCACAATTGCAGAGTTGAAAGCAAAAGATGCTGACTCGGATGACAATGGGAGGGTTCGCTACACCCTGCTAAGCCCCACAGAGAAGTTCGCCCTTCATCCCCTCACTGGGGAACTGGCTGTCACAGGACACCTGGACCGGGAATCACAACCACAATATATACTCAAGGTGGAGGCCAGGGATCAGCCCAGGAAGGGCCACCAGCTCTTCTCGGTCACTGACCTAATAATCACATTGGAAGATGCCAATGACAACTCCCCTCAGTGCATCACAGAACTCAGCAGTCTGAAAGTCCCAGAGGATATGCCTCCAGGAACTATTCTAACATTTCTGGATGCCTCTGATCCTGACGTGGGCCCTGCGGGAGAAGTGCGTTATGTCCTGTTGGATGATGCCCATGGGACCTTTCATGTGGACCTGATGACTGGCGCACTCAGTCTGGAGAGAGAGCTGGATTTTGAGAGGCGGGCTGGATACAATCTGAGCCTGTGGGCCAGCGACAGTGGGAGGCCCCTGGCCCGCAGAACCCTCTGCCATGTGGAAGTGATAGTCTTGGATGTGAATGAGAATCTCCACCCTCCCCGCTTTGCCTCTTTTGTGCACCAGGGCCAGGTGCAGGAAAATAGCCCCTCCGGCACCCAGGTGATGGTAGTGGCTGCCCACGATGATGACAGTGGCTTGGATGGGGAGCTCCAATACTTCCTGAGGGCTGGCACCAGTCTTTCAGCCTTTAGCATCAATCAAGACACAGGTACTGGGAGTGGGATGGATGGGGATGCCAGGTGTTGGGAGACAGTGGGCCTAAGGAGATCAGGGGCCGTCCTGAAAGAAGGCAGGCTGCAGGCTAAAAAGAAAGGCAATAAATAGGGACTCTCCTTTTTGTCCCTTTTGTTTTAAATTTATCTTTATCACACTGGAGATGTGTGTGTGTGTGTGTGTGTGTGTGTGTGTCCATTTAAGTCAAATCACCCATCTCATTGGCATCTGTGTATACATTTATATATACACATATATTACATACTATTTATTATATATAAATATTATATATAACATATTATAGCTATATGCTTATAAAGGTAATGCCTCATGGATATACATTTTTATATATAATTTAAAAATGAATGTATTTTTTTGTGTCTCACCTCTCCAGATATAATCTTTATTAATAATTTTGGTCTTTTCTTGTAAATTTATCACCACTGCTTATTTTATTGTATGAGAAAATAATACAACAGACACTAAGTCTGCAATACTTTCTTACCCCATAACATTACACCAGGATATCTTATATATCAGTGCATATAAATATTTTCTTTTCTTTCTTAATAGCTGCATTTTATTCTATCATATAGATAATATCCTTGATCATATACTTTTGTTCATATGCATGGATCTCTATAGGAAAAACTCTTAAAAATGCAGTTGCTGGCTCAAAGGAAAATAAATATCTTTAGTGTTAATAGATAATTCCAAATTGCCCTCCAAAAAGGTGGCACCAACTTATTTCTTCCTTTTAAGCTTTATAGAAAATAAGTACAATTCAACAAATACTGGCAAGCACCCCCTGCTAGCGAGGTTCTGGAGATAGGCATCTTGGGGAGATCCCAGGTGAGAAAAGGTAGGTCACTGTCCTCGAGAAGCTTACAATCTGATGGGCACTTTATTTCCAGGGTGAAGGGCAGGGTGATGTGGCAGAAAGAGCATTAGACTGAGATTCAGTGGTCGACCCAGATCTTCTGCCCACTTGCTACATGACCTTGATCAAATCACATTCTTTCTCTGGGCCTCATCTCCCCACCTGAAAAGGAATGAGGTTCCTTCCGTTCTGACATGCTATCGCTGTGGACCTGGGCCCTGTCCTCTCACACAAGTCCTTCCAGCCGAGTGTGACCCATGAGAACTTAGGGTGTAAGCCTCTTTTGCTCACTGTTGGACCCTTGGCTTCTAGAACAGTGCTGCTCTGTAGTAAGCAATTTGTGGAGTGAGTGAACTAATGAAGACTCTGAAATCATTAAGATGCTGGAAAGGGGGACAGCAATCTATTCATCAAATCCTTAACTCTTAAATTGGTACCTATAATATCTGCAACTTGAAGGAACTGATTTAAAGACAATTGCCATGGGCCTATTTTAGCAAAGAAAGGCTCCCGGAGGCCTCTACAAAGGGATATGAATTCCCCTGTTTGACTCAGCAGCTCCCACACCATCTCGGCAGCAATCCCCTTTTCTTATGGAATTCCTATTTCCATAGTACCATTTGGGGACTATTAAGTAAGGTGATTTCTAAAGCTACTGTGGGCTCTAAAATCTTTTGGGTTTGGTGATCAACTGTCCCTAGGTATGATTCAGACTCTGACACCCTTGGACCGAGAATCTGTGTCCTGCTACTGGCTGACGGTACTGGCAGTGGACAGGGGTTCCGTACCTCTCTCTTCTGTAACTGAAGTCTACATCGAGGTTACGGATGTCAACGACAACCCACCCCAGATGTCCAGGCCCGTGTTCTACCCCTCCATCCGGGAGGATGCACCCTTGCATACTTCTGTGCTTCAGCTGGACGCTCGAGACCCGGACTCCAGCTCCAAAGGGAAGCTGACCTTTAACATCACCAGTGGGAACAACATGGGATTCTTTGTTATTCACCCTCTCACAGGTAAGGATCTCAGAAATCTGGGTGAATTGGGACATCCACAACGGTGCTTTTCAAAGTTTGGTCCTAGACCAGCATCATCAGCAGCATCACCTATGAACTTGTTAGAAATTCAAATTCTGAGGCCCCACCTTACACGTACTGAATCAGAACACAGCGTGGGGCCCAGAAATCTGTATTTTATTTAACAAAATATCTAGGGGATTCTTATGTGTGCTGAGTTTGAGAAACGCTGCTCTACAAAGTCTGTGTCTCTGGGAAAATAAGAATATGTTGGCTTTCTTTCCTCGGGGCCTAGGGAAGCTAAGCAGGTTGTCTGGTGGTCAGGCTGGGATATTTCTGACCTGAGTGCTCCCAAACCCACCTCTCCCCTGAGTCACAGCCACAGACTGAATCTCTTAACCCTCATTCTAAACTCATCTCAAGCCTGCCCACAGAGTGGTGGCAATGGACAGCCACTTCAGTGGAGTCACCCATCTCACAGATATCTATCCTTGGCCCAAGGCCATTGGGACAAGGACAGTGGATGGTTTAGAGGAATCCACAGGTCATGAGCTTGCAGCAGTGAGCCAGTCATAGCCCACAGAGGTGTTTTATTTGGCTTGCACAAGTTTTAAGCAATGACTTTTCAAGTTGCTGCCAACATTTAAAAATTGGAAAATTCCATAAAACATGCCAGATTTCTGGTTGTTCATAAAAAAGCAGGAGATTGGCCACACTGACCCCACATTTGCACAGGGCTGCAACTGTCAGGAGCCAATGGCTGCTTTCTATGTAGAGCAGGTGCATGTCCTCCAGTCCCCACAGCTGCCTCACTCCCTGTTGTACTATTCCCAGCCTGCTCCCTGACTCTATGCTATCTGCCTGGCTCCTGTTGGTGTTGGAATTTGAGAGCTAACTCCCACTACTGTGGATATGTCTTCAAGGCCACATCTTCCTCCCAGAAGATGAACAACAATCCTATAGCAGAGGAGGCTAATGCTTTCTCCTCTGAACCCAAGATCCCATTCTTTGGCTGCAACAATTCACTGTTTTGTTTTTTTTTTTAAAGATTTATTTATTTATTTGTGAGAGAGAGAGAGAGAGAGAGAGAGAAAGAGAGAGAGAGAGAGAGAGAGAAAGTGAGCATGCAAAGGGTCAAGGCCGGGGAGAGAGGGAGAGAGAGAGAATCTCAAGAAGACTCCCCACTGAGCACAGAGCTCAACTCAGGGCTCAATCTCATGACCCTGAGATCATGACCTGAGCTGAAACCAAGAGTCGGACACTCAACAGACTGAGCCACCCCGGCGTCCCCCACCCCAATAATTGATTTTTGGAAGGACAGAACCCTGGTGAGATTGGAGGAGGTGGAAAGGGAAAAAACTAGCCCCCCATCTTTAAGACAAAAGGAAACAAAAGAGGAGCATGAGCCTGAAAGTCCTGGGACAGACAGTGGGTGGAGGACATGAGTGTCTTTGCACAGAGACATTAACTTTTGACCTCAGGGAATGGATTAGTCCTTTTAGAAGGACCTTTCACCCTGGAAGATAGGCCTAAGCTGGCTCTCTACTTGGGCCCATCCTGTCCTCCTTTCAGAAGAAAGACGAGATCTCTCACCTAAGGCACTGGATTCTCAGCATCTTCCAAATCCCTATTCTGTTTACTGTCAACAGATCCCTGACACAGGGACTGGCAAAATGCCCTAGAGAGCAGAGATGTTCTTAGTCTTCCCGCAGTTGAGGAGAAGAAATTTTAACCAGCGTGAACATTTAAAACTAAAATAATTAAGTCAGCAATGGAGCCCTCAGCCCACCTTTCTTACCACCATTATATTGTCCCACTTTCTTGCTTGGATACCTTGGATGATTTCCCCACATCCTTAAGATAAGTCAGATCCTATCATGTCTCACACACTTGGGTCTGACATGGCTCATGCTGAGCTTTTGGGCTTCATCCTGTCTTTCTCACCCTGCCACTCTCTGGTTTCAGCATCGTGGCCTGTTTCAGTCCATGCCCTGTCCTAGCACATGGCCTTTGCACACGCTGTACTTTCTTCCAGAAGCTTCTTCTCTCCTTTTGTCTGGCTAACTCCTGCTCTTCTTTCAGATCCTAGCCCAGCTGTTCTTTCTTGAGAGGAGTTTTTCCTACAATACATCTCCTAGCACCATCCACTCCTTTCTTCTTTAAATACTTATCACACAGAACGTTATATTCATTTGTGTGATTATTCCATTAATTATCCCTGTCTAGAAAAGGAACCTTGACTATTTTTGCCCTCTATAATATCTTCAGTGCCTGGCACACAGTAGGACCTCAACAAATAAGAGGGAAATGAATGAATCTCCACTAGCATCTACAATCTCTAGGGAAGTTTCATGCATTCGTTCAGCAAATGTTTAAAGGCGTCTGCCCTTATGAAGCATTTAAACTATGCACTATGTTGAGATGTGAAGATAATGAAACACAGTTTCAGGCCTGGAGGAATTTGACCCATTGCGAGCATGAAGATCTGGATATAAAAAACTGAAGGAGCCAGAGCGAAGGAGCCCTGTTGTAAGATATGCGTAGACACGGTGCGGTGACTGCTCAGAGGAGAGAGGGAGCTGCTCAGTGTGGTGCAGTAGCGATGGCTGCACGAAGTGGGAGTGGGCATGCTGAGCCGAAGGAGGAGGAGGACTGACAGGCAGCAGTCTGTGAGGACACCTGGGCAGGGAGAGCCACGTGAACAATAGCCAACAGGGAGGATGAGCCAGCCAGTAGGTCAGTTGTCTAAAGGCAAATCCCATTCCCCCCACTTACTCACTGTAAGATCTCTGGACAGTTACTTAGCGGCTCTATGCATGAGTTTTCCCACTGGTCATGTGTGGAGGATAATGGTCCCCTCCCGAGTGGTTGTGAAGATTAGATGAGTTAACTGAGACAGAGAGCGAGAAAGAGCTTGGAAGAACCACACACAGGAGCTCCATGAGTGTTGGCTGTTACGATCCCGAGGGAAAGGGAGCTGGGCCAGTGGTTGGGGAAAGACCTAGACTGTGGTGGGTCAGGGTGAATGGCGCAGAAGGATCTGGAATCCATCAGAAGTGAAACTGGCAGTGGTTGGAAAATCACTGGATGAGGAAAAGTCAAAGATGGCCCTGAGATGGGTGATTGGAAACATTTGTTTGGGGAGGAGAAATGATGAAGGCCCACCTCATGCCAGGAACGGCACTCAGTTGGCCTTCATACAGCCCTGTGGAGTGGCTCTGCCATGTCCCCATTCTACATGGCACTTCCTGGGAATCCGGACACTGACCTCAGAGAGGGAGATGAGGCTGACATCAGAGGCGATGACCCAGAAGCCACAGGCTGCAATTATAGGGACACTGGATCTTAGAAGGTCAAGGGATATGGTGGTGGGAGAAAGGAGAGAAGAAAACTCTTCTCTTCCTCCACGCGTGGAGGCCACACGAGTGTCTCCAGAGAAAAAAATGTGTGAGATTCAGAGAGGCAAACAGGGGAAGGGAGAGTGGCAGAGAAGGGCAAGGAAGAGAGAAGGAGGATGGTGAGGGAGAAACACAGAAAGAGACAGGAGGGAAAGGGACAAGAGGGGATAGAGAGAGAGAAGGTACAGTGAGGAAAGTCAGCGCGGAGCCAGAGGGAAGGTTTATCAGCTGAGGCCCCCTTGCCCCTGCACTCTTCCTGGGGGCCCCCTGGATCCCGGGTCCTTCCTTATCAGGCCCCTCATCTTGGGGATGAGCTGGGTGGGGTCACCTGGGACAATATTCATACTGTCCCAGTGGAATGTGTCTTTTTTCCCTGACGGGAAGGGCCTCTGGCTGTGGGGCTTTCCAGAAACCATCTCTGCTCCCCCTCGCCCATGCCTGCCCACAGTCAGGGAAGAAAAAGTCAGGTGGAAGCTGCTCAGAGGAGAGAGGGATCTTGGTTCTACTGGTGACTTGGTTGTACTGCAAAAGGCAAGAACACTTAACTAACAGAGGCCACTCCTCCCATGTGCTCCCATTTCCAGCACTGGAGGCTCCACCCCAACACTGAATCCCCCTCCACTCTCCCCTCACTGATGCCCCAACCCCACACTTCATTACTCCACCATTTAACTGCCTAAACAAGTTAAAAAAAACTTTCTGAAAGTTTCGGATGACTCACTGACCTCTATCTGCTCTGCTTTCGTTTCAGAGATCTTCCCTACCCAGCCCTACTCCGTCTGTGGGCTTGGATGCCCCTCTCGCATAACCCCCATCTTGACTTCCCTGATGCCTGCAGAGAACTGGCACCTTCTCTCCTTTGTGGCCTCAGTTGATAGCATAGTGCCTCCAAAAATTAAAACTAGATTTACAGAAAACCAAATCCACCTTCCTCAATTTACAAGCAAGCTGAGAGGAGCCCAGAGGACACAAGCTGCCTTCCCCTTCCCCCACAGGACACTGGGCTCGGCATCCCTACTAATGGTGAAAGCAGGACGTAGGTGGGAACCTCCGCTGGTCCCATTTCCTGTGCTGTACTCTCCCACTTCCTCACTTCCTCACTTCCCTTCTCCAGAGTCCCATTCCTCCATAATGTCCTTGTTCTCCAAAGCCCAGGAAAACTCTGCCCGAGGATTTGATGTATCTGCAAACTCACTCCCAAGAAAGTGCCCGGGGAGCCCTTTGCTCAGGTCTCCCTCCTTCCACCTCTCCCCCAGGTCTCCTATCCACAGCCCGGCAGCTGGACAGAGAGAACAAGGATGAACATATCCTGGAGGTGAGTAATGGTGTGAACTCATTCACTGGATTCAAAAACCTCCGGAAGGAGTCCAAGCGGAAGCCGAGCCAGGCCCTGAGGCCACACGCGTGTCCCCGGGCACTGTGGCTGATGAGGGCCCTGGGCTCAGGGCAGAGGAGTTTCTTAAGCTGAGGCTTGCTGTGGTTGGCGGCGACCACTCTCAGGGGCTTCCCTGGCTCTCCAGCACTGGGAAGGGAAGGAATCTGAAACCACGTCTGGGCTGGGCAGGAAGCACTGATTGATTAGTAAAGCCTGCAGCGAGTGCCGGAAGAGGGAGTGGTACACACGTGCTATGTACGTGTTGAGTCTGGTTTCTAGCCCATCCCTACAGCCAGTGAGAGAGAGAGAGAGAGAGAGAGAGAGAGAGAGAGAGAGAGAGAGAGTCACCCCAGGTCAAGTACAAGGTCAGTAGCTGAGCCCAGATGAAAACCCAGACCTTTGTTCTCTAGATCTGTGGGTTCTAGGATGTTTCTAAAATCACGTAAACATCCCTGGAGCCCAATCCAACAAGAGGAGTCACTAAATCAGAGAAGAGGGGAGTAAGTCAGAAGGAATCTAGTTATGCCCCCTCTGGAGTGATCCTTAACTGATGAACAGGCATCTCTTCTAGTCTTAAAGACATCAGGTGGGAGGGACACACATTCTTCTGCAGAACTGAAATAAAATGGCCTTCTATGCTCTCAGGTCTGCACATTCCCTTTGTCAGAAATAGGTATTATTAGTAAGCAGCTGCTAGATGGCCTTCTGGGACGGAGGCATTCTCCCTAGTTCAGGAGAGGTATTTCTCTTTAGACACAAAAATATTTTAAAAATTCAGAACCACTTAGAGTGGAAATGTCCTATCTTGTAGGCTGCCCCTGGGGCTATTGGTGCATGGGACGATTTGCCCCTACATGTAATACAGCCCCTGATTCTGAAATTGTCTTAGTGCCTTTTCTCTCCCTCTGGATTTCATTTCATGCATCGGTCCACATGTCTGACTCAAAAGGTACCACCCACTCCTTCATAAACATCTTCTCATTTGTTTTTCCCTAACCTCCAGTAGCTTAGGGAAGCCGGAGAACAAAGCTCATGAGAATTACAAGCAAATAAAAAGTAAATGGTCTCCAAGAAATGGCCCATGGGCCTCCTGAGTCAAGAGCATCAGCTTTTCTCTAGAGCCTCTGTGCCTTTGTTTTCTTCCAATTCTTTCTGGTTTCTTTCTCTGCTCTTGCTGGCTTTCCTGTGGGCAAGGTTACCAGAGAGCTGGGTTCCAAGTAGGTGAAGTTATGATAATAAAAATCACGAGCATATGCCAAAGAACAGACTGACTACAATTTCCAGGCTGTGGAAGGCAGGGGTAGTCGAAGGGTTGCAGAGGGTGGAGATGCATACTCACTGCTTTGCATTTGGCAATTCATACTCTATTCTGTCCCCAGGTGACTGTGCTGGACAACGGGGAGCCCTCCTTAAAGTCCACCTCCAGGGTGGTGGTACGCGTCTTAGATGTCAATGACAATCCCCCTGTGTTCTCCCACAAGCTCTTCAATGTCCGCCTTCCAGAGAGGCTGAGCCCCGCCAGCCCTGGGCCCGTGTACAGGCTGGTGGCTTCAGACCCTGACGAGGGTCTCAGTGGCAGGGTCACCTACAGTATCGAGGAGAGTGACGAAGGGAGCTTCAGTATCGACCCAGCCACGGGCATGGTGTCGTCCAGCAGCACCTTCACAGCTGGAGAGTACAACATCCTCACGGTGAGGAGGGATGGAGGCCGCAAAGGGAGGACCATCGTAACTGCTAAGGGATTTTCTTTGAGGGTACAGGAGAAGGGAAACAGCCATCAGGCATGGTGGAAGGGTACTCCCTTCCCTGACTTTCTCTGAGAGAAATGGGAGCCATGACATCAGCCAAAGCATCAGAATTCTGGGCCTTTCTCTTTGAAGGCGATAAGGTCCTTGCCTGGGAAATATTCTCTATGCTTATACTTGGTGAAAGTAGCATAGACTTTGGAGGTAAGCTTGGGTTCCAACCCTAGCTCTGCCATTTTACACCTGTGTGACTTTGGACAAGTCCCTGAACCTCTTTGAGACTTTGTTTTATCATCTGTAAAATGGGGATAAGAACATTTTCCTTGCAGGAAGCCAATATAACAAGTGTCTAGGACAGGGACTCTGATGTCTGACAGCCTGAATCCAACCCCAGCCTCATTGCTGGCCAGGCAGCTGATCCCAGGCAGCTGAATGCATTTCCTCTTGCCAGAGGGAGATATAATGACCTCTCGAAGGGCTGTCATGAGAATTAAATTAGATATTGCACATATTGCTCTTAGAGCAGGGCCAGATACTAGTGAGAGCTCCATAAATTCTATGTAGTTTATGTATATGGTTGTTAAGAAGGGTCCACGTATGCCAAGTCCAGCTTGGGAACTAGCACATAGTAAGGCTTCAGTTAATGGTGGCTCTGATTATTTTTTCACTATGCATGAAGTTCTTGGGCACAGGTTATTTGTTTTGTTCCCCACTGTGCTGTGGCAACTAGCATGGTGCCTGTTCACAGTGAGCCTTCAACTGTGTGGTGAGTGAATGGATGAGTGGCTAAAAGTCTAGCTCCAACAGTCACAGGGCGCTCTGTCTCTTGGCTGACGACCTGGGTCTTCTCATTCTTGGCCCCAACCCTACAGACAAAGCCTCAATTTCAGGTTTGGCTTCTTTTCAGATCAAAGCAATGGACAGTGGGCAGCCACCACTCTCAGCCAGTGTCCGGCTACACATCGAATGGATCCCCCATCCCCGGTCCTCCTCCATACCACTGGCCTTTGACGAGCCTCACTATAGCTTTACAGTCATGGAGACGGACCCCGTGAACCACATGGTGGGCGTCATCAGTGTGGAGGGCCGACCCGGTCTCTTCTGGTTCAACATCTCCGGTGAGATCCCTAGGAGGTCCAGCTCCTCCCAACCTTATATAGCCCAGGCCTGGTCCTCACAGCACAGTCCTTCTGAGCACTCTCATTCAGGTCATGCTCCCCAGCAGCCCCTCCTTTGGCTATGAGTGGTGACGGTCTCTTCCCTTATTCTCCAGGCCAGCGGGTGAGGAGAAGCAGCCCTTCTGCCAAACTTGCCTTCCACACTAGCTATGATCTCAGAAGAGCCTCCATGGCCTCACTGGTACCCCCCCTCCCTCCCAGCCTGAGTTGGGCAGAGCCTCAGTTACTCCAAGGGCCTGGGAGACTCAGGAGAAAGCACAAGTTTTGTTATTTCCTCTCCTGCCTCAATGTGAGATCCATGTAGAGCTGACCTCATTCACCAGGAGCCTGAGGGCTGCTGTACCCTGGGGCCATGCTTAATGTTCTCATCCCAGATTCCATACTCACGGTGGGGGTGGGGGTGGGGGGAAGTGTCCATGCTTTTTATAGGAGACACTTGGGTCCAAGCTCTCATGGTCTTCTCTGAAATTCCTTTCTGTCTCTAAACCAAGATTTTGTTAAAATGTCTGGGGAGAGGAGAATCACGGACCCCTTTGGGAATCTGGTGAATAGTTTGGGAATCCAGTGAATGCTCATTAGATGCCTTCTTCCCAGAAAGATGTGCGTGCGCACACACACACACACACACACACACACACACACACACACACACACACACATTTGCATGCAAATGTAAGCGTTTATAGATTCTCTGAAACCCAGCCAGGGATTCCAGGTTAAGAATCTCTTGAGAGTTTCAGGACCACAGGAACTATGGAGCCCTATTATAGAGATTCCCATCCTGGTTCAGAGATTGAATGTACACCAGTCCCAAGCTTTTTGACCTCCTGGATCTAATTTCAATTATGATTCACTATTCTGGTTTGGCTTTTTTTTTCTTTTGTACAAAATTAACACACGTACTACTCTGTAGATCATTTAGGAAACACCAATGAGTATGAGAAGAAAATTAAAATCACTCAAACTCCCATCAATCAGAAGATAACCCACAGCTAAAATGCTGATGTCTTTCTGTTTAGTCATTTTTCTTTACACACACACACATGCACTTAGGATTATATTAAAGTATTGTTTTATAACCTTTTAAAATATAATATAACATGAACATATTTCCATGCCACTAAACAGATTTCTATTTAGGAGACATTTAAATAGCTGCATGTTAATTCTGTATTTTAGATTCGTATAGTTTATGAAATCAATTCCCTCTTGTTGAACAGAGTTAGTTTCATTCTTTCCTGCATATGGGCACCTTTAGCAAACTGTCCTATAAGCCATGAGGTAGAGCTCCAGTACTCCTGCCTGCTTCAGTCCCGGCAGCAGAACACGTTCTATGGCAAATACTGGACTTCCTCTGGCACTCGTCAGTGCTTATACATTTACCTTTTTCTGTATCATCACTTAGATCTTAAAAAATTGGACAGTAACTTGATAGGACCTACTCCCACCTCCTCCCAATCTGCCGGCTGACTCCTGGGGCACTACTACTGCTGGCATCCCTGAGGGTGCATGTGCTTTCCCCCCTGCTCCCACTCCAGGTGGCGACAAGGACATGGACTTTGATATCGAGAAGACCACAGGCAGCATCGTCATCGCCAAGCCTCTCGACACAAGGAGGAGGTCGAGCTATAACTTGACCGTGGAGGTGACCGATGGGTCCCACACCATTGCCACTCAGGTTAGAGGCCTCCCTGGGGACCCCTGACCCGAGAGCGGATGGGAGGCCTCCTTGGTTGGGATTTTAGTGGATGTGGTGTAACTCAGAGGGCACTGAATTTGGAATCAAATTTTGCCCTCCAGTCTTACCTGATATACTTTCTACTTCTGTGCTCTTGGGACAATTCTTGTTTCCACTGTGGATCTCTGTGTAAGGAAGGGCTTTGTCTAAATGAGCAGTTTTCAGTTAAAATAGGGTTCCTTAGGGGCTACCATGGGTATGCAAAATGATGGTAAGTGGGTTCTTGGATTTCTACTGTGGTTTCAGCCAGAGTTTTATCTGTTTCAGATGCTGGCATTTCACAAAAAAATTTCACTTGAAGAAAAGGCCCTTTGAACCAGAATTTTGTTTTTGAAAACCCACTAGACTGCATGTTATTTCAGAGCCTTGTGATTTCAAAACGCCATCATTCATTCAACAAATATTTATAGAGTGACAGCTGTGTGCCAGGCACTGTGCTAGGCACAGATGATATGGTGAAGAACCAGACAGACAGGCAAGGTCGCTGACCCCCTAGAGCTTATTGTCTACCTTCTCTTTCATTCTCCTCCCTAGGTCTACATCTTCATGATTGCCAATGTTAACCACCATCGGCCCCAGTTTCTGGAGGCTCATTATGAAGTCAGAGTTCCCCAGGACACACTGCCTGGGGTGGAGCTCCTCCGAGTCCAGGCCACGGATCCAGACAAGGGCAAGGGCCTCATCTACACCATACATGGCAGCCAAGACCCGGGAAGTGCCAGTCTCTTCCAGCTGGACCCAAGCAGTGGTGTCTTGGTAACTGTGGGGAAGTTGGACCTGGGTTTGGGCCCCTCCCAGCACACGCTGACAGTTATGGTGAGTAAACTGAGAAATCAGGGAAAGATGCACTTGCATGTGGATGTGTGGGGGTGGACACACACAGAGGCATGCTGAAGTTTCCCTTTCCTCTGACGTATACTGATGCTCATGATGATGCATGACATGAGATGTGACATTTCACTGCCGGCCAGGGGCATCTTCCACAAGGGATGCCTGAGAGTAAAGACGAGGGGAGAGCTGCCAATGAAGCTCCTACAACCCCAGCTTTCTCTGGGCTCACTCCACATACCCCCCAGTAGTTCTCTCCCTGCTCCATGTCTGCAGGATCACAATGCGGACTGACACAGTGTCAGAGGTGGGGAAGGACCAGAGACCATCCCCCACCCAGAGCAAGCACGAGGGTGAGGAAGTGAGGTGTGTGGGGCACAACATGGAAGGACTCACCTTCAGGGTTCTGTGCCTACACTTTTGTGACCCCGAGAGGGAGCCTCCTTCAGTCTACGCCCTGTGTGCCTCCTGTGTCTCACTGTGTCCCAGCCCTGACCCTGCCCACTTCTCTCATCTTACACCCGAGGCCCACAGAGGGACAGAGATGGGCTCACATCATACAGTTCTTTATCATGGAACCAGAATCAAAGCCAGCCTCCCTGACTCAAAGTGCAGGGTTTTATGTGCTAATTTATCATCCTCTGGGCACAAAAATATACATTAAATGCTCTGCAAAGTTCTGCAGCAAAGGAAACTTTAACTTTATTTAATTCAGTGCCCCCTAAATTTAGTCAACCACAGAATTTTTTTCCCTGCGTAACATGTTAACATCTCGAGGAACTAATAGTCTCTGAGACCTAATTTGGAAAGTACTGTTTCTATGCTTATTTCTGCCTTTCTCCTAAAGTAGGATTATCCATGAAAATACCCAAGCCTAATAATCACTAATTTATAAATTTATTTTTTAAAAAAAGAGAGCATAAATGAGAGCAAAATTTAAATGAATACAGAGAGTTACAATTAGATATATTTTCCACTGGCATTCTATTTCATTGACCTTAATTTAATCCTCCCTCCTCCCATTCCATTTGCTGCTCACGGCATTATCCCCTTGCACCCATAGGTCCGAGACCAGGAGATGCCCATCAAGAGGAACTTTGTGTGGGTGTCCATTTACGTGGAGGATGGAAACCTCCACCCACCCCACTTCACCCAGCTCCACTATGAGGCAAGCGTTCCTGACACCACGGCCCCTGGCACAGAGCTGCTCCAGGTCCGAGCCATGGATGGTGACCGGGGAGCCAATGCTGAGGTCCACTACTCCCTCCTCAAAGGTGAGAGGCTTGGCCATGAGTCCAGAACATGAGGGAAGAGTCTCTGGCAATAAGAAAAAGTACCAGAGGAACCAGTACAGATGAATTTGTAAGTAGATCAAATGCCAGGTTCTCTAAGCTTTGGCAAATACCATTTTTAGGGCATTCTCTGGGTTTATAATAACCTAACTTAATGCACTTCCGAAGATGGTAAGAATAATAACTAAGGGCCTACTTGAGTTATGGAAGAATTTATATACATATTATATAAATTCACCAACAACCGTATTTGTAGAGGATGCTTATCAAGTCCACATAACATTTTAAAATGTAGTATCTTTGTGCCTTTCTAGTAGAAGGGACCTGTAAATAC
Organism: Ailurus styani; assembly: GCA_002007465.1. Lineage (NCBI taxonomy): Eukaryota > Metazoa > Chordata > Mammalia > Carnivora > Ailuridae > Ailurus > Ailurus styani. The sequence continues at coordinate 3,773,924 of LNAC01000066.1, read as the reverse complement.
CTTACAAGATGTATGGCACAGTTTCAGGAATTACATTTAGGAGTAACATTTTCTGTTAAGGCCATATCATGATTTCATATCTGTTATACAGTTTTCCCCTCTCAAAAATGGGAACAATATTCCCTGTGCCAGAAAGTCTTTGTAAAGATCGAAAGAGAAAATGTATGTTAATACGTGTTGTAAACTGTAAAATATTATATGAATGCCAAAGGTTTATTGCTATCATTGATAAGGGTTAATTATACATAATTAAAGAAACAAAAATGACAATATCTAGTATCCAACTAATTATTAGTGAGAATTTTAATGTTTGATAATTCATAATTAATGATATTAATAATAATTATTTTTAACAAAGTTAATACTCCATAGAACTAGATGCTGTGGAGGGACAGAGGGAATGTGACTTGCTTTGTGCTCTCACAGAGCATAATGTTCATTTATTGTTTATATACTTTCTAGAATTCAGAGCTTTTGCATTTTTTTTTAAGAAACAGAAGTTGTTATATCTTGCCATGCGGCAGAAATCTATGCATCACTGAAGAACAATAATACAAATTCTAACCCATCAATTGCTTACTTTTTGTGATTTATGAAGTATACTCACATCTTTTATCTCATTTTATCTTACTGACAACCCCATTGATGGGGGTACTAATTTTATTTTCCGAGTAAGTTAAGATTAGTTTTAAAATATTCTTCTGATTATAGAAGTAACACATGCTCATTTTTTAAAACACAAGAGAGGCAGGATTATATGAAGAAAATAGCACTCATCCATAGTTTTCAACACAGACAAAATAATTTTGTGTATTTCTCTCATCTTTTTGATGCATCTTTTTGCCATAGGAAGATGGAAGTGAATATACAGTTTTGCGCCCCAATTTTTTCACTTAGCAGTATAACATAAATTATAATTATGCTTAGGTAGTTTACTTGGCTACTTTTAATAGAACTACTTTTAAACTGCAGTCTGCCTATTGAAACTGTGTTCTTTGACAGAACTTAGGTTTTGTATCACGTGGGCGAATTGGGAAATCACCTCATTAGTCAGCTGGAGAATGGCTTCCATGAGTGGAGGGATCAGATGGAATGTTTTGTGATGAAGCCTAGCTATTTGTTTGCCCCTGAAATAATAAAATATGCACCTGAATGATAAATAGCATAAGAATAGTAAAGAGCAATACTTCCCTGAGCGGAAGACCTATACCCCTGGTGGTGAGCAGAATTATTCAGGTATTACTGATTCATGGCATTAAATAGGTAATCATCTCATTATAAGAAAAAAAATGTGTCTATGTGAGATGACGGATGTTAGCTAAACTTATTTTGGCAATCACTTTGCAATATATACATATGTACATCAAATCGTTATGTTGTACACCTTAAACCAACACAACATCACATCATATGTCAATTATATCTCAGTAAAACGGGGGGGAGTGTCAGTTATGCAAGATGAAATTCTAGAGATCTGCTGTATGACATTGTGCTTATACTTAACAATATTTTGCTATATCCTTAAACATTTGTGAAGAAGATCTCATGTTATCTGTTCTTACCATAAAAAGAAAGAGAGAGGGAAGGAAGGAGGGAAGGAAGGAAGGAAAGAAGGAAGGAAGGAAGGAAGGAAGGAAGTGTTGCTCTCTAAATAAGGTCAGACTTTTAAAATGTGATAACTTTGAGACAGTTTTTTTAGTGAAATACAATTAATTTTCAACATTATTTTTTGTTTATCATATAATGTATAACTATAAATTTCTTTAAAATTTAAGTTTGAAATGTTATTTTGCACTCATCAAAACAAATATTAAATTTTAAAAGGGCTACAAAAAATAGGCTACCAGGGATGTGGAGAAAGTACTCCCCCTTGATGCTCATTTGGGCTTCCTGATTAGTCAAAGACAAAGCTTTCCCTGGGTCCTGGAATCTCTTTAATTTTTCTCTGACACTTGCTACTCTTTGTTTTTAACATAGAAAGAGGATAGGTCTCAGGCTCACATCCTTTAGCAAGCAATAGATTTTATCCAGATTTTAATAAGATATTTTTTCCCACTGTCTTGTTTCTATGGTAACCTCTCATTTATGGCAAGCAATAATGATTTTCTTTTTTAAAGTAGCAATACAAAAGTTGCCTGTTAAAATATTTTAAATTTAAGAAAATGAGTCAATTTAAAGGAAAATATCCATCCAATAACAGTACAAAATAGTAAAGGTAGGGGCTGGGTATTGAAAAAATTTTAAAGGCAATGTGAGAATGCCTGAAGTTTAGGAAATCCAGGTGTGGTAGAAAGGGCATTTGGTCAGGAGCCTCAGGGTCTGGGTGTTCTATCCAGTCCCTCCCCACTTAACTCTGTGCCACTCAACCCCCAAGCCTAACATGGAAGGATCTTCCCACCATAGACTATTTGAGGAACAGGCACAGTAGTGTTTTAAAGTCTCTCCTATAAAAGCCACAACTGAAATAGAGTGGAGTGTGCTTTTCCTACAGAGCAAACATTTCCTTTTTTTGCTTTCAAGAACTTCTGCAGTTTTGGTTCACAGCGTAAGCTGTGACCCTAAAACTGAGTGATAATTTAAGCTACCATTTATGGAGTACCTAGTGTGTGCCTCATGTAAGGTATTTTATAAAGTAGGTATCTTCCCTATAAACTATATCATAACTAAATCCAGGGTAACACGGGATGTAGATTCTTGTCCTGTCCAAGTTTTGTGTGATAGCCTCTTTACTGATCTAGAAAGTATATCTTGAACATGTGGTAAATTATCTTATCTTTTGTTTCAGGGAACAGCGAGGATTTCTTCAACATCGACGCCCTGCTAGGCATCATCACTCTGGCCCAGAAACTTGATCAGGCAAATCATGCCCGGTATAGCTTGACAGTCAAGGCAGAAGATCAAGGCTCCCCACAGTGGCATGACCTGGCTACGGTTATCATTAATGTCTACCCCTCAGAGAGCAGTGCCCCCATCTTCTCCAAAGCTGAGTACTTCATAGAGATCCCTGAATCAATACCCATTGGCTCCCCAATCCTCCTTGTATCAGCCACAAGTTCCTCAGAAGTTACCTATGAGTTAAGAGAGGGAAACAAGGATGGTGTATTCTCCATGAACTCATATTCTGGCCTCATTTCCACCCAGAAGAAACTGGACCATGAGAAAATTTCATCTTACCAGCTGAAAATCCGAGGCAGCAATATGGCAGGTGCATTTACTGATGTCATGGCTCTTGTTTACATCATTGATGAAAATGACAATGCTCCCATGTTCTTAAAGTCCATTTTTGTGGGCCAAGTTAGTGAAGCAGCTCCTTTGTACAGCATGATCATGGATGAAAACAACAACCCCCTTGTGATTCGTGCCTCTGACAGTGACGAAGAAGCCAATTCCTTGTTGGTCTATGAAATTTTGGAGCCAGAGGCTTTGAAGTTTTTCAAAATTGATCCCAGCATGGGAACCCTAATCATCATATCAGAGATGGATTATGAGAGCATGCCCTCTTTCCAGTTCAGCGTCTACATCCATGACCAAGGAAACCCTATCTTATTTGCCTCCAGGCCTGTCCAGGTCATCATCAATGTCAGAGATGTAAATGACTCTCCTCCCAGGTTCTCAGACCATGTATATGAAGTAGCAGTAGTGAAGCCCATCCATCGGGGTATGGAGCTCCTCATTGTGCGGGCCAGCGATGATGACTCAGAAGTCAATTATAGTATCAAAACTGGCAATGCTGATGAAGCTGTTGCCATCCATCCCATCACAGGTCGTATATCTGTATTGAATCCTGCTTTCCTTGGGGTCTCTAGGGAGCTCATTATCAGGGCTTCTGATGGCCTGTATCAAGATACTGTACTCGTAAAAATTTTTTTGACACAAGCCCTTAACACAAGCTTACAGTTTGATCAGATTGTCTATAGGGCAACAGTGAAGGAGAATTTACAGGATAGAAAGGCAGTGGTGATTCTTGGCGCCCAGGGCAATCACTTGAATGACACTCTTTCCTACTTCCTGTTGAATGGCACAGATATGTTTCATATGGTCAAGTCAGCAGGTGTATTGCAGACAAGAGGTGTGGTATTTGACAGAGAAGAGCAAGACACTTATGAGGTGGCAGTGGAATTGAGGGACAATCGGACCCCTCAGCGGGTGGCTCAGGCTCTGGTCAGAGTCTCTGTTGAGGATGTCAATGACAATGCCCCTCAATTTAAGAACCTGCCCTACTACACGATTATCCAAGATGGCACAGAGCCAGGGGATGTCCTCTTTCAGGTATCTGCCACTGACCAGGACTTGGGGGTAAATGGTGCTGTCACATATGCATTTGCAGAAGATTACACATATTTTCGAATTGATCCCTATCTTGGGGACATATCACTGAAGAAACCTTTTGATTATCAAGCTTTAAATAAGTATCACCTCAAAGTCATTGCTCGGGATGGAGGAACCCCATCCCTCCAGACTGAGGAAGAGGTACTTGTCACTGTGAGAAATAAATCCAACCCCCTGTTTCAGAGCCCTTACTATAAAGTGAGAGTGCCTGAAAATATCACACTCTATACGCCGATTCTCCACACTCAGGCCCGAAGTCCAGAGGGACTCCGACTCATTTACAACATTGTGGAAGAAGAGCCCCTGATGCTCTTCACCACTGACTTTAAGACTGGTGTTCTAACAGTAACGGGCCCTTTGGACTATGAGTCTAAGACCAAACATGTGTTCACAGTCAGAGCCACAGACACAGCTCTGGGGTCATTTTCTGAAGCTACAGTGGAAGTCCTGGTGGAGGACATCAATGATAATCCTCCCACTTTCTCTCATTTGGTCTACACTACTTCAATCTCAGAAGGCTTGCCTGCTCAGACCCCTGTGATCCAACTGTTGGCTTCTGACCAGGATTCAGGGCAGAACCGTGATGTCTCCTATCAGATCGTAGAGGATGGTTCAGATATTTCCAAATTCTTCCAGATCAATGGGAGCACAGGGGAGATGTCCACAGTTCAAGAGCTGGATTATGAAACTCAACAACACTTTCATGTGAAGGTCAGGGCCATGGATAGAGGAGACCCCCCTCTCACTGGTGAAACCCTTGTGGTTGTTAATGTATCTGACGTCAATGATAACCCCCCAGAGTTCAGGCAACCTCAGTATGAAGCCAACGTTAGTGAGCTGGCAACCTGTGGACACCTGGTTCTTAAAGTCCAAGCTCTTGACCCTGACAGCAGGGACACCTCCCATCTGGAGTACCTGATTCTTTCTGGCAATCAGGACAGGCACTTCTCTATTAACAGCTCATCGGGAATAATTTCTATGTTCAACCTTTGCAAAAAGCACCTGGACTCTTCTTACAATTTGAGGGTAGGTGCTTCTGATGGGGTCTTCCAAGCAACTGTGCCGGTGTATATCACCACAACAAATGCCAACAAGTATAGCCCAGAGTTTCAGCAGCATGTTTATGAGGCAGAATTAGCAGAGAATGCAAAGGTGGGAACGAAGGTGATTGAGTTGCTAGCCATAGATAAAGATAGTGGTCCCTATGGTACTGTAGATTATACCATCATCAATAAATTAGCAGGTGAGAAGTTTTCCATAAACCCCAATGGCCAGATCACCACTCTGCAGAAACTGGATCGGGAAAATTCAACAGAAAGAGTTATTGCTATTAAAGTCATGGCTCAGGATGGAGGAGGAAGAGTGGCCTTCTGTACTGTGAAGATCATCCTGACAGATGAAAATGACAACCCTCCACAATTTAAAGCATCTGAGTACACAGTGTCCGTTCAATCCAATGTCAGTAAAGATTCCCCAGTTATTCAGGTGCTGGCCTATGATGCAGATGAAGGTCAGAATGCAGATGTCACCTACTCAGTGGACTCAATGGAGGACGTGGATGAAGAAGTCATTGAAGTCAACCCAACTACTGGTGTTGTCAAGGTGAAGGAGAGCTTAGTGGGATTGGAAAATCGGGCCTTTGACTTAAAAATCAAAGCCCAAGATGGGGGCCCTCCTCACTGGAACTCCCTGGTGCTATTACGACTTCAGGTGGTTCCTAATGAAGTATCCTTGCCCAAATTTTCTGAACCTCTGTATACTTTCTCTGCATCTGAAGATCTTCCAGAAGGGTCTGAAATTGGTTCTGTTAAAGCAGTGGCTGCTCAAGATCCAGTCATCTATAGTCTAGTTCAGGGCACCACAACAGAGAGCAACAAGGATGGAGTCTTCTCCTTGGACCAAAACACAGGAGTTCTAAAGGTGAGAAAGGCCATGGACTATGAGTCCACCAAATGGTACCAGATTGATTTAATGGCACATTGTCCCCATAATGATACTCACTTGGTTTCCTTGGTCTCTGTCAATATCCAAGTGAAGGATGTCAATGACAATAGGCCTATATTTGAGGCTGATCCCTATAAGGCTGTTCTCACTGAGAATATGCCAGTGGGGACCTCAGTCATTCAAGTGACTGCCAATGACCAGGACACTGGCAGTGATGGCCAGGTGAGCTACAGGCTGCCAGTGGACCCTGGTAGCAATATCCATGAGCTCTTTGCCATTGACAGTGAGACTGGCTGGATCACCACACTCCAGGAACTTGACTGTGAGACCCACCAGACCTACCGCTTTTATGTGGTGGCCTATGACCATGGAAGGACCATCCAGCTATCTTCTCAGGTTCTCGTTGAAGTCTCCATTACAGATGAGAATGACAATGCTCCCCAATTTTCTTCTGAAGACTACAGAGGATCTGTGGTTGAGAACAGTGAACCTGGTGAACTTGTGGTCACTCTTAAAACCTTGGATGCTGATATCTCTGAGCAGAACAGGCAGGTCACCTGCTATATCACAGGTAAGGATAACTGTCTTGGAATGGAAGCACTAGGGTACATTGAAAAAAGTATAGTAAGAGGTGCCCTAAGACATGGGTTTAAGTCCTGGCTCTGCCACCCATTAGCGATGTGACCTTGCATAAATCAATTAACCTCCCAGGACCTCTGTTGCTTCATCTATAGACTTTGCATGCCTGTTCTCCTTCATCTTACAAGGATGTTTGTAAGATCTAACTTGAAAAAGCTCTCGAGAGCCTCCTATAAATTGGAAAGTGTTTCGTAGAGAGGATTTCTTATTTCTTTAGGTGGAGTAGACAGAATAGAAGGGAGATACTGTAAATGCTCTCATTTAGCTTCTAGGGGATGGAGAAGACATCAGTAATGGTGTGATCCATGAAAACTCTGATAGCTGACTGTCCTTGTGGAGTGTATTCCACCTAGAGCAAGTTGTGGATACTAGAAATGCTCCTTAAGTTAATCATAAGACTTACGTGTTAGAGAGAAAAAATTTCCATAGATATGATTCCAGCTCAATCCCTCATTTCACACACAGGAAAACCAAAGTCCAGATAGGGGCAGAAACTCAACCAAGGTCACACTCCAAGCTTGAGTCAGGTCTGGGATTAAAACCACACCCTATGAGCTATTTTCCCCAGTGGATACCTACTGCAAACCTAAATCACCCCAACCCCTGTCCAGTGGCTGAATGAGCTGGCCAGTGGCCAAAAAAAGAGTTTCTTTACTTCTCTCTCTCCATTAAAAAAAAAAAGATTTTATTTATTTATTTGTCAGAGAGAGAGAGAGAGAGACATAAATAGAGAGCGTAAGCTGGGGCAGAGGCAGAAGCAGGCTCCCCGCTGAGCAGGGAGCCCAGGACTCTGGGATCATGACCTGAGCCAAAGGCAGCCGCTTAACCAATTGAGACACCCACACATCCTAGGAGTTTTTTTTACTTCTCAATGTCCCTTTTCCCCTCTCCTTGGTGCCATGTCATCCCATCCCCATAGACATGGCTCCTTCTGCTATCACAGCTCTCTGACTGGAAATTAATGAACCTAAAGTTCCAACCAAGAATCATAGACTCCTATAGAAACAAATCCTGGAACAGAGTCATTCGAAGTATGGAAACTTAGGGAAATAGAATCTTATCATCTTATAATATCAGACTATGAAAAATACAAAGTCTTAACATCTGTGAGTAATAGAATAAATGTCAATAGATCATCAATTCCTGGAATAGTTGAGCCTTAGAATTCTGGAATCTTGGAATCTCATAAATGCATCTCCTCTATCAGTGATTAGTGTCAAGGAAAGATGACTCAGAAGCAAACCTAGTGATCCATGGGAACCTCCACTTAGTCTGAGTCCTCACTGGTAAAATAAAACTTAGAGAGCTTAGTGTTGTCGATTACTTCCTAGTCCTCTACTGTTGAACAGATACTAGATACCAGCAGGTTCTTGTATAAAATCGAAATGTGCTTCTCTTTAACTTCCCCCAGTGCTTTCCAAAGCACAAAAAAATAAGAAACCTGCCCCGCGGCTACATATTTTAGAGTAGTGCTTCTCACAGTGATAATTCCACTTAATAGCAGGCCTTTGAAGTCAGAAGAACATTCATAACACCAAGTAACTGACTCATTATAGAACTGTGGGTTCCTAGTTTAAAAAAAAGAAATTTAATTTAATTTCAAAAAAGAAATTTTTGTCTTTCCTAGCAATCCTAAAAAAAGTGTCATGCGGGCAGCCACCTAAGACACAAAGTCGGGTTCATTCCTATTCCTTAACTTCTGGAAGGTCTGTTCTATCTTTTTAGAGGGAGATCCCTTGGGCCAGTTTGGCATCAGCCAAGCTGGGGATGAATGGAGGATTTTCTCGAGGAAGACCCTGGACCGTGAGCACACTGCCAAGTACTTGCTCAGAATCACAGCTTCTGATGGCAAGTTCCAGGCTTCAGTCCTTGTAGAGATCTTCGTCCTGGACATCAATGATAACAGCCCACAGTGCTCACAGGTGAGAGCCTCATGAGGGTGAAGTGGCATTGGAGGCAAAGAAGCTGGTGTGAAGGCCAAAAGGAAGGAGGAAGATTCAGGGGATTATATCTGAGGCTGGGCATCACTGATGAGTCCTACTTTTCCCCAGCTAGCTTCAGACTAGTGCCCTAAGCAGGGTGCATACGAGGTAATTCCTTCCCTCCCCCCCTGGCATAGGGCTGTCATCAAGCTCTTTAGAACTTTTGGTTCATACTTCTACCCCTACACTCCCTTCAAAAGTCTGCTCTTTGCAAAATATATCCAGAAGTAAAGTAACTTCTTCATTCTCCAGACGGTCTGCTGTGCCCAGTGGGAAAACCCCTCCACCACTCAGCTTGGGCTCATTATCAAATAGATCCAAAGAGAACTGCCCCCAGAGACACCTCACACTGCCCCCATCCCCATATTATGCATATCCCCCAATCTACATGGGTGATCCAGACCACCACAGATACCCTCCTTGAGGTTATATGTGGACACGGACATGTGAAGAGGGCAGTTACATTTTTGCTGAGGACTTCATTTAATTTAACCCTAAATTTCCTGTGAAAACAAATGTTGAATTGTGGTGGTGGTGGTGGTGTTGGTCCCGGTGCTGGGGTGTCTGTGTGTGTGTGTCTGTGTGTGTGCGTCTGTGTGTGTGTGTTGGAGAAGGAACTGTGTTCTTAGAGGACATAAATGAACAATCATTGCTCTATAGGTTTGCATTTAAACGTATTTTTTAAAATACAGTAAATAATTTTCAACTTTGGGGGATTTGCATTATCTCAAAGTTTTCAGATGAAGTTACAATATTAACATTTTACTTATATAACATTATAAATAACAATAATTCAAATTTACCTTAACAAATCCAGCCATTCAGTATATATACATAAATGCAAACTTACACGTACTCACCATAGACACATACACAAAGGATCATCTACAACTCTATATATAATCGCAAATACCTATACATACATACATACACACAGATACATAAGCATATACCTACATACCCACAACATTCATCCATCTGTATACCCATCCACACATGGAAATACACGTATAGAACTCACACAGACATACTTACATGTGCATTTGCATATATATACTTCACTTATTTGCACACATATAAGCAATACAGACCTTGTAACACAAAAAAATACATATGCACCATCATCTTTTCTTCCTCTATCTTTTACATTCCAACCACATAAAATCACGGTAGAAAAAGAGAACCCATGTTATTAGGATGCATGGAAAATGCCTTCGCAGGATCCAAGATGACCACCTTCTAGGTGGTCTCAGAAGGGCATGCCTTTTGGGGAGGATAGTGGCCACACTTTCTTCCTCTTTCCCTTTAGCCATCCTTACAACCAGCCTGCATCCTCCTGCTGGAAGAGGCCAGGATCAAACCCAGTCTGGCCTTCCCAGGGGCGGTCAACACCATCACTAGAGCCAGGGAAAAGAGGACTAGGGAGTTCATCTCTACACAGCCCACTCAGGCCCAGAGCCTCCATCCAGAGCGCATACAGGGGTTCATGTTCACCCACACCCTGCAGTGGGGGAAACCAGTTTGCTTGGAGCCTGTGCCCAGAGATAGCAGCTATAGGAACACTGGGTTTCCAGGGAGCTCCAGCCTCTCCCCTGTGCCACATCCCCTGCTATGAAGGTACCTGCAGTGAGGGAGGGTAGGGCAGGCCCTGTAGGCAATGGGGGTCCAGACCTGATTCAAACAGCCAAGGGTCTGTCTTGAGATGTGGACAGGCGGTGAGCATGACAGCATGGCCTCACCACAGGGACCAGGATGCCTGGCGTGGGGTGAGTGGCTTGACCTGACCCCTTCCAGAATGCCTCATATCAGGCCCATCTCATCAACCTCATTCAGAAGTCTCGAAGGGCCCCTGTGGAGTAGGTGGTAGCAGGTCCTTCTAGCTCTGAGTGTGGGTTTTCAATGGTGGAACTTCTCTCTCATTCTGTCTTTTCTGACTAGTCCTCTTGTCATCCTGCTCCTTGTTTTTAATCTCCATTTCCTTGCATGTTTCATCTTATTCTCTTTGTTCCACCCCTGCCCTGCTTCTCTCTCTTTCCCTCTTCCCCGTCTTCCTCTCTGATCTCTCTGTCTCTCTCAGCTTCTGTCTCCCTCTCTGTCACTCTGCCTCTCTCTCGGTCGAGGTGTATCTCCCACAATATCCCTCTTCTTTGTCTTCCTTTTCCAGCTTCTCTATACTGGCAAAATCAGTGAAGATATATCTCCAGGACACTTCATTTTGAAAGTTTCTGCAACAGACTTGGATTCTGATACCAATGCTCAGATCACATATTCTCTGCATGGTCCTGGGGCAGATGAATTTAAGCTGGATCCTCATACAGGTGGGTTTCCTGAGCTGCAGGATCAAGCTAAGAACTTATTTAATTAATATCAGTGCCCAATACCATGTTAGGTTCCTTGGAGAAGAAACAGAAATTCACTTATCCATCCATCCATCCATCCATCCATCCATCCATCCATCCATCCATCCATCCATTCACTCAGCAAACATATTGGCACCATGTGCCAAGCATTGCACTAGATGGTGAGGACATAATCAACAGACAGATAAGATCTGGGTCTTGTGGGAAAGGCAGTTATTGAATCAGTGGTTTGAAATGTGCTGAGTTAAGAAAAAATGCAGGATTCTAAGGGGAGGTTTGACAGGAGTGAGGAGGGGTGCTTGGGGGCAGAGTTAAGGGAATGGTAGGGATGGACGCTCAAGGCAGAAGAAGAATTTATACAAGAACTTTATTTTAGGAAAGAGTGCATACATCTGAGGTCCTGATGGAAGACCAGAAACTTGTGCACAGAGGGGAGGAGAGCGACCAAAGGTGGGGGTGGGGGTGCAAATCCCTCCTTTAGAGCCCCTAGAGGATTTAGGCAGGTGAGCTTCATGATCAAGGACATGATCTCAAGATGCATATGTTGCAAACCTCAATGTATTATGGTAAAAATCCCAAGAGATGAAGTGTATAGAAGTCCAGCCCAGGTCTGGCACATAATAAGAGTTTAGTTGATGTGGTTGTCATTGTCATTAATATTAGAGGGCAAAGCACAGAGGAGGAAGCAGAGAGCCCTGCGGGGTGGACCACCAACGCGTGGGAGAGGTTGGGCTGTGAGAGTCTGGTGGAGGAGACAGGGTGAGGTCTGCTTCCTTTGGAAGAGCAACTCCACAGTGAGATCCCTGTCCTGCTGCTACGGGGGAGGGCACGGGGACGGGCAGCACAGAAGGCCCAGGTCACAGAGGGCCAGCTGCTGAACTTGGCTTGGAACCAGAATTTCAAAAGATGGCTTGGAGATTCTTGAGCAGGGAGGTGGCAGGGGAGAGTTGTGTCCCAGGAAGCTGTCTGGATAGATAGGAGACAACATTGTCCTTTTTCATTCCAGCATGGGCATGCTGAGTCACCCCAGATAGGTTACCCAATCTCTCTCCGCTGCTGTTTGCTCAGCTGCAGGATGATTTGTGGGGTCTTGAGAAAAAAAAAAAACAACTGGGTGGTTTTTCTCAGTATGGAAATAATACATGCTCATTATGCCAAAATTCAAACACTGTAGGGCGTGTATTATGCAGAAATTGGAAAGTCTATATGATAACCTGCTCCTCCCCAAAGATAAGCATTCTAGAATACCATTTTGTGACTTACTTTTTTCCCCCCACGTAGCAACACCTCGGAGGTAATAACAAGGCATTACATAAAACTCTATCATAATTCCTTCTGGGTTGCACAGTATTTTACTGTATGGCTAAATCATGATATATTCAACCAGTCCCTTTTTGAAAGACATACAGGGTATTTTCAGTATACTGCTATTACAAACAATGCTGGAGAGAATATCTTTATATATACATTTTCATCCTCGGGTTGACTATTCCATAGGATATATTCCTAGATGTGTAATCATGGACCAAAGGATAAACACATTTTATGTGTTGTTAAAAATTGCCTCCTTGCCCTTTAAAAAGCTTGTGCCTCTTTGTAGCTTGTTGGTGAGGAATTAGGGAGGTAGGCAGGTGTGGGACTGAACCTCTTTCCTAACTGCATTGTAGGCAGGACTGAGCCCTTTGCTCTGACCCTTTCTGTTACGGAGTGACAAAACCCTGTGTGCCTCTGATTGTCTCGCATAGATACCTAGAAGGCAAGTGCTGGAGTAATGTCCCCCAGGGAAAGCTCACCTGCTGTCGTTTCTCTGGCCAGGGGAGCTGACCACCCTTACAGCCCTGGACCGAGAGAAGAAGGATACGTACAGCCTTGTTGCCAAGGCGACGGATGGCGGTGGCCAATCGTGCCAGGGAGACGTGATCCTCCATGTGGAGGATGTGAATGACAACGCCCCCCATTTCTTCCCCAGCCACTGTTCCGTGGCTGTCTTCGACAACACCACAGTTAAGACCCCCGTGGCTGTGGTGTTGGCCCGGGATCCTGACCAAGGTGAGGAGGAGAAGGATTGGAGGCCGTTCGCTCACAGGGTCACCTGGAGTGAGGGTTTGACTCTGTGTGTTGCTCTGGGATGTAGCAAGGACTCTGCCTCCTTGCTGAGTCCACCAACACTCACAAGAGCAAAATGTTTACCCACACACCGCATACCTAAGGGCTAGGTGACAAAAGATTTGGGCCATGTTTCGAGGCCCATAGAGGGCCTTTCAGCCTCATTGTTTCTCACTGGCTCTCAGGCCTGGAACCTTTTCAATTCTGCCATTTACCCTGAAGGCCATTTTAAAGGCAAACGTCTAATCTGGAATACGCCAATCAGCACTACTTAATTCCAATTAATTTGCCACAAGAAAGGAATTTTGGGCACAAACTCTATTAAGCTTATTAAATTCTTTAATCCATTTTCTATAGAATAAAGTGGAAACATACTCAGTGTTTTACATTTGCATTTTAATGACATTATTTGCACTAGACTTAATTCCTTTTCTTTAGACTTTATAAGGAAAATTAGATTCATACATGAGTATTTGTTCCATATTGTATGAATTATAACTTCTGCCACCATGAAGCACTTTGTGTGTGTGTATGTGTGTGTGTGTGTGTGTATTCATATATATATATATATATATATATATACACACACACGTATATAAAAATGCAGTACCTATGTCCAGTTTTCTTGAGTTTTACCTTGGCATTGAAGTAGATGGGAGATTTTGGCAGGGATGTAGGGGTTCAAGAGGGAGAAAATAGAGCAGAGGCATCTAACAGCTACAAGGCCTTAGAGTGCTCACTAGCTAACACTTGCACACTTCCGACAGGAAGCTCCTTAGTTCCTAGGCAATTGGTCACTTACCTTCCATGGTACCCTGTCTACTTTCTAGCAGCTCCCTACCGACCTTCTGTAGTATGTCAGAGAATTATCAAGTGCTACCTATTTGGAGTTGGCACCCATCAGTCCTGGTCTGGCCCTCTGGAGTCACACACATGTCCTAGACTTCCACCCACGACAGCCCTTCCAAGGCCCAGAGGTGGTGATTATCTGCTCCAGCCCCAAGCTTTCCTTTCTGGGTGAAGGAGACCTAGTTTCTTCAATTACACGATTCTGCTCATGCCCTCTTTCCAGGGCACATCCTGTGGCCTTGTACCAGTTTACCATTAACCCTTCAAAACTGTTATTCTAATTCAGATATTCCACCCAGATATTCCAAATGTGGCCTAAGCAGAAACTCCCTCTCTCTAGAAAAATTATGGTCTCTCCAGAAGTGTGTATATATGGGGGAATTGCATGGTATGTGCATTTAATTTATGTAAATTCCACTACTCTAATAGGCAGTTCCTGCCACCATTCCACCAAAAGGGTGTGTATCCCTACGTGTATGTGAGATGTGAGACCCTCAGGCTCAGGGCACGCACTCCTCCCACTGAGTGAGGATCTCACCACTGAGCATTCAGCACTGGTGTTCTTCTTACACAATGGCCCCTACTGCTTCATCTAGTACACAACCAAAGAACATAATAGAATCTGAACCAAAGGTGAAGAAACACTGCGTGTTTTGATTTGCTAAGAACTTTTCCAAGGAAACGTGTGTTTCCTTAACTTTTTTTTTGACATGATTATAGACTCATAGGACGTTGCAAAAATAGTACTGAGAGGCCTCTGCACCCTTCTCCCCAGCTTCCCCCAATGGTGGCATTTTTGCTGTTGTAGGAAATTGGTACTGGGACATTCCTGGTAACTGGATTATAAGCCCTATTCAGATTTCACCAGTTTTTATATGCACTCCTTTGAACGTGTGCACGTGAGCACATGTCTTTGTGTGTATAGCTCTATTCAATCTTATCCCACATAGAGGGTCATGTAACCACCACCAAGATGTAGAATTGTTCTAGCACAACCAAGGAACTCGCTATAGATGGTTTTGACCTTGCACAATTTTCACTTCATAAACTGGCCTTGGACTCTAATCTCCACATAAACATTTCAGATAATTTTATAGGTTTGCAGATGCCCCACCCCCAAGAACTTTTCTATGAGGCCTTGAACCCCCCGGGGAAGAATCTCCCACTGAGAGATTCTCACTCTTAACACAGCCTGAGCATGTTAGCCTTTATGGGGACCCTCCACCCAGGCCCTCCTGTGGCTAGAAACTAGTTCACTGCAGATGGGGCCAGAGGAGGGTCTCTCAGTGTGAACCATACCCTTGGTCTCCCCAACAGGTGCCAATGCCCAAGTGGTTTACTCTCTGATGGACTCCGCCGAAGGCCATTTTTCCATTGAGGCCACCACGGGTGTGATTCGGCTGGAGAAGCCACTACGGGTCAGGCCACAGGAAGCACTGGAGCTCACTGTCCGTGCCTCTGACCTGGGAACCCCAATACCACTGTCCACTCTGGGCACAGTCACTGTCTCAGTGGTAGGTCTTGATGACTATCTGCCTGTGTTCCTGAACACTGAGCATAGTGTGCGGGTGCCCGAGGATGCCCAGCTTGGCACAGAGGTGCTGCGGCTGGCCACCCTCACTCGCCCCAGCGCCGAGAAGACCGGCTACCATGTGGTCAGTGGGAACGAGCAGGGGAGATTTCGCCTGGATGCTCGCACAGGTAAGCCAGTACCTGAGGCAGCCCCACCCCCGACATGCACCTGCACGCACACGGTCTTTGGGAACACTGACTTCTTCATACATGGGGTGTGTGTGCTGCATGCAGACCCTCCTGGGAAAAACTTCTTTGGTTCTTTCTTCACTTTGCATCTCTCCAGGTCCCAAGTCCCTCTTCCACCCTGGGCCAGCTTATGTGGGGACCCCCTTTATTTCTCCATGTCCCCACCCAGGATGCTTGGCAATCCACTCTCTTCCCACGGTTTGTAGATTCATGGTCCCAGCTCAGGCCCAACCCCTGGAGGCTGAGGCCCCTCCCTGTCCTTGGATGAACAAGCAGTTGCTGCAATCTGGGGCATAAGC
Source organism: Ailurus styani (assembly GCA_002007465.1). Lineage (NCBI taxonomy): Eukaryota > Metazoa > Chordata > Mammalia > Carnivora > Ailuridae > Ailurus > Ailurus styani. The sequence continues at coordinate 3,757,655 of LNAC01000066.1, read as the reverse complement.
TTCCCAGGGCAGGACTACCTGCTTCCCTCCTACAGCCCTCCCCAAGTATCCCAGCTCCCCTGACTCTCCCCTTATTCTCATGAAGAGGACTAGGAAATGGTCTCTTCTTTCTTCCCAGCCACAGAAGAGTCTAAGTCAGACTCACAGAACCTCATGGAAGGGCCTCAGAGGCTGCCCAGGTCAGATTCTTCCCCACAGCACCCTTGTAATGGTACTCCTCTACCTCCTAGAGCAGCTGTCTTATCATTAAGCAGTATTTTTGAATGGTTGTACTACGGAAACTTTAAACATATAAAAAATAGAGAGAACAGTATAATGAACCCCACGTCCCCATCACCCAGCTTCAGTAATTGTCAGTGTGTGCCCATCTGATTTCACGTTTGCCCTTCACCACCACTCCCATGCACACATATTGCATTCGGTTGATAGGCAGTATTTTAAGTCTCTTTTAATCTCTAACATTTTCCTCTCCCTCTCTATTTTCCCCACCATCTAACTAATGAAACTTGGGTCATCTGTCGGGCAGAATTTTTTTCTATTTTGGATTGACAAGTAGCTGTATCTTTTTGATGTCATATATTTCTCTAGCCCCTATATTTCTTATAAATGACATTTGGATTAAAGACCTCGATCAGTTTCAAGCTTAATTTGGTGGCAACAGTGCTTCATAGATGCTGCTGGGCTGTACTTGGCACTATCAGGAGGCATATAATAACTGATAGGTTTTCCTGAGGTTAAGATTGACAATGAGCTTGCGTGTTGTCAGCCTGACCCGTCCATTATAGAGTTCCCCATCAGCTGTCCTTCTAACGGTTTTAGCAACCTTAGATGATTATTTCCTAGATAGATAATTTCATTAGGGGCAGCAAAATGGCGATCTTCTGATTTTATCATTCCTCATTCATTTACTAACTGGAATTCTTTCATAAAGAAGAGTTTTCTACCATTAAATATTTGGTTATCCAGGAACAGCATGATAAATCCTTCTTCTATCCCAAATTTCAGAAAAATAAATCTATGCCCTAGCAGTTCATTGGACAATTTTGGGTATTATAAAAACTCTTTATAATATAAGTTCTGTCATTTCCTAGCTGGGTGAACTTGGGCAGATCATTTACCTGTTGAGAGCATCAGGTGACTCACCTAGAAAATGGGAACCACAGTTGTTCCTACTCTACAGAATTATTATTGATCTACATGAGAAAGATTTAATATTACAGATTGAAATGAGATTTCAATGAAATATTATAGAAATAAATGAGGGAAACACTGCTGTTGAGAATGACAATAATGAAAATGGGAGGCAATGGGGGGAGGGGTGGGGAAGATAATGGGGAAACAAAACAAAGAGGGTGATATAAGAGATGAAAGATGAGACGATGGAGGGGATGAAGGAGGAGATGGTAGAGATGATGGAGGAGAAAGAGGTGATGATGGAGGAAATGATAGAGTAGATGATGGAAGAGAGGAAGGAGGAGATGATGGAGATGATGGAGGACGTGGTGGAGATGATGGAGATGGTAGAGGAGAAAATGGAAGAGATTATGGAGGAGATAGAGGAGATGTTGGAAGAGATCTGTCTTTCCCAACCCTGTTGAGCTGTCTTTCCTTGGGTTTGGTTCAAGACCCCTCAGATCTCTGCCTTTGCAGTCCCAAATGCTTCATTGCTCCCATAATCTCTTGTTTCCTCAGGGATCCTGTACGTCAACAAGAGCCTGGACTTTGAGACAAGCCCCAAGTTCTTCCTATCCATAGAATGCAGCCGGAAAGGCTCTTCCTCCCTCAGTGACATGACCACAATCGTGGTCAACATCACTGATGTCAATGAACACCGACCCAGATTCCCCCAGGATCTGTACAGTGCAAGGGTCTTAGAGAATGCCATCGTGGGTGACATCGTGCTCACAGTAAGGACCTGCATCTTTGCCCTTTGGGGGGCATGGACTTGGGTGGGTTTTTATCCCCCTCCCCAATATCTACGAGCATGGGTTAGTTTATCAATTTATACACTATAGACTTAACTCTGACTTGCTGCGACTTGGCCAAACTGTTTCTCATGACAGAGGGTCTCAGGGCTGTGTTTCATGAGATCTAGATCAGGTACTGATAGAATGGGACATAGGAGAGACCCCAGAGGACTGCCAGAGGCCCCAAGGTCTGAGAAAGGCTTGGAGTATTAGTGTGTGTATAGGGGGAGGAGCACCAAATAATATCTCTTTGCATTTAAACATGTAATTGAGTGAAACTAAACTCTGTATGCCCATATTCAAGGTTCTCTATGACCCCTCTTTATTCTGCCTTTTTGTCTTCTCTCCTTCCACTCTCTAACATGTATCCTATGCTCCAACCACACAGGAAGATGTATCTTTCCCTAAACAGCCTCTGTGCTTTCACACATTCTGGGCTTATGTGGGGAATGGCTCCATTCCCAGAAGCCCTCTTTGTCTTTCTGAGTCTCATGAATGCTTTGTTAATCTCCCCAGATAGAATTGATCACTATGTTCTCTGTGCTGTCATAAAGCTGATCATACTTTGCCCCAAATTAGAATTACCCATGAAATTAGACATTAAACTTCCTGTGGGTATATTCATTTTGGCACAACCCTCACCTCCTAGCTCAGGACCTAGCACCCTGTCAATATGAGTGAATGAACCATGGCATGCTGAAATCTATACTAGGATATAAAATGAAGAGATTCCTTTGGTAGGGATGACTGTGGTCCAGGGACTGCCAGTCCAGTGGCAGTCATTGGAGCAGGGACATATATGTCCCCTTACACTCCCAGGGGCCAATGTTCCTTTTAGGTCCCTCTTGCCCTCCATTCACAACCACCTTCCCACTGCTGCAGGTGTCAGCAACTGATGAAGATGGACCTGCAAATAGTGCCATCACCTATAGCCTGGTAGGAGGGAACCAGCTCGGGCACTTTGCTGTCCACCCCAAGAAGGGGGAACTACAGGTGGCCAAGGCCCTGGATTGGGAACAGGTGAGTCATGTGGGAGGGGCCCAACCTGAGCTTATCAGAGCAGAGAGATGGCCTGATGCAGGTTCAGATGATGAACCTTGATCAACAGCCCATGCTGACTTCCCAAGACTTGTCTGCAGTGTCCCACACTTGTTTTCTCTGTGTTGTCTCTATGGTCTATAAGGCCAGAGGCAGGAGGGGGACGAAGTGACCCTTAACCTTCACTGGAGAAGCTCAGGCTAGCTTCTTAGTATTGACTAGGAATCATTAGATCATTATAATAAATTATCATTTGTTGAGCACCTGCTCTGTGCCAGGAACTTTGCTAAGTGCTTTATTACATTACTCCATTTAGTTCTTAAAATAATCCCAGGGAGTGGGTCCTGATATCCTCACAAATGTTTAGTCACTTTCACATGTTCTCACAGCTGGTAAGTGGTAGAACTGGAAATCAAACCTATTTCTTCCTGACTCCAAAACCTGGACCCTAAAATAGCATGGGTGGGTAATGGAGTTGGGCATAGGGGAGTGTCTCCATCTTATTTTTCTGAAAGCATTAGTGATGAGTCATGGGGCAGAACTGAGAGGTCTTGTTGCTAACTCTCCACTGGCATCTTGCTATAGACTTCTAGCTATTCTCTGAGGCTCCGAGCCACAGACAGCGGGCGGCCCCCACTGCATGAGGACACAGACATTGCTATCCAAGTGGTTGATGTCAATGATAACCCACCAAGATTCTTCCAGCTCAACTACAGCACCTCTGTCCAGGTATGATTCAGCTTCCAAAGACATCCTGAAGACTTCCTCCTTCGTTTCTCTCCTAGTGGAGGGTGCTCATTACTGGTATCAGTCTACCCAAACAGTGGCTGTGACCTTGCCACTGATGTCCCTAATGGCAACACAGCCTGCTAAAGGGGACTATGAATTAGAGAATTAAAAATAATCAGGCACTGGGCTAGGCACTTCCATCCATTACCGCATTTGGGACCCACACAGCTACATGAAGCAGGTAGTACAGTAGTCCTTCCCTTATCCGTGGTGTTGCTTTCTGTGGTTTCAGTCAGGCTAATCCCTAGTCAACCACCGTCCAGAAGGTCAATAGTAGCCTAGAGTACATCACATATTCCATGTGCCTATGTCATTTATCTCACTTCATCTCATCACGCAGGCATCTTACCACCCTCATATTACCACAAGATGAATGGGGGAGTACAGCACTTTGAGAGAGGAAGACCACATTCACATAACTTTTATTATAGTATATTGTTATAATTTTCTATTTTATCATTAGTTATTGCTGTTGGTCTCTTACTGTGCCTAACTGGTAAATTAAACTTTATCACAGAGATGTATGTATAGAAAAAGCAGTATAAATGATGTGATACTATCCATGGTTTCAGGTATCCAATGGGAGTCTTAGAACATATCCCTGTGGATAAGGGGACCTACTCTGCCCATGTCACAGATTTTTTAAATGGAAGTGCAGAAATGTACCATAGCTAGAATGTGGCAAACTTGGGATTGAAACCCAGGTGATTTTATAGATCCCCAAGCTATTTCCACCATAAAAATGGTTTACAAATGGGACCTGGAGAGGGCCTAGGGATTCAATGGGAATGATGACCATAAGAGGTGAGGGAGGTGAGGATAGGAAGGTAGAATCCTGGGTCCTGCTATGTATTAGCTAGAGCCACTCCACTTTTGCTTGTTTCTATATTATGAGTATTAGTTAGGATGTTTTGACTGCCAATAACAGATTATCTGACTAAAATGTCATTAAATAATAAGGGCTCATTATTTCATATAACAAAAGGTGTGATTGTGGGAAGTTCTATTCCAAAACTGGTTATTTCAGCAGAAAAACAGAATCACAGCTTCGGGCTAGCTTCTTTGAAATTCCCTCACCTTCTTTCTTATGGTTACAAAGTGGTTGTGCAGCTCCAGCATCACATCCTTGTCTAATCATCTTCAAAGGCAAACAGAAAAGGACTCCCCCCCCCCCCCCCCCCCCCNAAAGAAGAAAGCTTCTCAGAACCCTCACCTGGTTGACTTCTCCAGGGATCAGTATCAGATTACATGTTCACCATTAAACCAAAAACTGGCACAGAGAACCAAATTTTATAACTGACTTAGACCAATCACAGTCCATCTTGCTACTATTTTTTTTTTTTTTTGGAGAGGGAGTGGGATAGAGCATGAATGGGGAAGAGCAGAGGTAGAGAGAGAATCTTAAGCAGGCTCCACGCCCAGTGAGTGGAGCCTGAGGTAGGACTCAATCTCAACACCCTGAGATCATGACCTGAACTGAAATCAAGAGTCAGACACTTAACCGGCTTGAGCTTCCCAGGTGCCCCAGTCCATCTCTTCTTAATAAGGGCATATATTTTCTTTTCTTTTCTTTTCTTTAAGATTTTATTTACTTATTTGACACAGAGAGAGAGAGATCACAAGTAGGCAGAGAGGCAGGCAGAGAGAGAGGAGGAAGCAGGCTCCCTGCTGAGCAGAGAGCCCAATGCGGGGCTCGATCCCAGGACCCTCATGACCTGAGTCGAAGGCAGAGGTGTTAACCCACTGAGCCACCCAGGCGCCCAGGGCATATCTTTTCTGAGGATATTGCCACCCCACACCTGAACAAAAGTCGGGTTTTGTAAGAAAGGAAGGAAGGAATGTCTGTTGGGTAGGCAACCATTAATTTCTGTCCATAAGGTTCTGTTTATAGATAAGATTTTATTGCAAAAAGGGCAGTTAGCAACCATTGTTTTATAGATACTGAATTTCCATGTTATAGAACAGAGACTGGAATGATGCCAAGGGAATCAATTTTTCTTAGTTGAATGTTTACTCATATTTAACTTTTCTTATTGAGTTGGGTGTTCCATTGGTGTTCTAAGCAGGAAACCATTTATAGGTATTCGGTTGACCCTATGAATCACAAAAGTTTTGCATGGATCCCAGGCACTAACTAATTTATATAATGAATCCTCAGCTATGTGACCTTGGGCAAATCACCTTCTGTAGGATAAAGGGACTCTAAAGACCCTTCCTTCCTTAATGGGCTTTGTTTCTAAGACACACACTGCCCTCAGGAAGCTCCTGTCTAGATTGGCAAAGCCAACAACTAATTCACGGGCTGGCCGAATGATAGCTTGAGGTCCAGGCGTAGCCTGAGAGCAGCCAGAGTGCTGAGGACTCATCCCAGATAAGGGGATCCAGAAAGATGCAAAAGGAAGGACAGGAACACATTTTGGTCTTTGATTTTCCGGCATTCTCTGTCTCAGGAGAACTCACCCATTGGAAGCAAAGTCCTGCAGCTGATCCTGAGTGACCCGGACTCCCCAGAGAATGGTCCCCCCTACTCATTCCAAATCACCGAGGGGAATGATGGCTCTGCCTTCCGAGTGACCCCTGATGGATGGCTAGTGACCACTGTGGGCCTGAGCAGGAGAGTCCAGGAATGGTATCAGCTTCAGATCAAGGTGAGAGTTGTGTTGGGCCACTGGTGGTGACCATGGGGACAGTAATGTGCTGGCAAAAGCACTACCAGTGCTTCTATTATTAGGGGAAAATGTATAGAGCTCTTACTAGGTTCTGGGCACTAGGCTAAGTGCTTCACATGCATTAGTGCATTAAATCCTCATAACAGGCTTTAGGGTGGGTACAGTTATAACCCCTGCTTTACAGATGTGGTAACTGAGGCACAGGGAGCTTGAATGACTGGCTTAAAGTAATACTACCTTTATGTGGCAGAGGCAGGTTGCTTCAGACCAAATACTCTGACCCTGGAGCCTAAGCTCTAAATTCCCGCACAGCTTCCCGGCAGAACAACACCCTCACCCTGGCTCTAACTCCTTGAGTTTGGCCAGGACAGTTCACTGAACCTCACAGGAATTGCTGGGTCCACACTGCGGAAGATATATACATGTTTAGGGTGTTATGGTGGTACTACAAAAGGTAGAGTGAGAATAGCCAAAGGAAAGTGGTCAAGATGCTAGTTAAACATTTCTTCTTCATTTCATTCCCTCAAAATTCCTTTCCTAAATCTCAAGTCCTAGTGGACAGTGTTATTCTGTGAAGTTTTCTGGGTTCAGGATGATATATCCATCCATTCATCCAGCTGGCCAGTCAGTGATTTGCTAAGTCTTTCAACAAATATTGAGCACCCATCCTGGGTCAGGCCTTATGCTCACTGTTAGTAATATAGCAAGGGGAAAGGAGGGGATGATCCTTGTCCCTGGGGGCTTTTGATTCTAGTCATGGAGAGAAACAATAAACGAACAAAGAAAGAAAGTGCCCCATGAAAAGCACAGAGGAGACATATTCAGAGGGTGGCTGCCCTCATGAGGAAGTGACGTCTGAGCTGGGACCTGAAAGGAGCCAGTCATGTGAAAAATGGGCAGAAGAGTGCTGCAGGCTGGAACAAGATAAGCCAATTCTTGAGTTGGGAAAGACCTTGAAGTGACCTGAGATGGGGCCAATGTGGTCAGCATAGTGATCCTAATGGGAATAAAGCTGAAGAGATAGGTTGGGTGGATCATGACCATACTACTTGAGATCCAAACTGTGGTGCACTTGAGAGGGAAAGAAGCACTAAAAATAGTTAATTGGTGATCATTGAGTCACAACAGGATCAATTAGTGAAAATCAAGACTGATCTGGGAAAACCAGGATGTACAGCCATCCTAATTATAAGCCTTGGTAATACTTTAAGTATTACTTCCAATCCCAGCTGGAGAGAGTGGTGTGGAAACCTTGAGCTGATAACAAAGATGCAAGAAGTGGACAGACTAGGGACAAGCTCTGCATGGAAATAAACAGGAGTCGATGATAGATTGGATATGCGGATAGAGAGAAGAATCAGGGGTGACTCCCGGGTTCTAGACTCTAGTGAAGACTGGGCGGTGGGGCCATTGCTGAAGTTGGAAAGATGGTGCGGTGGGGGAAGGACAGGATTATGGGGAAAAAGGAGGACTCTGTTTTGCACACGTCACCTTTAGGTGTCCATGAGGCATCGACGTGGAGGTGTCCAGTGGGTAGTTGGGAATGGGAATCTGGCAGCTCAGAGGACAAGTGTGGGCTAACATAGAGGGTTTTCAAAGCTAAAGGCATGGACATAATTGCCTTCCAAGCAATGAATTCTGTCTCCTGACCCAGACAATCGCTTAGTAACTGTCTGCATCACCTTCTCTTGCTCTTGTCTTGTACTTCCGCTTTCGTTCACTAAGAGGCACTAGAGGCCAGCAAAGAAACGGACTATGGACACAGGTTCAGATTCTGCTCTGGCCTTACCTGCTGTATGACCTTAGGCGAGTTACTTGAACTCTGATCCTCAATGATAGCTTTTGTAAATGGAAGACTTCCTGGTATCTAACTCATAAGAAAGGTTAGGGTTAGGGTTAGGGTTGATATGATATCTCATATCATGCATCAGAAGCATTAGAAGTGACCAGCATACAGTCTGCACTCAGTTGATGCAAGCTGTATGCTATACTTAGCAGAAGCATTAATTACTGTTGTTGCTATTGATATCCCACCTGTGTTGGGATATCACAAATCCCAGCACTGGGTGTAATTTCACAACTTGTTCACCCACTCAAAACACTAGAATACACATGAATAAGATATTACTGTAGGGAAAGTTGTGGAGACTCCTGGTGACAGCTGTGAAAGAGATAAACTCACTGAATGAAACTTCATCCTTGCTAATCTGGACAGAAAGTCGCAAGGACGGTTGGCAAAATATGAAAGGAAAAGGCATTTTAAATTTACATTCTTTTCCTTGCGCAACTGAGGTCATAGCACGGCCTTGTTAGAACCTTCAGTGGCTTTTATGGCTCTGACATAAAACCCGACCTTGTGCTCCTCAGCCCGGTCAGTGACGGGGCGGCCTCCCTTGCGCCCCCCTCTGGTCCTCAGCCCTGTCCACGTGCTCCAGCAGCCATGGCCCTTCTACCCATCAAGCTCACCGCATTCTTTCTACCCTGGGACTTGATACTTGCTGTTCCCTTTGTCACCTCTTCTCCTCACCTCTCTCATCCCTGAGGACTCGGTTCAAGTGTCACTTTCTCCTCAATTGTCACGACTTCCCTCCCACCTGATCTGAGTTAGGACCCTTTCATTCTTCAGATCTCTATCCCATGCTCCATTTATCTCCTTCACAGCACTTTTTCCAAGTCTGACATTCTCTTGTTTATTTAGTAACGTATTGATGTTCTCTTTTCTCCTGATCACAGCAGAGGGCTTGGCCTATAGAAAGCACTCAGTAGGTATTTGCTGGCTGACCTGAGGAAGAAAGGCCCACTCTGACCCTAATCACTAGTAAAGGGGGATCCCAAAGAGACCCTCCTTAGGCTGACAGGGGCCGCAAAGGATGCATACTGGAGTCAAGAAGAGACATTTGATGATTCACTTAAGGAAAGAGACAGAATGAGGGATGTTGGAGAGGAAGGAGGCGTGAGTGCGAGTGGCTGGAGAGATTTAAGAAGAGGCTCAGAGAGCTGTCAGATGAGGAAACAGAGTTAAGTTTGACTGTGTGGTATGGGATAAAACTGTCTCCACAAGACCTTCAGTGCTTTGGAATTATTATTCTCTTTCTCGATTGTGACGACATGCTGAGCCTGCCCTCAGGCAGAGAGACGTGGCTGCTCCAGGAGGCCGCAGACAGCTGTGGTAATGCAGTCCTGTGGTAATGGCCATGCTCGTTTTGTCCACAGGTGTCAGACAGTGGCATCCCTCCCCTCTCGTCTTCGACATCTGTCAGTGTCCACGTCACAGAGCAGAGCCACTACCCACCCTCCGCCCTCCCACTGGAGATCTTCATCACCATCGGGGAGGAGGAATTCCAGGGTGGCATGGTGGGCAAAATCCACGCCACAGACCGAGACCCGCAGGACACGCTGACCTACAGCCTGGCAGGAGAGGACACTCTGGCCAGGCACTTCTCAGTGGGCGCACCTGATGGCAAGATTATCGCCGCCCGGGGTCTGCCTCGTGGCCGCTATGCTTTCAACGTCACAGTCAGTGATGGGACCTTCACCGCCACTGCTGGGGTCCACGTCCACGTGTGGCACATGGGGCGGGAGGCTCTGCAGCAGGCCATGTGGATGGGTTTCCACCAGCTCACCCCAGAGGAACTGGTGAGTGACCACTGGAGGAACCTGCAAAGGTTCCTCAGCAACAAACTGGACATCAAACGAGCTAACATCCACCTGGCCAGCCTTCAGCCTGCAGAGGCCACAGCTGGTGTGGACGTGCTCCTGGTCTTTGAGGGGCATTCTGGAACTTTCTACAAGCTCCAGGAGCTGGCATCCGTCATCACTCGCTCAGCCAAGGAGATGGAGCACTCGGTGGGAATTCAGATGAGGTCAGCCACGCCTGTGGTGCCCTGCCAGGGCTCAAGCTGCCAGGGTCGAATGTGCCAAGAGACAGTGCACCTGGACCCCAGGGTGGGGCCCACGTACAGCACAGCCAGGCTCAGCATCCTGACCCCACGACACCGCCTGGAGAGGATCTGCTCCTGCAACGGTGAGGAACGGGGTTCCCCAAGAGAATCAGCACTGCAGGACTCAGCCAGACTGACTGATCTCCCCGGAGATCCCAGGGAGTCCCTGGGGGGTAGTCAGAGGGAAGTTTTAGCAGGACTAAAGGCCACAGGCCACCATGGGATAGGTAGTGGCCTCACAGAATCTAGTCGTGGAATAGCACCCCATTCCTGGCCACTTTTTGGAGTTTTGAAAATAACAGTAAGGATACAAGAAGCAGTTAGCATGACAACTGAAAGCACAGACACTGGCATCATACTGCCTGGGTTTAAATCCCAGTTCTGCCACTTGCAAGCCAAGTGACCTTAGGAAAATTATCTAGCCTCTCTGCATCTTTGAGCTGTTATAGGGGTTAAATGAGTATTAAATATCAAGAGCTTGCTTAGAAAAGTGCCTGATAATATAGAAAGTGGTCGGGCGCCTGGGTGGCTCAGTGGGTTGGTGCCTCTGCTTTCGGCTCAGGTCATGGTCTCGGGGTCCTGGGATCGAGGCCCGCATCGGGCTCCCTGCTCGGCGGGGAGCCTGCTTCCCCCTCTCTCTCTGCCTGCCTCTCTGCCTCCTTGTGATCTCTCTCCCTCTGTGAAATAAATGAATAAAATCTTTAAAAAAAAATATATAGAAAGTGGTCAATAACATGAGTTACTAATAGTACTACTATTACAACTACAGCCTGGTGGTTATAACCTCAGGACTTAGACAGCTCAGGTTTTTAACTCCAGCTCCATCTCTTACTAGCTATGTAAACTTGGGTGGGTTACTAAATCCTCTGAGCTGTAGATTCTCACCTATAAAATAATGAAAATATTATCACCTGCCTTCTGGAGTTGGTTTGGGGAGTAAATTACTTGATGGATATAAAATCACTTAAACTTTGACCCATAAGCACCCTGTCCATGATGGCTGTCATTCACATGGTAGCAGTCATTGCTAGAAGGACTCTGCCATGTGCCAGGCACCGTATATGTTACCTAAACTGATTGTCACCAACACCATACACAGCAGGGTCATTAGTTCCAACTACAGTTGACACTGAGGGATGGGGATTGTATTGGTTTATCTGAAACTGCACGGCCTCCTGTGAAGGGCTGGTTGTCTAAATACATGTGTGTCCCACTCTAAAGCCTGAGCTCTTCACCAAGCTCTACAGGAAGTCAGTTTCTTCCTGCGGACTCACCCCAGCACCCCTGGCATCAAGAATCTATGCCCCAGACCAGCTCAGGAGCATTGGCAAAAGGAAAATGACATTGCCTCCAGCCTGGCCTGGCCTACCCCTTATGGGTTTCCTATTGTTTGCAATAGGGAAATTCTTTCTCTAAAGATTTGTGGACTTTCTCCAGGTCCCACTGTATTTAGGCCGGGTGAGCTACTCTTGGCTGTGTGCGTGCGTATTTATGGGGCAGGGTGGGGGTGGGAGTGCGTCCCTTCTGTGTCTCTTGCTCCAGAGTTGCCTGCAAGGAAAGCTGTGATAGCCAAAGTTTCTCTCTTGGTCTCCTGGCACCAGACAGCAGAGGTTCCAAAATTCATGCTTGTGCAACATCATCTGGGAGTGTGGTTTTAAAGAGACCCACTCCTGGGTGTCACCTCCAGAGTGTATTATTTAGAAGGTTTTGGGTGAGGCCTAGAATTGACATTTTTTATGAAGTTTTTATTTTAATTCCAGTATAGTTAGCATACAGTGTTGTATTAGTTTCAGGTGTACAATATAGCAATTCAACCATTCTGTACATTAGTCAGTGCTCATCACAATAATTGTACTCTTAATCCCCTTCACCCATTTCACCCATCCCCCATCCACTCCCCTTTGGTAAACCATTATCTTGCTCTCCATAGTTAAGTCCGTTGATTGGTTTCTCTTTCTCTCTCTCTTTCCTTGGAATTGGCATTTTTAACCAGCATCTCAGGCAATTTGGAAGCAGGTGGTCCAAGGGCTATACTTTGAGAAATACTAGAGAGGCTGGCTCGCCAATCACCAGAATCAGTTGGAGGAGTGATTTGTTGTTTTTAAAAACATTTTGGTGAGATGAAATAGGGCATACAGAAAGGTCTACGTGCCACAGTGTACAGCTCAACTAGTTTTCACGAACCAAATACACCCGTGTAACTGGCACCTGCAGCAAGGATCACCATGTGACCAGCTTCGCAGGAGCCCCTCTCAGTCTCTCTTCCAGTCACTACACCCATTGTGGGGAGATTTTTAAACTGCAGATTCTCATGTGCCTCAGGAACTAGTGAGTCTTACTCTCTGAGGGCAGAGCCTGGCATTCTGTATTTTAAATTTCTCTCCAGCTGATCTTCAGCCAGGTCTGGGAATTCCTAGATGATCTAGATCATCTTCAGCATCCATCCAGTAGTAGCCTGCTACAACAGAATTGCCCACAGCAGAGAGTTTTAGATCTAAGGTACGACAGCCTCAGGATCTTGAAATCCCACATGCCTCAAGCTTCCTGGTTCTTCTTTCTCCTCTTGGCTTTTGTTCCCTCTCTTCAACAGTCTGGGGTATCTGGGGCCTATAGAGCTCCTCCCCTTGCCTGAAGACTGATAAGCTTATTCACACTGAGGTTTTAGGGATTTAACAACTGAACTCAATTCTGAGGAGGGTAGTGCTTAATATACATATAACAGCATTCCCCAAGGCGGCCCAGCAGAATGCTATTTCCTCGGGCTTGGAAGAGGTGGTCCCCATAAGAGGGTCCCATAGTCAAATAAGCTGGACACACAGGACTTCACAGAATTCTGCACCTCCTTCCTTGACCGCAGTGACTCTCGACCTCTCAGCGGCGATGCCTCTGGTTACATGCTTCTCAAACGGTTACACTCCTGATGATGAAGGGGAGATCTTGAGGCAAAGGACCTTTGTGGTATTCCTGAAATCATACATATAACCAACATCCTCTCCAATTCTGTCTCCTCCCCCCCCCCCGGGATGTCAGAAATAACACAGAAACTATGTAGGATAGAAATTTTGATTTCCACACATTTCATTGGTAACATTTCTGGTTTGATTCTTGCTTTCTTGATGGTTTGAGCTCATAGTTCCTGACTCCAGCTGGGACCCACGGCAAGGGTCTCTGGGGCCAAAAGAAGCTGTTACAGGGGGATGGCCTCTGTCTGGCTGCATGATCCTGGACAGGTAACCCCCCACCCGCCGAGAAGCCTCACTTCTATAAAATGTGAGCAATGTCACCCAAGGGTTGAATGAGACAAAGTCATTTCAAGGGCTCTGTGGGGACCTGGTCATGTGGAGTTGACATCTCTGCCTGCTTCTACAGGTACTGCCACAAGATTCAGTGGACAAAGCTTTGGGCGGTACAGTCTTCTGGAGGCACAGAACTGGCACATCCGTTTCCACCTGAAAACACTCCAATCGCAGGCTGTTCTCCTGTTCAGCAATGAGACAGTGTATATCTCCTTGAAGGTAAGGCACTGCCAGCCTGAGAAATTTCACTGGGTGTGCCAGGCTAGGGAGGGGGAGACAGCCTGAGGAACAGCCATGAAGCCCAATTTCTGGCAAAGAAAACCCTGAGTGGTTTTCAGGGATGCTGGTGTGACTTTTGGGTTAAGGCACAAGACTATATATCTCCCACCTGGAGATATATAGCCAAAGACAACAAGTTGGGCTGCTCTGTAGGAGGAGACAGAGAGCCTCTGAAGATAGAGGGAGAAATGGGAGGCCACCTAGTCATGGTGGGTTTGTTTTGTTTTATCACTTTTGCTGAATAACAGACCAGTGTTTTTCAAAGGGGTGGGAGGCTGGCTCCCACTAGGGTGCTCAAGGCTACAAAGCTGGCATTAAGTTACATGGAATCACATGGAAGAAAATAAATTTCCTTTCTCATGGTCTTTTAGTCCTTCCAATTACATCTTGTAGAATATCTTAGTTTACCTGCCTGACTTTAACACCTCTAACACAAAAGCCAATCTCCCAGTTTGACAAAGAGCAGACTTTGGGAGCTAGTTAGAAATTAATTATTCAATAAATATTTATTGAACATCTGCTAAGTAACAGGCACTGTTCTAGGTGTTTGGGTCTCATCAGTGAATAAGACAAAAATCCTTCTGAGAGCTTTCACCCTACAGGGGAAGACTGACAATAAACATAATAACTCAGAAAATTATAGTTTGTCCAGATGTGACAAATGCTTTGGCTTTAAAAAAAGGGGGGGGAGTTTAAGGGGGGTTAGGACTGTGGGAAGTTGCAATTTTAAGTAAGTGATCAGGGAAGTCTTCACTGAGTTGGTAACTGAACCATAATATGAAAGGGGGTAAGGGGATTAGCTAGGTAGACATCTGGAGGAACAGCATTCTAGGTAGAGGGAATAGCAATGCAAAAACATTTTGGTAAGAGAATGTTTCACATGTTTAAGAACAGCCCAGATGTATATATGGCCTGAGTAAAGTAAGAAAGACAGACAGTCGTAGTAGGATTTGGGGTCAGAGATATAATGGGCTGAGGGAGTATCTATAAAATTCTGATAGGTCACTGAAGGACTTTGGCTTTTATTCCGAGCAAAATGGAGGGCATGAGAAGGTTTGAGCAGAGAACTAACATTATGTGATATATTCAAAAGGGTCATTATGGCTTCTGTGTTGATAAACAAGTTTAGAGAAACAAGGATAAAAGCAGATACCCACCCAAGAGGGTACTGTGATAATTCATGTGAGAGATGGTGGTGTTCTAGATCAGGGTAATGACAGTGAACTAGGAAGAAGAGTTGAGATTCTAGATAGATTTTTGAAGGTAAAACCAACAGGAGTTCTTGATGAATTGAATGAGAGCTAGGAAAGAAGGCAAGGAGTAAAATTTGGGCCTGAGTAATTAGAAGGAATGGAGTTACTGCCAACAGACCTGGGGAAGGATATGGGTAGAGCAGGTTTGGGGGAAGATCAGAAGTTCAGTTTTGAGATGTACGTTTGAGATGCCTATTAGACTTCCAAGTGGAGCTGGATGAACAAGTCTAGTGTCTGTGAGAAAGGTCTGGGATAGAGATGAAGATCTGGGAGCCTACAGCATATACTTAGTATTGAAAGCTATGAAACTGGATGAGATCACCAAGGAATGTAGATTGAAAAAAGAGTAGACCAAGAATTCATCCTTGTGACACTCCAAATTGAGATGGGTGGGGGAAGAGAAGATACAAACAGTAATGTCGGAGGAAAACCAAGAATACTGTATCCAGGAAGCTGAATGAAGAACATGTACCATGAAGAAAGGAGTGACCAGCTGATAACATGCTGCTGAGAGGCCAAGTGAGATGGGAAGTGATATTAATCATTGAGCTTGGCAACACTGAGGTCACTAAATACCCTGATACCAGTGGTTTCAGTATCATGGTAGGTGGGGGGGGAGTAGAATTTTGCTGCAAAGAGGGAGCAAAGGAAGAAGGTGATCTCTGCTGGGAGAAGTGGGTTCAAGACAACTTTTTTTAAAGATTAGAGCAGTAACAACAGCATGTTTGTGTGATGACTGGAATGGTACAGTAGAGAATGAAAAACAAAGATGTAGGGTAAAGAAAGGAGAGTCAATGGAAACTAGTCCTTGAGGAGATAAGGGGGGTGGGACCGAGTGCATGAATGGAGAAACTGGCTTCCACCAAGGTGGACAGATGTGATGGTAAGAGTGCCTCTAACTGCCCACCTGATTGTTGAGAGCAAGGATGGGGAAGGGAGCATCAGGGGTGCAAGGAGAGAGAGGTTGTGAAAATAGTCATCTGGGGGAGTAAACCAAGGAAGATAGCAGCATAATTAGGCACCATGAAGGGCTCTTTTGAAACTTGCAGTCATGAAATTAAAGGGAGATCAATAAGCAAGGCTGCCTGTTTTTCTCCAGCTATGTTCAGCTCAATGATGCTCACATACAGTTGGGGAGAATTGGATTTTACCAGATTTGTGTGTTTGCCAGGTGAGTTCCACCAAGTAAGAGAGGACAGGAATTTGGCTATGGAATTTAAGCTGGATAAGGAAAGAGGTGAGAGCCTTACAGAAGTTGAGAGACAATGAAAAGATGGTGGGACCAATGGATTTGTGGTCCTGGCTAAGTGAAAGGAGTGATTTAAGGACAGTGTTTTGAGCCTACTTACTGTAATAATAGTAAATTTCCTTTTAAGTAAATATCTGTATAGGTAGTATTCAACCAGGGCAAAAATTGGGAAAGTGATGTACAAATGGCTAACTTCGGTAAAACACTGGATTGGATCTTCAGATTTCACCCAGAGAAAGCACTATACAACCCAGACTGACCACAGTAGCCCTACCTCTTAGGTTGAGGTAAACTAAAATGATTTAACCCAGTGGTTCTCAGACTTCTTGATTTCAGGACTTTTTCACACTCTTAAAAATAATTGAAGATCCTAGGGAAGTTCTGTTTATATGGGTTAGAGCTAGCAAAATTTTCACTATTAGAAATTAAAACTGAGAAATATTAAAATCTTTATTAATTCATTTAAAAATGACAAGAAACCTATTACATGTTAACATAAATACCATCTTATTGTGAACAATAATTACATTTTCCAAAATTAAGAAAAAAAAGTGGCACTGTTTTACATTTTTGAGAATCTCTCTTACGTATGGCTTTATAATAGACAGCTGGATTTTCATATCTACTTCTGCATTCATCTGTTGTGGTAGCACATGTCTAGAAATCACTGCGAATTTATGAGAGAATGAGAGTAGAAAAGGCAAATAATGTTTTAGGATTATTATAAAAATGGTTTCCCCTTGTGGGTCCCCTGAAAAGTTCTTGGAGACCCACTTTGAGAACTGCAGAACTGTTGAATAAAAGAGTGGGAGTGAGGGAGGTTTTTGGTGTCCTTGAGGGCCGACTTGAGGAGCACAGAACATGGGAGAGGCCTACAAAGAAGAATCCAAAAGAGACAGTCTCAGTCAGCTAGGCTTCTCTGGGCCTCAGTTTCTTCATCTGTGAAATGGAGCTGACATCCCTGCCCAGACCATCCCATGGAATATGGTAAGGGCCAAATGAGACCATAGACAGAATAGCACTTTGAGGGCTTTTATATTCTACAAAGATAATGTTTAAAACAGCCTTGAAAATCCCAAATACTACCTCTCCCATCCATGAAAATCAAGCAACATTCTTTGCGCTGGTAGCCTGTTAGCAGTACTTTTTATGAGGACTTCTTAGCTTTGCTGATGGCCATCTGGGTTTTCTTTGCAGCTGGCTGATGGAGCGCTCCAGCTAGAATACCACTGCCCAGGTGGTTTCTATGGAAATCTTTCCTCCTGGCTCCACGTGAATGACCAAGAGTGGCACTCCATTTTGGTAGAGGAGACAGACACTTCCATTCGCCTATTGGTTGACAGCTCAGGAAATGCCTCCCTTGTGCTCCCAGAGAATTGCCAGGGTCTCAAGCCTGAAGGAGACCTCTTTCTGGGTGGCCTTGTTCTCTTGCATTCTTCCCCAGTTGTGTCCCAGGGTTTTGAAGGCTGCCTGGATGCGGTTATGATCAACGGAGAGGTGTTGGAGCTGCTGGTCCATGGCAAGAAGTCATCAGGCTTGCAAGAGAGGCAGGCCCTCACCCAGTGCTGCTCACACAGGGATGACTGCAGTCAAAACCCATGTCTCAATGGCGGCAAGTGCTCACAGACCCATGGGGCAGGTAAGGGCTGGGAATGACTCCGAGGTTTATCCCAGGAGGCCCTTAAGAAGCCCCCAGCATGCTGAACTAGCAATCATATATCACTGGATAGTTTACTAAGTATGTTCCTTCAGCACAGCCCCATGAGGGAGAGAGGGGTTGAAAGTAAGCCATCAATGGCTCCATTTCACAGCATAGGAAACTGCTGGGCTATGTAAGAGATGCCCAGATGGATAAAGAAACTCACCCAAGATCACAAGGCTGTTAAGTGAGAGAGGTGCATCTGGGGTGCAGATCTCATTGGAGCGCTCCTCCCCTGATACCAAATGTCTCTGTCTTCCCCTTACTATCTCATGAGTAATGGGTTGAGATCCACTAGGTTTACACTAAGGGAAGCCAAGAGTCTTTGTTCTCCCTCAACAAAGACTGACTTTCTTTCTGCTTGTTTGGATGGGGGACCGGCATGAACAGGGACCTCTGGTGCCACAGGTTAAGTTCATTACACACCTTAGTGTTACAATTGGTCCGTGCCAGGTTTCTCTTTTATATTCACCTTTACTCTGTACTCAGTTGCCTTTCCCCCACCCCAAACCCACAGGCAAACATCTAAAGTTTTTAAATGAGTTCTTTTTTTTTTTTAAGATTTTATTTATTTATTTGACACAGAGAGAGAAAGATCACAAGTAGGCAGAGAGGCAGGCAGAGAGACAGGGAGAGGAGGAAGCAGGCTCCCCGCTGAGCAGAGAGCCCGATGCGGACCTCGATCCCAGGACGCTGAGATCATGACCTGAGCCGAAAGCAGAGGCTTTAACCCACTGAGCCACCCAGGCGCCCTCACATGCTTGGATTTCTAATTATAAGTGATATATAATTTTTTTTACAGTTTCCATCCATGCTGCCACAATTCATAGTCATTGCTTTTATTGTGGCTCCATATCCCAATGTGTGTCATCTTCCCTCTCTACTCAGCTAGCAACAAACACCCTGGTGGCTTCAACACCCCACCTCCATCAACACTGCTGCGTGAATATCCTCATACATATCTTCTTGTGAACCTGTACAAGAACTTCCTTCACACACACACACACACACACACACACACACACACACCATGCCCAGGGATGGAATTCACATACCCGGAGGATGTAAATCATTATTTTGACTAACTAGGGCCAAATTGCTCTTCAACATGGCCACAGCAGCTGCCCTTCTACCAACAATGCAGGAGGATCCGGTATCTCTGTCAATACTCGGCATTATCCCGTTTTCTCATTTTTGTCTGGATAATAGTACTGTTGTTTCCATCTGCACTACCTGTCTGTCCACACTACCAGGCAGCTGTCATCTCTCCCCCTTGGGTCAGCTGCCTCCCTGCTCTTTCCCTTCTCTCCCTCAGACTGTGCCTTCCAGCAGGGCACCAGAGTGACCTTCATACAAAGCAGGTCTGAGTGTATCACTTTCCTGCTTGGAACCTTGCAGTGGCTTCCCCTTGCAGTTAAGATAAGAGTCCTAATGCCTAATTCCTGCATCTGGCTCATTGGGATGCTCTGGCCACTCCCACCTCCCTGGCCCTGTTGCCCCCACTTTCCCTTGGCCCGCCAGGCTCTATCATTTTATAATTACTAATATACTGATATTATACACAAGTGGTTCAATAGGTTTGAATCCCAAATTTGCCATTTACTTGCTGGATGATCTTGAGCAAATGTCATGCATTCTCTGTGCCTATCTCCTCACCTGTGTTCAACTTGTACCTGTCCCCTGATGAGGGTAACAGCAACCTATTTCAGAGTTGTCATGAGGCTCAAATGGGCTGATACATGCAGATGGTTAGCACGGTGGCTAGCACTTAGTAAGTGTTGTTTAAGATGATTACTATTCTTTAGATGCCTCTTCTCTGTAGACTATATGTTGTTTGAGGCCGGGATCTCATCTTCTTGTCCAGTAGGGCATCAGTGCCCTGCCTGGTGCTTGTCACAGGAGGCACTCAATGACTGAACATGGACATGCAGATCTGCAGACACACTGAGGCCCCCTCTGTCCTGGAGGGCCTCTAAGCCTGCAGCTGCCTGACTCTCTTCCCCCTGCCCTCCCTCCCAGGCTATGTCTGCAAGTGTCCCCTCCAGTTCTCGGGGAAGCACTGTGAACAACGAAGGGAGAACTGCACTTCAACACCCTGCCTGGAAGGTGGCACTTGCGTCTCATCCCCTGAAGGTGCCTCCTGTAACTGCCCTCACCCTTATATGGGAGATAGGTAAGCACAGGCGAGGCCACCTGCCTTTGGCTCCTCACCCTGGGTTTGGCACCATTAGGGAGTGACCTCCGCACTCCCGCCAATGGGAGACCAGGAGCTGAGTACTCCAGGGACCTGGCTTCTCAGGCTTTTCCTCGTGCCAAGGCTTTTCCCTCCAACCACCTACATCAGAACACTCAGGGAAAGAGAGTTATTAGTAATATTTCTCTAGCCTTATTCTGAACATACTGAATCGGACTCATTAGGCTGCGGTCCAGGAATCTGGACTTCTAATCAGCTCCTCAGACATTTCTCATCTTTGCTGAAGTCTGAAAATGGCTGAAGTTCTTATTCTCTGGCTCTGGATGGTGATTTCCCAGAGAATGGCCTGGGGACAATGACTCCACTAGGTACAAACACTGCTGTGGGTCTTGAACCCCACTGCAAGCTACCTGTGCCTTGTATTATGCTGGTCTGGGGGACTGCAAGAATCCTTAGATCTCTAGAATCCTAGAGGTAAAGAGGCTTGGTAATTATCTGGTTTTATGGCTCCCCAGTTTGGGAGCCTTTTAAAAATTATCAGGGATACTTGTGAAAAGTACAGATTTCTGGACCAACTATATCAGAATCTCCAAGGAACGAGGCCTGGGATTCTATCTATAACAAGCTCCCAGGGGGATCCCCTTGCTGTCAGCATGTGCATAAGAGAGTCAATGATGTAGTCCACCCACACACTTTACAGATGGGGAAACTGAGGCCCAGAGAAGGAAAGGGCTTGTCCAAGTCCCCCCACCCCCACCCCCAATGTGCTTGTGACCCAAGTCCTTTCTCTCAGCACCTGGCATTTCTGGCCCCACTGCACATCTCGCTCTGCAGTAGATGTGTTGGCAGGATACTTCCTGGCTGAAAGTGGTCGTGTTTGCATTTTAAAAGAGGAACTTGGGGAGGACAATGTCTAACCCAAAAAGACAAAGTGTTGGTGGTGAAATTGTACACACTGGGACTCAAGTAGAATGAAGGGAGCCTTTCTTAACATCCCTCAAAAGTGGATGAAACTGGCCACAGAAGCCTCCTAGGAGCCTTACACTGTGGCATGCCAAGCTGACGGTGACCGAGGAGGTCACACAATTCCAAGAGCTTGCTTTGAACAGTTGTCCAATGGAAGGTGTGTGCAAGACCATGCTGGGTTCTTGTGACCTCCTGAAGAACAGGGGGCAACACTGGTGCTCAGCTGCCATGGCTGGGTGCTGCTGACTTGTATCTGGGACTCTGACATTGTTGCTGAGGACAGCCAGGTACATTGGCTGGCTCCACCACAGTGCGTGGTTGTAAATCTCACCTCAGTGGTGGAGTGTATATCTAATGCCTAGATCACATGAATGGGAACTAATGGATGTGCCCAGAGCCTAGATTCCAAATGGTCATGAATGAATTCGTAGCTGACTCCCATGCCTCCTGGTGGAAGATGGGCAGCTCTGATGTTGATATGTGTGATCGTTACCATCCATTTTCTTTCTTTTTTTTTTTTTTTTGGTTGAAAATTGGGGAAGGTAGGCTTGAGCCTAAATAAATCTTTGTGAGAGGGGACGTGGAAAGGGAGGTACAGTGACTTAGCCTCCTGACTATTTCTCTGTCTCTGCAGGTGTGAAATGGAAGCAAGGGGCTGCTCAGAAGGACACTGCCTAGTCACCCCTGAGATCACAAGGGGTGACTGGGGGCAGCAGGAGATTCTGATCATCATAGTGGCCCTGCTATTTATCATTTTAAGCACTGTTGGGCTCCTCTTCTACTGCCGCCGTTGCAAGTCCCACAAGCCCGTGGCCATGGAAGACCCCGACCTCCTGGCCAGGAGTATTGGTGTTGACACCCAAACTATGCCTGCCATTGAGCTCAACCCACTGAGCACCAGCTCCTGCAACAACCTGAACCAACTGGAGCCCAGCAAGACCTCAGTTCCAAATGAACTTGTCACTTTTGGACCTAGCTCTAAGCAGCGGCCAGTGGTCTGCAGTGTGCCTCCCAGACTTCCGCCGGCTGCAGTCCCTTCGCACTCCGACAATGAGTCTATCATTAAGAGGACATGGTCGGGCGAAGAGATGGGTCAGTATAGCCAGAGGCCCTTAGCCTCTGGAATTGATGGAATAGGTGGTAGACCTGAACACTCCCTTAGGTGAGGCCACCATCCAGCCCGATCCCTTGGGATAGGATATGAAGGGATGTGCTCAAGGTCACTGTGCACTGGTGGGCTGGACCAAATGCCAGGTCTCTGGACTCAGAATCTGTGGCTCATCCCAATGCACCATGATCCCCTCCTCTAAATTCCAACTCACTCCATAGGATTGATATCTATGGCAGAAACCTGTAGACCCTGGATAGGGGTAAATGGGATCCCTGGGGTGAAAGGAGGGGGAGGCTTCTGTTCCTTTGTTTTACTGTGAAAGGAAAGAGCAGTAGTCCAAGCTTCTGGTCACCCATTCTGGAGGTATGGCAGCCTTGGGCCAGACCTGACTGACCTAGAGGAGGGACCTTCACCTCACTCTCATCTTTGGCTCAGAAAGAGGTGAATTTGTAAAGCACTTTATATTTTCTGGCTTATTCCCCAATAGGTAAAAAAGGTGTTTTCATAAACTTTTTGCTGATATAATCGGAGCCCATCAAGACACAGTAACTTTTTCTAACTCACCCAACTATTCAGTAGCAGGGACAGAGCAAGGACCAAGAATGTCTGCTCTCCAGTCTTCCAAGCCACATCTCATTTAATCACTCTCTGTGACAGATGCCATCACACTCCCCCAGTCCAAATTGTGTGTCTGTTTCCTTCAGTTAAGGAGACATAAGTCACCATTAGGACTTGGGATGGAGTTGCTGTTTCCAGCAGAAGCGAGCGGGCTGCATGCATATTCTTCCCTTATTCACTGACTCTTAGATCATCAGTACAGATTGGCAATATGAGCCGGCTTTGGCCTAGTGAAATCTTCACCAGGGAAACTCGGCACTCATCCTATCTTGTCATTTTCAGTGTGCCCAGGTGGAGCAGCGGTCTGGCCCCCTACTTACTCCAGGAAGGAATGCTGGGAATACCCCCACTCGGAAGTGACCCCTGGCCCTCTGCCGCCGTCGCCTCACCGCCACCAGATCCCACCCACGATGCCGGACCCCACTGGCCTCTATGGGGGCTTCCCCTTCCCACTGGAGCTGGAAAACAAGCGGGCACCCCTCCCACCCCGTTACAGCAACCAGAACCTGGAAGATCTGATGCCCCCACGGCCCCCCAGTCCCCGGGAACACCTGCTGGCCCCTTGTCTCAATGAGTACACGGCCATCAGCTACTACCACTCACAGTTCCAGCAGGGAGGGGGAGGGCCCTGCCTGGCAGAGGGGGGCTACAAAGGGGTGAGTATGCGCCTCAGCCGGGCTGGGCCCTCTTATGCTGACTGTGAGGTTGGGGGTGGGCATCCCACAGGGCGGTGCCAGACCCAGGCTCCCCCCAACTATGAGGGCTCTGACATGGTGGAGAGTGATTATGGGAGCTGTGAGGAGGTTATGTTCTAGCTGTCCTCAGAGGAAGGCAGGTAGGAGGCCAAGGACTTGGCACCTTCCTCCTGTCTTGTAGGAGTGAGTTGAGCATGGCTGGAGAAGTGGGAGGGAAGCCCCCATCCCCAGTCCAGGCTGCCACACCTTGAAATGTGCTCTTGCAGACCCCCAGCGAGTCCCTGAGGATGGAAGGAAGCTGAGGGTGGAGCTCCAAAAACAGCACTAGGGCCCCCAGCAGGAAGGGGAGGCACAGAACAGTTAACCTGGAAAACCAGGACAGACTGATTCCTGGGAGGGGCAAGGGGCGGTCTGTCTCACTGACCGCCATCTCTCTGCCAGGGAGGCAGCTGTGTTAGGGAGCTTTCTCACACCTGCCCACGGCTCCATTCTGGAGGCAGACGCAGGTCCATCCGACAGGCGACTACTACATCAGCTACAGAGACAAGGTCCCGGGTCCTCTGACTCTGCAGGGCCACAAAGTGTCCTCTAAGGGCTGAGAGGTGACCAGCAGGTGAGCAGATCACCAAGTCACCTGTACACCCTGCCTCATTCACACGTAATTGCAGCCTCTGCCCCGTGTGAGACACTGTGCTAGGCCTCGGGTGACGAGGGCTCCTGAGGAGCATCACTTGGCCTCGGTCTGCTGGGGCCCCACTCCTCTAATGCAGGGTCCAAGGAACTTGCTCTGCCTCTTTAAGTCATAGGACTTTCCACCAGCCGGGGCCTTGCCAGGATTTTTGCAGCCCTGAACCTTCTTTGTCAAGGAATTCAGACCTCATGGAACTCTGGGTTCTTCACCCCAAGTTTCTCAAGCACTTTGGGCCAAAGGCAAGAAGGACATAATTATTCATTTTTAAAATTCTTAGGCACTTTTCAACCTTGTTGTCTGGATGAGTTGCCCCAAAGGGATTTTTCTTCCCTAGACACAGGGTACTAAAATCTCCCCATTCAGGGCATCAGGGCAGGGTGGAGGCGTGAAGCTGGACATCAGTGTTTAGGCTGGACACTCTGCCTTTTTCTGCCCCTCCATCTCAGATGCCTGCCAATCTAAGTGTTACCTGCAGTGACTCAACCCTATGCATGGAGGGTCAATGTGGGCACGTGTCCACACGAGTGGGCACCTCATGTAAAGTCTGCGTGTACATGTGTAGAGTGTATGTATCCAGGAGTGGCAGGGACTGGAGAATTCTGGTGGCCTTGCCACTCCTGCCCCTACCAATCCCTTTCTCCGGTCCAACAAGTTTTCATTTGTGTTGTTTCTGTAGGAAGGAGTCAAAAGTTAAGAGCAATAGAGACTCTCACCCATAGGGTGGCTGCCTACAGAGGGAGCTGTGTACGTGAGGGCATATTCGTTGGAGTGTGTGTGTAACTGTGTGTGTGACAGGATGCAGAATTTCAATAACAATTTTTTTAAAATAAAGTGTTTTTTTTATGGTTATTTGTATGTCACTTATCTTGTTTGGGGTTGGGTCAGGGAAGCGCATGAGGGTCTATGAGCCCTGCTAAGCTGAGGTTCATGGAATTTGGGGGCCAGAAGGGACCCTTGAGGTCATCAAGCACTGTGATTCTCAAGCCTAGCAAAATGGCTAAAATATAGATCTGTGAGCCCCAAAGCCAGACAGAAAATCAGAACCTTTGGGGGCAGGGCCCAGAACACTCTTCGGGGAAAACACCTCTAATTCCAACACAACTGCCTGAAGTTAGTGGACAAGCCCACTGATCAGCAGGTGAGTGAATGGCCTGGGACAAGACTTTAGGACTGCTGACTCTGGCCAGCACCCTCTGCACCACATCTCGCTGGACGGGAGGAGTGAGCTTTATAGCACAGGCTTTGGGAAGCCAGCCCTCCTGGTGCCCAGAGCCAGCCTGTGCCTGCTGCCCCACAGCTCACTCCCAAGTAGATGTGAACATCGCCAGGCAACTGTGACACTGGCCTTGCAGGTGACACCAAGACCAGAAAGCCCAGTCCCTGCTGTTGAGTTCCCGGTGCAGGTGGGCAGGGAAGTCACATCCATGTGAGGTACCATAGCACACATACCAGTATGGCCTTGGGCAGGTATGAATTGGCTTCCTGTTGTTTAGAAGCATAAACAATAAACGGTGACCATTATACTATGAAATAATACCAGATAGTATGTAGATAAGATTAACTTATCAGAACTGTGCAGGAAATCACATATAAGCTAGGCCAGTGTTACCCAGACTTCTGTTGTTTTCATTACCACTTTTACGATTTTTGCCCTAATACTACCTGTATCATTATTTACTTAATAATTTTCTTTTAGTGCATTCCAACTTTTAAAAAATATTTTTACTCACCCTAAAATGACATTTCCATAAGCTAAAGGACTCGAAAGTTACTATTTTTTCTAGAACACATGAAAACACACAAACATTCCGACTTTTAAAATGACTCTCCATTCCTGATGTTTCTCAACCCACAGAGGAGAAGGGTTTGTCTGAGGTCCTGCAGGTAGAACTTCACAGAGATAAGACCCACATTCAGGTCTGCACCCAGCCTGGTTATCTCCCTACAACACAACTTGCTCTCCTTTAGGAAGTGGGGAGCCTCTCTCCACCCCGCCCAGCTTTCCACAACAGGCCCCTTCTTCCCTTTGTCTTCCTGAGCCTGCACTGTCATGTATGTATCAACCACCAGAAGGCGCTCTGGGATCAAAATTCAGCCTACTGGGCTGTGATAGACCAGAAGGCTTTCAGGGAAATTCTCCCTGGGGCTCTGCTTCCAAAAGTCTTGAGTCTTACACAGCCTAACAGTGGCAAAGAAAGGCAGAGATGCAGGTTTCCTGACTTCCGGGCTGGGTATTTTTACAGTTCACCATAATCATCTTCACTTCACTGGCACTTGCTATATGGCAGGTACTGTGCAAGCACTTGACAGGTCTTGTCTCATTGCTCCTCACAAAAACCCCATGAGGTAAGTACTGTCATCTCCATTTACAGGCAGAGGGACAGAGACACACATAAATTAAGTGGCTTGTAACTTATGTTACTGACTTCACCTGAGGTCACCCAGTTCAAGAGTGACAAGGCCAGGATTTAATCCAGGGCTGTCTGACTCTTGATCTTTGCCTTATATTTGGGTTCATGAGACAAACTGTAGACACAGGTCATCAGGGGATGGAGGAACAGCAGCAAGGAGGACTGAGGGCTTAGTCTAATGAGTTCACAGGCCAAGAGTGTCACCATAATTCTAAGTGGTATTAACACCCAAAGTGTCTGGATCCTAGGAGGTGGAGTCAGCTAACCCTGGGGCCCAACCCCACTTGTGTGATGCTGTGTCTAGTTCTGAGGTGGATGTGCCATAGCGACTTTGAGCATTTCTAGAGAGCAACCAGGATGGGTGGAAGTGAGGACTCAAAACCATGTGCAGTGTAGGAGGGCAGTTGGAATTCACTGGACAACAGCAAAGGAGTTGTGAGCCCGCTCATTCAGAGGGCTGTGGAGGATGCCTGCACAACCACATCATCACATGGGGTTTACCAAGGCCCAACAGAGAAAGCCAATATATCTTCCAGAAATTGGACAGTGCTCTGGAGGGGACACATGAGCTCTTGGGGGGAGGACTTAGGTCTGATATCCCACGGTGAACTGGTGAATGCCAGCCTATGAGGGCATCTGGGCCCAGGTGCTGGACAACAACCCACACTTCAGTGTTGAAGGGCAGACTTTGGAAGACCTTGAGCAGCCTCTGTAGGTCTGTCTTGAGGAGAGGCACAGGAGGTCTCACCGAGTAAAGAGCAGGAACATTCTCAAGGACCCAGCTGGGAAAAGACAAGCCTTTAGAATTTTCTTAAGATTCCTCAACAAATCTACAGGGTCCAACCAAGGAAAGTACTTGGTTGGACTGATACAAAATTTAAAGTATATACAGCAATGCCAACTTCTTAGAGGCCAGGCTCCATTCCCTACTAAAGGAAACCACACTGAATTTAGTAACCAGCTGATTCCAGATACAAGATTAGCCCCCACAGACAAGCATGGAGAGATCAAGTCCCATCCCATCAATGCCTCAAGCAGCCCATGATCTACACAGTCGTCAAGTAGTCACGGCTCTCTATCATAAGTAGAGATGAGACTAACCAGGAAGGGATGTTATTGCTCAGCTTCAGAGGGAGTCATAAATTATGACTGACATAGCCAGGGAAGGTTCTAAAGAGGAGCCATCTGAGCTAGATCTTAAAATTGAGCTTCAGGGGCGCCTGGGTGGCTCAGTGGGTTAAAGCCTCTGCCTTCAGCTCAGGTCATGATCTCAGGGTCCTGGGATAGAGGCCTGCATCGGGCTCCCTGCTCAGCGGGAAGCCTGCTTCCTCCTCTCTCTCTGCCTGCCTCTCTGCCTACTTGTGATCTCTCTCTCTGTCAAATAAATAAATAAAATCTTTTAAAAAAAATTGAGCTTCAGATTTAGCACAGAGAGAAGGGCCATCCAGGTTAAGGGAAAAGCCCAAAGCAAAGGCCTAGAGGTTTTATGTATTTGGGCAATGGTAGGTAGTCCTGTTATGTTGGGGTTGGAGTGTGGGAGGACTCAGGCATCCAGACTTGGGGCCTGGAAATGTTCCCTGTCCACTGAGGATTGTGAGGGACAGAGTTGGTGGCAAGGAGGAAGATCTCAGGGGCAGTACAAGGTTTGGAGTCAGACAGACCTGGCTCTACCACTTAGAAAATGTGCGCTCTCAGTTAAGACTCAGTCTGTGAAGTGGGGATATTTCCTGTGCCTTCCCTCACTGGACGTGAGTACTAGATAACATAGGTAATGTGCTTAGCATAGTTGGCATAGTAAAGGCTCAAAAGATGTTATGTATTTTATCGTTACTATTAAAAAGGCAGATCTTTTTGTAGTATCCATAACCACACACTTACCTTTGTCCCATGGCCAAGTAAAAAATACATCCCTCCAGCTAAGGATAAGGAGGAGCTTAAATGTGTTCAGGCAGTAGTTCTCAACAGGAGAGGGGGATGAGTTCCAACCCCCACACAAGGCTACCTTTGATAATGTCTAGAGACACTTTGGATTGCCACAGCTGGCACTTAGTGGCTAGAGACCAGGGATGTTGCTAAACATCCTACAATGCACAGGACATTCTCCACAACAAAGAATTATTTACCCCAAAATGTACATAATACCAAAGTTGAGAAACTGTCCTATGGAAACACACACAGGCTTTATGCAGCACTATAGCAGCTGGGAACCTGGCCTGAGGCAAAAGTACACTTATGCCAAGAATAGCAGTTATGGCATATGGTTTTGCTCATTTATGAAAAGGCACCATTCTGGAGTCTACATTTGTCAGAGTAAATATCAAGGGGAGAACAAAACAGTAGATAATCCAACAATATATAAAAAGAAAAACATGCCATGACTAAGTAGGGTTTAATCCAGGTAAGCAAGGCTGGTCCAACATTGAAAAATCAATCGATTTAATCCACCATATCAATAACTGAAAAAAGAAAAATTGTAAGATCATGTCAACTGATGAAGAAATAATAGAATAAAATTCACCTAGTTATGATTTAAAAAAAAATCTCTCCATACAGAAATAGAGGGGACCTTCCATAAAACACTTAAAGCTTGTATCATACTTAAGGGTGAAAGACTGAATGTTCTCTCTATAAGATCAGAGACAAGACTAGAATGTTTACTGTTACCAACTCTTTTTTTTTTATATAGTGGTAGAAGTTCTAGCCATTGCAGTAAACAAAACAAAACAAAACTATAGAGAATGGGGGGGGGGAAAGGCAATACAACTATCTCTACATGCAAACAACATGACTGCCTACACAGAACATCCCAAGAAATCTAGACAAAAACTCAGAACTACTGAGTAGAGACAGGCTGTAGGATACAAGATTAACATGCAAATATCAGTTGCATTTTTACAGACTACCAGTGAATACATGGAAATTGAAATAAAAAACATATTACCATTTACAATTGCTCCAAAGAAAACTAAATACTTAGGTATACATCTAACAAAATATTTACAAGATCTGACAAATGGCTAAAATAAAAAATAATGACAATACCAAATGCTGAGGAGGATGTGGAAAAACTAGGTCATTCACACATTGCTGGTAGAAATGTAAAATAGCATGGCCACTCTGGAAAATGGTTTGGAAGTTCCTTTTAAAACTAAAAATGGGCTTACAAACAACTCGGCAATTGCACCCTTGGATATATAACCCACAGAAATAAAAAAAACAACTTATTTTCATGCAGGAACTTGTACCCGAATGAATATTCATAGCAGCTTTATCTGTAATAGCCAGACCCACAAATGATGCAGATTTCTTTCCGTGGGTGAATGGTTAAACCAACCATGGTACATCCATACCACAGAATATGACTTTGTAATAAAAAAAAGACAAACTATTAATATAGGCGACAACCTGAATGATCATCAAGGAAATTATACTAAGTGAAAGAAGCCAATCTCAAAAGGATACATACTGTTTAATGTATATGACATTTGTGAAGTAACATAATGGTAGCGATGAAGAACAGATTAGTGGTTACCCAGGGTTAGGGATGTGGGGGGAGCACAGGAGGTGAGTGTGTCTCTATAGGGGCAGCATGAAGGAGTCTTGTGGTGATGGCACAGGTAGGCATCTTGACTGGGGTGGTGGAAGCTACACATACGATAAAATTGCTTACATCTACACATACAAACACACACACAAATGAGTGCATATATGACTGGAGAAACTGAATGAGTCCTATATATTGTGCCAATGTCTGTTTCCTGGTTTTGTCATGTGCTATAGTTATACAAGATTTTAACATTGGGGAAGACTGGAAGAAGGGTGCGCTGGACTTCGCCAGACATTTCTTTGCACCCGTGAATCCATAATTACTTCAAAACAAAAAGCTTTAAAATTTTTAAGAAGACTAAATTTTAAAATATATCATTAAAGAAGACAGACCAATGGCAAATAAGTCAGGAGAAGGTGCAGGACATCACTAGTCATTAGGCAAATGCAAATTAAAACCACAAAGAAGTACTACTATATACCCATTAAGCTGGCTAAAATGTAAAAGACCGTAATATGAAGTTTTGGTGAGCATATGGAGCAACCGGAGCTTTTTAAAATTGTTGGTAGGAATCCAAAATAGCAGAGTCACTCTGAAAAACAATTTTCCAATTTCTTATAGTTAGTATACACTTACCATACAAACCCACAATTCCACTCCTAGGTATTTACCCAAGAGAAATGAAAACATATGTCTCCACAAAGGTCTGTACACAAATATTTACAGCAGCTTTATTTATCATAGACGAAAACTGGAAGCAACCCAAATGTCCAACAACTGGTGAATGAATAAACAAATTATGGTTCATCCATACAATGGAATATTATTTGGCAATAAAAAGAAATAAACCTAATGATACATGGCACAATACGGAAGAATATAGAACGCATTCTGCTAAGTCAAAGAAGCCAGACAGGAAGGATTCCATACTTAATGGTCGCATTTATATGACATTCTAGAAAAGGCAAAACAAGAAACAGAAAAATCAGATTTGTTGTTGCGAAGGGCCAAGTGGACATGGGGATGGAACTGACCGCAAAGGAGCACAAGGGAACTTTTTAGGATAAAACGAACATTCCATATCTTGACTGAAATGGTAGTCAGAAGCATTTGTCAAAACTCATCAAACTGTACACGTAAGAAGCAGGTGAATTTTATTACATGTAGATTATACTCTAATTTTTGCTCCCAAAATGGTGGGGGAGACCAATGACCAAGGGTCTAGGAAAGTGCACCAGTTAAAGATACACACAGTTTCTTGTATGTGTCTGCAACGAGCAGAGTCTGAAGAAGCAAGCCTATTTAGCAAAGAGCCCCAAGTTTGGGGTCCAAATTCAGTCCACTGTCACTCAATTTATGCCTCCAGCAGTGCAATGGGCTTACCTTGAGGGCCTTTGTTACCTGGAAGGAGGGGTTATAGCCATTAAGTGTAAACATTGAGTAGGAACAAATATGTGAAGAGGTGAACAATCTAAACAGTTTTGAATGCTCTCCACAAAGGAAATGAGCGAAATATGACTATAAAGAATGGATGCAAAACCAAAAAACCAGTAAAACTGCTTCTGAGTCTTGGTTTTCTTCAATTTGGCTAATATTTCAGAAAATACTTCATAAGCTCTCATGCCAGGAAATTTAGAACATTCTCTCTAACCCTCACAATAATCCCTAAAGGCGGACCTCCCTCCAGAGGCTATAACAAAGAGAGGGAGGCAGTCAGTACCTTTGGGAAGTGCTTGGGTTCTGGAATCACAGGGCTTGCTACAATATGTATCCTAACTCTGCCACTTACTGGTTGATGACTTGGAACAGTCACTGAATCCCTGTGACTCTCCCAGTTCCAGAAATAATATTGATAATCAAAAGTAGTCAAAATACATTCCCTGCCTTCCTCTCTCTGTCAAGTGCTATACTTCAGTAGTGTGCCTTGAGGCCTCTGCTTTTCAATGAGTCTAATTCAGTAGCCACCCAACATTGGTTTTCAGATCACCTAAAAGGCAGGTCAGATGGTCTTGTTTTCCTCTTAATGCGACAACAGGGGACAGAAGGCATCTCTTCCACTGTCCTGAAATCAATCTCCCCACTTCAAATCTGTATACATGCATGGAGGGGGTAGGATTTTAAGAATTGGCTTATGTGAATGTCAGGGCTGGCAAGTCCAAGATTTACGGGACAGGCTAGCAGGCTGGCAACTCTTGCACAGGGGCTAATGCTGCAGTTTTGAGGCAGAATTTCTTCTTCCTCACTGAAACCTCAAGTTTTCCCCTTAAGGCCCTTCAACTGATTGGATGAGGCCTACCCACATGTTGAGGATAAACTTTTATTTAAAGGCAACTGATAGTAGACATCAACCACATCTACAAAATAACTTCAGAGCAATACTTAGATTAGTATTTGATTGAATAACTGGGTTATTCAACATTATAGCCCAGCCATGTTAACATGTAAAACTAACCATCATCTCTGTGAAGTATGGTCATCTGATATACACAGATAGGGTTGAGAGCACCTACTCAAGTTTTCAAGAAAAGCAGGATTGTCTAACAGAAAAACAACTATCTGGCCCCTTTCTTGGGAACTCTCAATTTCAAAGGTGGTTCTATTGTTTGCACTACTCCCCCGGATGAACTCTGTGACATAAATTACAAACATTTTGCCCTAGTAGGATCTAGTAAAGAGTTCTGAGTGATATTAAAAAAAAAAAAAAAGGCGAAAACAAAGATGCAGACTGCGACCTCTCAAAAAAAAAACTCATTTATTGATAAAAGAAAAGTTTAACACATGATCCACGTGCAGAACCCAAAACAAATTCTTTTGTGAGCTCCTGCATGGTCTGTATCTCTACACATACCATGCGAAAAAGAGACAACCATGTAGGCACATACACAGGATAATATACGTGGTACTTTCTGGTTACCAAGACCTGGGGATGGTAGCTTCTTGTAGCCATCTTATTCACACATTCATTGTCATGGTTTACAAGAGAGTTACATAATTTTACTGTTCACGAAAACAAAACAGCTTCTCCACCATCACCCTGATTTATACAAAAGAACACGGCTTAAAACAGGTACCCTCTGCCCTCGTCCCCCACTCCCCATTCTGATAACCACATATCAACACCACTTACATTCCCTGGCCTGAGAATGGCCCAGTGGTACAAAGAACAGGGAAGAAATATCACAAGCTGATGCTGTCAGAGCAAATAGCCTTGCAAACAGCAGGACAAATTAAATTGTCTGAAAGTACTGACCATGATTTCAAAGACAAACCACACCCTCTCCTTTTCCCCTAATGGTCTTGGAGATTTGTAATGTACTCTGGAAAATTGAATTCTAAGGCAGACTTAGAGCTGACTCCCTAATCACATCATGCCACTGGCACTTTGTGTCTCTACTGTCAGGAAGTAGCTTCGTGTTCCCATCAGGTCCGATGCTGGGGCCTGCCTTCACATCCAATCAGCTACAAAATAAAACCCACTGATATGGACCCCTTGGCTGTGAGTAATGAGTGAATGGAGAGAGCTGTAAACAGACATAAAGTGAGATTTTGCACTTCCAAAAAACATGAGGTGAGTATGTAGTGTTAAACAGAGATGATACTCTACAATTTAGAAAGGGAAACATTTGAGAAGAAAAAAGTAAGCCAGGAGAACAGGGAAGGGGAGAAAGATTTCCTAAGGTTCCTTTCTGGGATCATCACTTTAAGACAACTGAAAAAATGGCAAGTGGTACCTTTCTTGTGAGTAGAGTAAGTAGTGAGCACCAGCCAATGAACTTGGCTGGAGAGGTGAGTGGCAGAGAGGGAGGGTGTGAGCTGCAGGTGCTGAGCTAAGACCCGCCACACATTCACATACGTCTGGCCAGCATCTGTGCAGCTGAAGGGCTCCTAGCAGTCGGACAGCAGCACAGTATAAATAATGACACTTGTGAATGGTGACAACTTCTAGGAAAATTAAACAGAAGATGCCAGATCATGCTCTTCCCAGAAAATACCAGCATGTAAGGGGAGATATGTTGCCAACACAGAGTTGGAAACCTCCTGACAGCTGCATTTACAGGAAGGAAAAAGGGGCTCAGAGAAGCTACCTCAGGGCTAACGGAAATCCGAGGCTGCACTGGGGAGCCTGGGGGAGGGACACAGCGCCTAATGGGGCTTCCTCTCACTTCCATCTTCTGGCAGACCCTTTACTTGACACCTAAGTGCACAACCAGAAAGGCACACTGACAGGATCCACCCTGCCTAGGTATTCTGAAGCAGCAGGAACACAGGAAAAAGAACAAACTGGGAGAAGGCCATGCCACATTAGCTTCCAGAAGTCCCAAAGCTTGTGCCATCTCTCCTGTACCACATTCCCCAGGCCAGGGACCCTGAAGCAATAATTTGCATTCTGCGAAGACCTGGGTCCAGAGGACCACAGTTCTGTACTGCCCAGTCCTCAAACCGAGTCTTACTAGCCCCCTGAACACAATGGCCTCTAGTAGATCCCTGAGTCACAGAAGCCTCTACCACAGACGCTGTGGGCAGGATACACATCTGATCCTCCTATTGGCACATGCCTTCTCACTGAAAACAACTCTCAGGACTGGTGTGGAAAGATGGCTGGAGCCTGGGGCCTGCACACAGAAGGGGACAATCCTTGAACCCACTTCAGTAACTTCTAGGCCTGAGGCTTCATAGGGCAGGGCCGCTGCCACCTCCAGCTAGAGCCTCAGTCATATAAGCACCTGTTGGTGACCACAGAAAAGGTGGGGGAAAGGATCATTCTCCAAAGGGAGACCAAGTCACACCTGACCACATCTCCCTAAGTTAATAAATTATTAGTAGGTTGGGAATCACTGCAATGAGAACATGGCTTTGGAAAAGAAGAGAAAGAAAAAGCTAGGGCTGTGGTGGTGGAGAGGGTCACAGCCCTTATGAGCTTTGGTAAAACACAGAAAAACAAGACCTTTGATGAAGTTGTGCTGCTCTCTAACTTGCAGGATGAAATGCATCTCGAGATCAAGGAAGCAAGAGCTTGGGGACAGGAGTGGAGGACAGCATATCCCTATTCCGTGTACATGAACACACACACACACACACACACCCTCAGGGGATGGAGAGCTAATGAATGCCCTCCTGAAATAGCTGTCACACTAACAGGGGAGAAGAGGCAGCCAAAAGCAAGGCAATGCACCTTTCTCTGCTTGCTCTGCAGTTTGTTCCCAAATCTGAAGGCTAACCTTGAGGTGAGCCAACCCTGAGGCATGCAGGGGAGGGACAGGGTCACGATTAGTGTTTAGAACACAGGGGACCGAAGTCCCTAACAAGTGGTTCCCTTTAGAAGTCTAGGTCATGGAGGCAGCTCGGGGAGGGCCACTGCTTCTGCCCTGTCCCCCGTTGATTGTAAACAACCAAGCACCACACATAGTGTCAGACCAGCTGCATCTTAATTCTCTGAACTTAATTTCATGCTCTCTGTACACACTGGCCTCATCTCAAACACAGCAAAGTGTGGGTGTCTTCCCGACATGCTGGCAACCAAATGCTACTGTGCCCTATGCCTGTCAGGGGCTGAGGGTGAAAAACAGGCCTGAATGCACGAAGTGACCATTTTATAAGCCTCCTGTGGACAGAAGCACATTCTACTCAGCCATCCTTTCCTTGGCCTCGTGTACTGGCAAACATATCCTGAGTCCTTCATATCTTCTCAATATGAAATCAGGCTGGTCAGTGGGAGGCAAAGTGCATGCCTGCCTCCCCACAGAGGTACACATTTAGATGATCCTGATTAAAACCTTTGGGGTACTCAGCCAAGAGTGCTGAGGACCTGAGCACACGTTTCCTGGAACAAGTTTCTTTTCAGCAGGAGAAGCCTAATAAAAGTTTACTGAGGAAGGAACAAGTCACAATAACCCCAGATCTAGAGACAGAGTCTAAAAACAAAAGCTAATTTTAAATAAAATATAAATATTTTCAATTTAGGCAGCACTTGATATCTTTCAGAAGCTAAATCAACTAAGAATATAACATTGTGACCCAAGTGAGGAATTCAGAGACGGTGTTGCCAAGGGTCACAAGCCAGAGAGAGTAAAGATTAAAAGCTCCAGCTTTGGGGGCTGGTTTTAAACTACTAAGTAGGTCCAGACACCTCCTGGAGACTTGAATAGGTAGGAAGATACTGAGGTAAAATATTTGGGAGAGGTCTGAAAAAGATAGGCCAAGCCTTATAAGGAGAGGGGGGTTCCCACTCATTTAATCCAGCGCTGGGCCTGGAAAGGAGAAACATGCGGTGGGGGATGCTAAGATCTTTAAATAAAGTGAGCTGTGCAACAGGAACAATTTAGGTGAGGTGTGTCAGAATGGGGTGCAGGTAAGGGAGGAGACATGATGAGGGAAAAAAGTTGAGAAGTTCTGGGTTAAATTAAGTACAAATGAACAGGGATGGCACGGCCACTAAGAGAGACCTCTGCATATATGCAACCCACTCTGTCCCCTGCCCTCAGCCCCACCTGGCCCAGGGTACCGAGGTGTCGGGTAGAGGGGTTCCCTGATAGCAACCTTGCCTTTCCCCAGAGCCTGAACCCTACCTGAGGTTCTGGGGCCAGGAGCTGGGGAACACACAGGGTGGGTGGGGTGGGCAGCTGCAGAGAATGCACCAGATCGCTATATAAAGGCACCGGTGGAGTTAATGAAGATGGGAGCACTGCTTGGCTGGATCAGCTCGTAGAGGGCCTCATATGTCCCCACCACAAAGCCCACGAAGCCCAGGATGCTGATCAGGGCGTCCTTGGCGATGGTGAGGGGGCTCATGCCCTCCGAGCAGTAGGTGGTGATCTCCAGGAGGGGCGGAATGATGAGGGCCAGGGCACTGCTGCTCACGGACCCCACCAGGGAGATGACCAGGTCCAGGCGGGGGATGAGGATGGCCAAGATGCCTGCAGGAGAGAGGACACGCCTGTTCAAGACCGCCCAGAGCTGGAAGAGACCTCCTCACTGTTGAGCAAATTTAGCAAGTGTCGTTCCTCTTGAATGGAGAGCTCTACAGAAACTCACACATTATCCAGTCCAATCTCTCACTCCACAGATGACAAAACAAATGTCTACAGGTGTGGAACAAACTGGGTCTCACAGCAAGGTTGGCAGAACTGGGACTGGAACCCAAATCTCTTGGTTTTCAGCTTTTCCTGCTACAGGAAATGACTTCCATCTTTCTGAAGCAAAGGAATAAAATTATATTCCAGGGCAGTGTGGTCCCTACCAGAGGAGAGAGGCTGGAGAAGAAAGGGAGGTGGACTATTTCTTGAGCGACTGGTCATTTTCGTACCACTGACAGTACCTCCAACACAAACATCTCTACTTAACTGACAAGGAACAAAATGGGGGGAAAAAGCCATCCTTCTGGAACGATATCATGATATACCCCATTTCACAGAGCATTTTCCTTCAGGGCAAGTAGAAGCAGTTCAGTGTGCAGGCTGCCCTGAGGAGCCAGGCCCCACACAATGAGCATGTGCCTGTGCCAGGACAAGCTAGTGGCTCCCACACCTGAAACTTAGGCACAGGGGTCTGTGAGGGAGGTGGAAGTGACGATGAACGGCAGGCTGCACTAGGAAATCCCATCAGCTTTCACACCTCAACCATGACTGCCTGGCTGTCCAACTACGGGGAGGAGGCTTCACTCTGCACTTACTCCAGTGCCCACTGATCCCACCGTTCCCATCTGACTCAACTTTCCACTGGGGGTGGAGACTGAAGGCCAATGTTTCACAAGTTTATGGAATATTATGGGCTCTGGAATTAGGCTCTTGTGTTTGAATCCTGGCTCTGCCTGAGTGACACCGGGGGAAGTTACAGTCCCCTTTTATTCCCTGGTTTTCTTGTTGGCAAAATGAGGATATGAATGGCTCCTGTGTCACAGAGATATCATGATGATGAAATGGCCTGACACAGGCACTTAACACAAGGCCTGGCACACAACAGGCTCCTAATACAGTTCATATAATCATTGCTAGTATACATATTGCTGCTCATGAAAAGTGCATCATTAACTCATTAGTAATCAAATGTATTTTGATGAATTGTCTTTCCCACAGGCTTCAACTGGAGGTCCTCAGCATTGAGAATGGGATCCAGAGCACATCCCTGACCTCACTGATTCCCATGTTACATTTTATGTGGGGGTTTCTGTTCCAACTCCATTTCATAAAGCAATGTAGCCAAGTCATTCTGAGGAAGGCAGCACAGTAGTGAAGTTGCTAGAACACCTCAGTCAAAGGCAGCCAATCTTCCCCTCAGGTCAATTTTATTCCTCTGATGGACTGTCTGCATGGATCACTGCTGCTTTGGCTGAGCTACAGAAAAAAGGACTGGGTTGCATTTAAAAGCCAGGTTTTATGAGAAGCGCTTGCTTTTAAACTGGAACAGCACTCCCCGCAGTAAGAGGAGAGGCATGTGGGTCCAAGACTTACCAGGGGTGGGACAGATTCATTTCCTGTCTCACATTTATTCTGAAGCTATGTCAACTTCAATGAATTCAGTTCCTCATTCACACTGGCCACCTGGCAAGGACTTAACAGCCACCTGTGCCTAATGGCTATTATCCTGGGCAGCAAAGACCCAGAACACTTCCATCACAGCAGAACATCTAGTGTCTGGTAGACAGCACTGTGAAGCAGCCACTCATTGGCTGAATCTGCCTCGGGTCCATGGGTATATAAGTTTACAACTTTATTATTGTCCCCAGAGAGGTTAAATGATAGAAAGTGACAGACCTGAGACTAGAAACCAGGACCTCAAGTCCCTGGTACAGTCACATCACAGAACTGATGATTAAGAAAATGCAGAATGATACCTGCAGGAGGAAAAAGAGGGGAGCTGGCTGATCAGCAGAAGGAGAACAGGAGGAGTCAGATGCTGGGTTAATACTCACAGAGTATTAACTGTTAACACAGAATATTAACTGTTAATACTCACAGAATATTAACGGCAATCATTCAGCAGGGAATTGGTATACAATCGGTCCTGACCTCTTTCTGCTTTGTAAAGGAAGAAAGACAAGAGTTTTGAAGCCTGATGACAAAAGGGAATACAAGGATACTGAGTCTCAGATCTGCCTCTGCCACGGTTTTACAGCCTGGGGCAAACCCTTTCTCTTTCCTTATTCTAGTGTCCAACCATAACGGCAAGTATCCATTAACACCTTCACTGTTCTGAAGCCTTCAGAAAGTCCACGAAGAGACTTTTAACTTGCCCTCCAAGTTAAACATAGTCTACCTCAGCCCTTAGCTCTTTCTAAATAGAGTTGGTGATATCCCTTAGATCTTCAGGGTTGAATCTGGAGGAAAGTTAAAAATATAGAAAGCTGATGACAAAATGGCTTTCTCATTATGAACAACCAAATGCTCAACAAGAGTTGGTCTGCTGTGTGACCCGGAAAAGGACACCTGCCCTCTCTGGGGTCTGGGTCTGCATTTGCCTAATGTCAGCCTCATAGTGATGGCTCCCATGGTTCAAATTCAAGTGAGTAGTGGGGTGACAATAGCACCAAGGCAACAATCAGAACTGAGCCCTAGGAGAAGCTGGTATAGGAAGGTGGTTAAGAGTGCAGGCTCTGTCTCTCTGCCTCCTTGTGATCTCTCTCCCTCTGTGAAATAAAAAAAAAAAAAAAAAAAAGTGCAGGCTCTGGACTCAGAACCTGGGCTCCAATCTCAGCTCTACCACTAACCAGCCAGCTACTTAACCTATTGCTGAATAGGGATGGTCACATGAGATCATTCACATAAAGAACTTAGAGCACGGAGTGCACAATGAATGCTTCATAAATGTGAGTTAATGAAACCACCAGTCCTACCACGGATGAGCTCATGATTCAGAGCCTCAGTTTGGTCACCCATGAAGTCAGTTGACTGTACTAACACTGGATGGTCACTGAAGTCTCCCCCAGCTCTGAAATGTTAAGGAACTACACAGTGCTGGTTTAGTCACCTAGGAATGTGTTCTGGGATATGTCCCTCAGCTTGGTGTCAATTGGGAAGCACCATGTACTGCTCAACAGTGGCAGAGCAGATCAATAGGATTCCTCTCCTAAGACACATGGTTGTGCCAAAAACACAGCCTCCAGCCTGCCTGGTTTTGTGCCATTAAAGGGAGTATGAGTTATTCTTCTGATGCCAGCCCCTGGTCTCCATGAATGCTCCAGCCCACTCAAGAGAAGGGAGACCTATATCAGAAACAATGAGAACAAGGAGGAGAGGAGTTAGATGACCTGCCCAGGCCCTCCCGGGTCTGAGTCTGCCATCCCCCCTCCCTCCCTCACATTAACCTGAAGGACAGATGGTACTTCATGATATCACTTAAGTGAGGTCAGATGTGCTCAACTCTATGATAAGAATTAAGTGGAAACAGCAACAGAAGCTGTGTGATCGGAATCTTTTCTCAGATTAGACAGAGATGTTCCACTTCATCATGATATTTTAAAAGCAATCTAAAAACTTGTCCTTGTTTTTACTGCAAAGGACATACAAGATAAGCTTGCTTAACAAAAATATCTTTTAAAAGTGGCTAAACTTTTCTCTTCTTGTAAAGCCAGGATCATAGGGCAGCAAAGGGAAGGCCCACTTCCTGTCCTCGCTGGACCAGACAACACAACTGAACCCCAAATAAAGTCTGACACTGCAGAAAGATAATGAGGGAGGGCTGGGGAGAAGACAAGAATTGTGAGCCTCCCACTAATATATGCTGGGGGAAGAGGAAGACAGAGGACCCAACCAAATTAGCACAAATAGCCCCAAGGGCTCAAATAGCAGGGGTACCTGTTTTGCCCCCACACAAAATGTGGCAAACAAGTTTTAGCTAATTTCAGAGATGGGGAATCAGGTACTTAGGAAAGATGTGGGAGCAACCAAAACCTCTTCTAGCATTAAATGTCTTTACACTGAGTTAAAGCCCTCTGAAAGAGAAAGAAAGTAGAGACCCGGGGAAGCAGCCAACCAGGAATATCTCTGCCCCTACTCTCCCCACTCCCTCACAAGAACACCCCATACAAAGAGGAAGATAGCACACTCGTAAGTGGCAAGTTAGTGCCCTCTGCAGCAGTCTGGCTGTGGCATGTATAGCAACGGGGGACTGAGGACAACTCAGCCCATGTCATTAGTCAAGAGGGCCCCAGTGGTGTTACAAAACATCTTCCCTTTGGGTTAAGAGACATTGAAAGTATGATCTTTTAATTGCTGAGGTGACACGAGGCCAATGACCATGTTCAGAGAAGGAACTGATTGGGATTCTGGAGTCTGTGGTTTTAGACCAGCAACAGAAAAGCTGACTTATGCACATGAGCTCATGCACTTCTCAAGAGAAGAGAAAGCACTTAAGAGAACAAACACACACTTATAGAAATACGCTGGACACCTAACAACCCTGTGTCTGGAAGCTCTTTCTGCTGTTTCATTGTGACTGATGCTGGTAAAGCCTACCTGTGCTACTCTAAAATGTCTAGAAATCTACCTTGAAAATTAACAACAGTCTTGAACACAATATATAATCTCACTTAGTGGGAATGTAAATTAAAAAGTACAAAAGCAAGGAAAACAACCTACATGCCCAACACTAAAGGAGTAGCTTAGTAAATACAATACACCAATATAATGGAACATCATGTGGTCATAAAAATACTTACAAAGGATATGTATATTTATGATATAATATTATATAAAAAGCAAAAGATAACGTTCTGTGTATATTATGATTGCAACATGAGCCCATGAGGAGTAACACAGAAGATAAAATGCAAAAGAAAAAATCATTTTGTTAAGTCAGTGGGAAATTCAGAATTTCTTCTTCAATACCCCAGATCTAGACATTCTTGAACTGTTTTTACATTAACTTTCTTTTTTCAAGCAATATTTTGGTAGAAATTTAAAATCAGGCTCAAAGCAATTGTGCAAAATCACAGTTTAGACTTGAAAGAAGCCTTAGCAATCAGATACCCTGCATGTCTTACAGCTGAGGAACCTGAGGCCTCACTCAGGAGGATTCTCGGGGACCCACAGTCCACAGCTCATTAACACTGCTGCCCTTCGTCTCTGCAGCTGCAGGAAGAAGAAGTGTGAGAAGCCAAAAGGTGCTGAGAAGCCACTCTGTATGGACCTGGAAGCTTCATACTTGAGAGGGTCTGGCTGTTTGAATGCTCTACAGCTACACATTCCAGTCCAAACAGGCTTTTTAATTGATATGGTTTTATGTTATTACATCTTCAACAACAGGTTTTTGAAATGTTCATGCTTCACTGAAGTAAGATGTTTCACATGGCAAATGCCACAGAGAATTAGCACAAAGCCCTGAAGGACAGGTTAATGCCTCATGGAACTCTAAGAAACTACTCTTCCTATACCTCTGAACTCCCTCTGGAGCCAGCCTCTTCCAGCCTCTCCTCCTACACAAACTCGACACATAAGTGACCTGCTAAGTGCAATTCAAACATATGGGCTGGAAATAAATACCGTTCCATATGCAATCACAACAAAATGAGCACCATTCCCTGACACACGTATTCCCCCTTCCCTTCCTCTCCAACAGTCTGAAATTAAGCACCAAAAAGTAGACATAGCAGTCTTTGGTGAATGGCAGAGAGTGGTGAGAAAGGGGAGTTACAAATGGAAAAAAAAAAAAAAGAAAAAAGTGAGTCTGGACCAAATTCCCCTGCTCCCCTTGGGGGGTGGAGGGTGAGGAAGAGGAGGAAAAGTTGGGGAAAAGGACAAAAAAACACCATAAATCACAATAAAACAAGCTGCTTATTAAAATTTATGGGTATAACTGAAAACAATCATATAACAATTAACCTTATACAGAAGTTCTAAAATCATATAACAATTAACCTTATACAGAAAAGATCTGAAAGTACAGAAAAAAAAAAAACCAAAATAAACTCACATAAATACATTTAAATTGGAGTTACAGTGAAATACCTCTCCTCAATCCCAATCACTTCAAAGTCTCCAGGGAAGGTAAGAGAAACCCGAGTGCTCACAGATGAAGAGACTGCATCATTTAATAGGCTGACTGTGCAATGCTAAATCACAACAGATCACAGAAGGGGAAAATAACTGAGTGAGCTTGAAGATCAAAACTAGCTTGTATCCTTTGAGCATCACGCTCTCTAAGAGAAATGAAACCCCCAGGCAGAGTCAGGAAAAGCGAAGCAAAAACCAAGAGACATCTAAGGATAGCACAAGGTCTGTGAATCAGAGACTGCTGGCTCCTGTGGGGCACAGTGGAAAGAAACCTGGCAGGAAGCAAGACATATGCTATTGGAGGCTAAGCCAGGCTTGAGAAGAAAATGGGGCCAGGAGAGGAATCAGGCCCAGCATCACTGCTCTAAGTCTTTGGGCAGGGAGAAGTTGGTATCTAGGCAGTTAGAGCACATTTTACATAAACAGACCTACCTTTTCTAGAGAAACCACTTTAAAAAAAGCCAATAATCTGAACTACCCCCATCCCTTCTTCCAGCGCCCTTTGGATTCCAGAATAGGAGCACTGAAAATTGTCATCATAAATACTGTGTACACATGAAAGCCATCTCTTCAACATTTAGGGGAAATTCATCCACAGAGAGCAACATATATTCCTGAGTCAAAGCATTGGTAGTTGCAGGCAGAAGGTAGGAGCAAAATCCAGAGTACATTAGCACACATCAAGGCAAATTACTAGAAAAGCAAGATACATCACATTCTTTCCTTTACAGTTGCTCTGGGGCAACAGTGGCCTATGGGTAATTCTGGGCATTGCATTAGCTGCTGAGTGGGCTTTTCCTATAGGCTGGACTAGACAGGGCCAGAAGGTCTGCCAAACGGAGGCTACATACAAGGACAAGTGAGATTCTTGGCTGCCATCAACTTGCTGGAGTTCGCAAATACAAGCAGTCCACCCTCTGCCTGGCTCCTACCCAGCCCCGT
The DNA here is from genome assembly GCA_002007465.1 of Ailurus styani. Taxonomy (NCBI): domain Eukaryota; kingdom Metazoa; phylum Chordata; class Mammalia; order Carnivora; family Ailuridae; genus Ailurus; species Ailurus styani. The sequence continues at coordinate 3,713,314 of LNAC01000066.1, read as the reverse complement.
CTTGTAACAAATCCTTAGATAGAATGCTGCCCAACATTAAATCAGAAGGTCCCGGGAAAGCATTTGGTTCCTTAGCTCTAGGGAGTTCCTTCCATAAAAAGATCCAGGACACTAAGCTTCACCCACATCCTTGAAGCAAAATGAGAAAGAGACCTACAGGTGGCTTGAAGAAATCTGTTCCAGGACAGGCATTAGTTTGTTCCCTTGAGGAAGTTCATTTGGGGATAGGCACCAGTGTGTTCCTTGAGGGTATGCATTCTGGGATAGGCACTATTCAGTTTCCTTGAGGAGGTCCTAGCTGGTATAGCCACCAGTCTGTCCCCTTGAAGAGGTCCATTCTGAGATAGACACTAGGCTGTTCCCTGAGGAGGTCCATTCTGGAATAGGCACTAGGCTATTTTCTGGAGAAGGACCATTCTAGGTTAGGTACTAGTCTGTTCCCTTGAGGAAGTCCGTTCTGGGATAAGCAATATCAGTTCTAATGAGAAGGTCATCCTGGGATAGGTGCTATTGCTTCCCCTGAGCAGACCCTTCTCTGATAGGAACTAGGCTGTCCCCTTAAGGAGGTTCATTCTGGGATGGGCACTAGGCTGTTCCCTTGAGGAAGTCCACTCTGGAATAGGCACTAAAGAAGGCCTTTTTAAGATAGGCACTAGTCTATTCCCTGAGGAGGCTGTTTCTGGGATAGGCATTAGGCTGTCCCTTGAAGAAGTCCATTCTAGGAAAGGCACTAGGCTATTCCCTTGAGGCAGTCCATCTGGGACAGGCACTAGTATGTTTCCCTGAGGAGGCCCATCTGGGACAGGTATTAGTCCATTTCCTGGAAGAAATCCATTCTTGGATAGGCACTCATCTGTTTCCTTGAAGAGGTCCATTCTGGAATAGGCACTAGTCTATTCCCCATGTCCAACCTCTACTGCCCTCCTCTTGCTAGCAGTCAACCTATAAAGTCATTTCTCATTTTCCAGACTATGATCAAATACTAGACAACTTTCACATCATTTATCCCTAAAACACTCCATCCTGGTTCAATTTAAAAATCATAGAGACCTATTTTTATTCCAAAGATAGAGGCTTGGACTGGATAATTTAAGAAGTTTCCAGGGAATTCTCAATATAATAGACCAAGATATTTCTTTTCAAAAAATGATACAACTTTTAAAAATAAAATAAAAAGCCAAACATAGTTAAAAAGTGATATCTAGATTCCAGCACTTCAATCTGGAAAGAAGTTGCAAATCTCCTAGAAATTTAAATTAGATATTATAGACCAATTTTTTCAGGGGTTCTCTATTCTATAAACTCACAGAAGCTACCAAAAAGAAAAAGAAAAAAAAGAAAAATTTATTTTTATTTTAAAATTTATACCGGTTTCAACCAATAGCAAATAGAGTAACATCTTGTCTCTTAACTCACACTCCCCGGTGTGTAGTCAGGGGAAGGAATAAAACACAAAGTAAAAAAATCAAACACCTAGGTTAATCCATACAGATTTTCTAAGAAACACGTTTAGTAAACATTTAATATAGTATCATGCAGACTCAAAATGAAATCTAAGGGAATAGACTGTCACACTGGGAAATGATTATTTGAAAACACAAATAAACATGCACCTGCTATCAAAGTAACCCACACTCATATGCATATGAGTGAAATAGCTTTCTTTAGACTTTTACCTTACTTTATTGCAAGGACATGGGATAGTAATTTTATAACTTTGGTATGAATTATGACCACTGCTGTAGTATTTTATGCTGTACCTACAAATAAACTACTGTTCTGACTCCCACATCCTTTAAAGCACATATATAATCAATTCACTTCACCACCTAGCTGGGCCTCAACTCTGCACCTGAGACAGCAGGCCAAGTTTCCTGCTCATACACTACAACTGTTTCACTCCAACAGGCTCTCACTCAAGAAAGCCCTGGGCAATGCGTGCCCTTTGGGAAAGCAAACAAACAAAGCAAGTATCTTGTCTTCTACTCACATGTCACGCAGACCAGCACGGTGCGCACGGACAGGTCTACGACCAGTTCCCAATGCTCGGGCACACGGGACACAAAGAAGGGGATTATGATCTCAGCCGGGACGTAGAACTGGAGGGCATAGGTGAAGAAGATGCCAACAGAGTACAGCAGCTTGACCGACTGGTACAGCCTGGGAAGACAGCCAAGACACATTCAAAAGCCTGCTCTGCCTCCACATGCACTAGCAGCGAGAGGGCAAAACAGTCTCAAGTGAAGTGGCCATACCCATCCATGTCACAAATGTACGTGGTACTCTGTACCTAGCAATTTCATGTCTAGGGATTTATCCTACGGCTATATTTGCACATGTGCACAAAAAATTGACATTCAAAATATGTCACTGGAGCATTATTTAAGTATGAAAGACTGAAAACAGTTTAAATGTTAACTGGTGGGGAACTAGTTAAATAAATCATAGTGTCCCATATAGCTGTTAAAAAGTATGAGACAGAACTATAGGTACTGATATGGAACTAGCTCTGTGATACACTGTAGTGAAAAATGTGTGAGGAAACAGTGTCTACAGGGTGCTACAAATTGTCCTCAGAAAAAAGAAAAAAGAAGGGAAAAACACTCCCCCTCATACACACATACCTCTGATATTCTTACATACCCTAAACAACTCCAAAAGGAAATACAAGAAACTGGTAATATGGTTGCCTCTGAAATGGGCAACTGTAACACTAGGGACTTGGGGGAGGCAAATGGAAAAAACATATTCTGTATACACTTTGAATATCTGGAATCTTTACCAGGAACATATATACTTTCAAAAATTAAAACAATTAAAATATTACAGGGCTTTTTATATCCTTCCCCTCCAAATCAGTGCTCCCTGAATCAGACGGCGACCATACAGTCAAGAAGCAGGAGCATATCCCATCTTTCCACTCCACTGGGGCTGTCTCCCTACCGCAGCTTCACACGTGGCTTCTCGGGAGACCATTATGTCATCATCCGATATCTCTATCTTATCTCATGCCTACGACTGTGCAGAGTAGAAAAACAAGTCTGGGGCACCTGGGTGGTTCAGTCATTAAGCATCCGCCTTCAGCTCGGGTCATGATCCTGGGGTCCTGGGATTGAGCCCCGTGTCGGGCTCCCTGCTTAGGGGGAAGTCTGCTTCTCCCTCTCCCACTCCCCCTGCTTGTGTTCCCTCTCTGCTGTCTCTCTCTCTCTGTCAAACAAACAAACAAACAAATAAATAAAAATCTTAAAAAAAAAAGTCTGATCCATAAGCACTCGTAGATCTGACACAATCATTAAAAGGGAAGGCCACCCTGCCCCTTACCAAAGCTCCACTTCAAACAGGACCCTCATGCATTAGGGAGCAAGGAACATATGCGTCCCCCACCTCATTGGAAATCTATTTAAAAGTGGTGATTACATTGTGTATATTCTGTGGTTGAACTTAATACCCAGAAGATGTTCTTATGCTATAAACAGGAGAACACCCTGGGAGAGACTGAGAGACTAAGTTTGACAAAAGGTCCTACTTGCTCCCAGAATAGATAATAAAAAGGCTTTGGAAAAATCAGCTGGTGGCTCTATAATTAAATTCAGTACAACACCAAAGCCTTCTGGAGTGCTGGGAAGTCTGGAAGCAGGATAGTCACCTGCAGGGACAGCTAAATAAACTGCACCCAAATGAAGGCAGGAAGATTAGAGTAGCTGGGTTTGGCATATTAGAGGAAAGAAGACAGGTGCTTATCTATGGCTTTGGATTATGTGGGCTGCTTCTGTTCCTGCTGATCCATTTATCTTCAGTTATGCCAAGCTACCACCTGGCTCTTGAAAGGACAGGGACATTTAAAAGCAGGCATCAGAGTGAAAGAGAAAGACTTTCTGAAAACAATAGCCCATTGCAAGGCTACCACTTGGCTGGCCACCCCACAGATCTTGTCCCCAGACCCCTGCTGGTTAGGGTGTCCTGTGCTAAACACCAATGGCACTGCTGAATAAATGTTTTTCTCAATTTTCTCCACTTGTCCTTGCACAATGTCTTACTGATTGGTGCTCTAAAAACATGCACAGGCAGGTCAACCAGGCCAGACTGAAAGGTCCTTCTGATGCCCAGGGCACTCAACAAGCTTCTCGGTGTCTTCTCAGCTCCCTCCACAATGAAATTCTAATCTTCAAAAGAGAACTGTTGCTTCAGACACACCCTGTGACAGCTTTTTATTTTTCTTAAAGGTTTTATTTATTTATTTGAGAGAGAGAAAGCACGAATGGTGGAGAGGGCAGAGGGAGAGGGAGAGGGAGAAGCAGACTCCCCGCTGAGCAGGGAGCCTGTCACCGGGCTCAATCCCAGGACACTGAGATCATGACCTCAGCTAAAGGCGGATGTTTAACCAGCTGAGCTACCCACATCCTCTGACAGCTACCTTTTTAGTTAGCATTTCAGTATGTCTGTGTTGCCCTGCAATACAGCAACCTAGAGCTAAGCAAGGTGAGATACAGAAGGGCTCCCCACAAGCCCTTATCCATGGTGATAGGCCTCTTACCTCCACATTAAGCCAGTGATGGCCATGGAAAGAGGCACAGCAGAAGCTGGGAACCTAGCCAATTTGCCCTCCTCTCTCCCTATTTGGAATGTTTAAGGTGAACTGATGGAATACTTGGCCCTTCTAGGCTCAGATTTCCAGGGAGGAAGAGCATATCAGTCACCTGATAACCAATCCATTTGGCGTACACCTCCATAGGAATTCCTCCTCTAAACAAATTAGAAAGCTCAGGGCAGTGTCCTCCTTCTGAGAGCACCAGAAGAGTATTACAAAGTGCTTTCTCATGCATAGCATTTGGTCTTCATGACAATCCCAGCAGGAAAAAATAACTATTCCCAGTTCCCAGAAGTGGGAGCTGAGGCAGTAAGCAGCTGTGATATGTCCAAGGCCACAGAGCTGGACATGGCAAACCACCTCTATCCTCTATGCCAGTCGCTTCCTGAGAACATCTCCTCATTCATAAAATGCTTAGCCCCTGCATTTAGTCCTCCTTTTCATTCAAAAATCATCCCCTGGGTGATGATCATGTGCCAGGCACTGTGCTGGGTGCTGGGGTGCAATGGAGCCCTGCCCTCCCAGAGCTTACCATGTAGGGAGATGACAGGGTAAACAGACAATCACAGTACTTATTCCATAGTGGAATAAGATTTAGGCTAGGGTCTGAATGGGATACCACAAGAAGAGAAGAGAGGGGCATCTGACCTAGATAGGAATTTGTGGGTAAGATAGTAGAGAAAGTTTCAAAAAAAAAAAAACAAAACAAAAAACCACAACAAAAAGACTCCTAGATTAAGTCTTCCTGGCCAAATAGGAGTGAGGTGCAGGTAGGGTTAGAGCCAGAGTGGGACTGATAGATACCTTAAAGGGTTTGCCTCTATCAGAGGAGCACAGGAAAGTCCCTCAGGCCTCTCGACGAGGGGATGCACAACTGACTTGAGTCTGAGATGGCTCATACAGGTAATGGGAGAGCAGGTCTGGAGGAGTAAGACTGAGATAGGTGGATGGATCAGAAGGCTCAGTGGGCAGCCAAGGAGGGATGGTGCTGGCCTGGGGGTGTGGTGGGGGTGGCAGCAGTGCACTAAAGTGAAGTGAGCTGATTTAAGGTATAAGTAAAGGAAAATCCACATTCTGACCCATTAATTAAAAAAAAAATCCAGTATTCCCAGGCTTCCATCCTCCCCCACATACCAGCAATTGGGTAGGTTGAGGGTTATGCTCCCTTGGATATTAGCTCCAAATTGAAGGTACCCCAGACACCCCAGACTGATGTAGAGGGCAGTGACGATGGCCATTCCCATGTACAAGATGAGTGGAAATTTCTGGGGATCCTTCATTTTGTTTTCAAGGGGCAGAACCTATGGGAGTAGTGAGAGAGAAGAGCAAACATTAATAGCCAAAATAAACTGTAATCTCAGAAAAAGAACTGATTGATCCTCAGGATTCCCCAAAAGCACATCTATCCTTTACAAGACCGATAAACAAAGGCAAGCTATTTCCTCAGAGCTGAAGGGGATACTCTGCTTTCCGTGTGGAACAGGGAAGTCCTGAGGTTGAGGGCAGACAGGACTGGGCCCCAGGACTCCTGCCCAGGCCAGCGCTCTGTACTCCTACTCCAGAGTCCCCATGGGCTGGGGGTGCTCTCTGTCCCTTGGCACACCCACATGGCAGGTGCGTCATGCCCACCCAGCACAATGGAGAACAGACCTCATCTGAGATCACAGCTCTGACAACCTGTTCAAAAAATGCAAAAAGTAGGTCAGGGAAAACTGCCACTCTAGTTCCCAGAAACTGTTTCCATACCTCCAAAAAGGACAGATGCCACCAGTGACAGGCTAAACCTCTGAGTTAGAGAAATGGGGGTGCTGAGGGTGTCACAAGTTAGAGGATGGAGAGATTCAGGCTACAACAAAATCCACTTTCTAGATTCCTATTCCAAACCACTGGCCTTCCTGCCCTTCCCGTCACAGGAGAGGACATTCCAAAGCAAAGCAAAGGTCCCTTTGAAGACTGGTTCCTTTAGGAACAGGGAAAACAGAAGGTGTGATTGACAAGCTTTGCAACCTGCTATCAACTGCATCTGGCATGGCTGACAAGGAAAAGCAACACAAGGCAATGTCCAGCTGCCCCACAAAACATCTTTGATCTTGTCATGACACTCCTTTTCCTCGAACACCTGTGGCCATGAGGCGGAGTGGGTCTGTGCCAGATGCACCCTGGCAGATGCTGCGGGCCTGCTGCAGGCCTGGTGCTGTGAGGGGTGCCACGGCTCCACACTTTCAATGGGGCCTCAGCACTGCACCCTCTCCCCAGCTCAGGGGTCTCAAGCTGCGGTTGATCCACATCCAACTAGAAACAGTTCACTTTCCTTTCATTACCTTTTATGGAGAGTCTAGAGAGCCAGAGGGAAGGCAGCCCATCTCCACACCTGCCAGGCCTGGGCCAGTGGCACAAACACAGAGAGAGCACAGTGAACAAACAGCGAGAAGGAGCCCTTCACCGGACACACACAACAGCCCTCAAGTCCACACTACGAGTCAAAACAGCAGTGTTTTCTCCCTTATAAAAATAGAAAACACAGAGAAATCTTGAAGTAACAGATAATGATTATAGAATGACTCCATTTCTAAGCCTTGACTGATGAAATGATGCAAAGAGCAACTTCTGCACTGTGCTGTGAGGGAAAAGTGATCTATTCAGTACAATGTTCCTTAAGAACCCAGGGTCTCTAGGCAGCTTCGAAACTTGACTCAATCTCTTCTTTCCAGTCCCACGTACGTGGGCCTCATTCTCACAGCTGCAATATGGGCCATTTCAGGCCTCAACCCCAGCAGCAGGGAAACATTTGTGTTTGTGAATCAAGGGGAGACATCCTTCCTGGGCACTAAAAAGCCCCAAGAAAGAGCAAAGGGAAAGGTGTTAAAACTCAGGACAACAACTTACACACTGATCACTTAGAAAGCCTCCCCTATAATGTTAGAGCCTTAACCCATTCCATCAATACCACCAGGGCAATTTCTTAGTATTTTGACAAAAAAATCTGTTCAGCTTCTAGGTTTTCTAAAAAGTATACAAAGTGATAGAGAAATCAAAAGAGCATGAAAAGATATCCCATGAAAGTATCTTCCCTTTTCCTAAGCTCTTGGCCAGCAGAACTAATAGTTTTCTTCAAAGAAGACTTCTGAAACTTTACTATGAAAAATATAAATAAAAATCAAATTAGGCACAACTGACTGGCAGATTTCTCTCCTTAAGGAGAAGAATTGGGTGAAGTCACAGTAATGATGGGGGAAACTAAGCCAGGAGTGAAGGCTAAGGCTATTTACCTACACACAAAAAAATACGGCACATCAATGTTCCAGAACAGAGAGATAATTTGTGTGTTTACTGATTTAATAATAAAATCAATAGTATTATTTTTTTAATTTATTTTTTTTATTTTTTCAGTGATCCAAGATTAATAAAAATAAAAATCACTGAATGCTCACTATGTGTCAGGGACTACGTGAAGCACTTCACACATATTTTATTTAATCCTAACAACTACTAATCATTAAGTTCACTTTTCAGAAGCAAACAGCGAAGGCTCAGAGAAGTGACATCCTTACAAAGGTCACACAGCTACTCCTTGGCAAGCCAGGACTCACACCAAGTCAGTCTGACTCTAGATCCTGCATTCCCAATTGCCATGTATTACAGCTTACTGCACACACAGGGGATGGCTGTGCAACACAGGGCGTTTGAATGTAAAAGTTCTTAAATCACATACAATTTATTTTCAAAAGTTGGAGCTGGGAAACTCCAGTGGAATTCCTGAAATGTTGTCCATTAACTGGCCAATAAGTTTCAGAAGATAATTTCTAGTAACATTTCCTCAGCCTTCTGTCAAGCAGACACCAAGGACAACAGATCACCACAGTGCAACTCTTACCACACCAATGCCTTCAAATGCAAAAATGGCTGTGCCAAAGAACAGAGGGTAGGTCTTCCAGGGCGCCACTAAGGGGAGGTGGCTGGGGTCTGGGATATTCTGAAAGAGAAAAGAAAACAAAGTGAAGGTTATACAGAGATTCAAGATTTGAACTCCAACATCAGAGAGGTCACGCCTTTTCCTAACTCTAAGATCCTGTGAAGACAGAAAGTTTGACATCTGAGAGATGATTTGGGGGACATTTAGCCTTTGTATTTTTTTCCCTTTAGGCTGAGAAAACGCTACCTGCTTTGGGGAAAGACTATAGCCCAGTGTATTATAAAAAACTCAAATGTTGCAGTTTACATAAAAATAGTTACATTCTTTCATTAGGTAATCCCCCATTCCCAGAAATTCAATCCAAGTAGGAAAAAAAAAATCAAAATATAAAAAAATCAGAGCAAAGTTATTAATAGTAATTAAAAACAACCTGAATATTCCCAAACAAGTGACACAAGTTAGCTTACTGCGCATCAACCATACCACAGACTATTATGCTCTATTTTATAAGTAAAAATTGAGATAACTAAGAATCAAATGAAAAACTGCTTATGAAATACTATAATGTTAACTTTTAAAATTTACATATGTACTATAATACAACTACATAAACACTCTGCAGAGATAGAGCTGGAAGGAAAGGTGGAAGATTTTTAAAAGAGTTCTTTTCCTTTTTTTCTCTGCTAGCCTGCCTTCCTTCCTTCCTTCCTTCCTTCCTTCCTTCTATTAATTCTTGTGAATGAGTTTGGACACTTGAAAAATTTTATTGATAAACATGTAATAGGAATACTGGAACATTTAAGGACAAAATAGCAAAAAAAAAAAAAGCATTTAAAAATAGAGGCAAATAAAAACCAAGGCGATTGTTAACTCCAGGTACAATGTAAAGATTTACAAGCAAGGAGGTGCAGACATGGACTCCTCCCTGGCTCACCACTGAACAGTAGCCCCTAGTAATGGATAGCATCAAAGGAACCGGATTCAGCATGAGACAGAAGCTTCTGTCCTTTCAAAATGTGGCTTTTTCAACCATATGCATACACTGCTTATGTTAAAATAAGAATTGATTTTACAACTGCCTTTACAATGTTTTAAAATTGATTTAACTATAGAGATATTTAGATAAATATGGGGCACGCTCTAACAGTATAACAGAATAATATCAGTGAACAAAAATCTAATATTAATTGTTATAATAGGCTTCTCCTTGGAAGTTTTCAAAGTATACTATAGTCTCCCTAAAATATAAATAATTTAAAAAGTACTTTTTCTTTTTTTTCCCCTGAGCTCCTGCTAATAAAGATCTCTTTATAAGAAGTATTTCAGTATCTGGAATGAAGACAGACTAAGAAAGAGTTTTGGTCTGCAATGAGACAAAGAGTGCAACTGCCCTGTAATTATTCCTGAATCACAGTATAACTTAAGCTCTTGGAAACAGGAGCAGTCTGTTGGTTAGTGGATGACTATTGCCCAGGTTCATACATCAGATCTGGCTGAGGTGTCAGAGAGGGAATTTCAGAATCCATGTCCAGAGATACTGGTGTGAATGAGACCAGCAGAAGGAATTTATAATTCTACATACTTAATGATTGCTACTGACTTAGAGACCAACCCATTAAATGAGAAGAGTTTAATGTGCAAAGAAACACATTAAAATCAGCACGTTATCAACATATTGTCTCCTCAATTCTATGATACTATCAATTTCAGTGATAATAGCTTTTTGAGAAAATGCTGTTAATGTACATAGGATTGCAAGATGTACTCCAATTCTGGAAACATTTTAACTGTGAAAAAACTGCATCTCAGAATTAAGGAAATGCAGTGATAAATACATTTATTGGGAGCCCCCTCTGGGTGCTATCTGTCAGTCCAGGTGATGAAGATATGGGGAAACCTGCCTCAGGTGAAAGGCCTCAGTCAGCTTCCTGGGCTGGCGTGTGCATAAGGAGCAAGAGCACCAGTCACACACATGCTCAGGACTGGGAAAAAAATTCAGAAACACCGGACAGCGGGAGAAGATGCCAAGACAAGATAGCAGTAAGAACAGCATCAGCAATAAAAGTGACCCAAAGGGAGCATCTTACACACCTACACACCACATCAAAATGAAGCTGCTCAATGCACTGCCAAACCACAATCTCCCCAGGTGCAACCAAAGCAGAGAGCACCGTAGAGCAGAGCAGATCTCACACACACCTCCTGGCTGAGCCCAGAGGCCGGCTCATACTTGCTCTCAAGAAATCAGCAGGGCTGCCTCATCTGCACGTGTCGGTTGCACGACACACAGACAATGCTCTGAATGGACACTGCCTTCACATTCCCATCCCAGCCCTCTGTTCATGGCAACCACCACAGTCCAATGACGTGCAGTGATTTCAAACTAAACACAGTACGTGTGCGCATCTGTGTGAGCTGGGCTCGCTCACTTTAATGTCCACTGTGGTCTGTCCCAGGCACTGATTGAGATCTCTAATTACGAAGTTAAATCATGCGTTTATTTACCCTCCTTAGATTTAACTTAATTTGCCAGATGTAGAGAAGGAAACTCTCTGGAAATGGCCAATCATGCGTTCATTGGCCCTCCTTCCATTCCCATAAAAAAAGGTAATGGACAGTAGTTTATTTTGTTTTTAAAAACCAGTTCTACAAAAGAAGACTCAATTATCTGCCACCCATCTGACTTCCTAAGACAGGGAACACCAGTAAATGCACACTGAGTACAGTGTTAATCTAAATTCATTATGTCATATCCTCAGTGCAGGAAGTGCTGTTTTACAATGCACTATTTTCCTAGAAACCGTATCAGTGAGTGACTGGGTCACTGTTAAGCAGACCGTGTGAAAAATGAGTCAATGTCCACCTGTCAGACTGACCGAAATTAAAAAGATTGATACATCTACTGTTGGCTACTTACACACTATGGAAGGGAGTCTATATGAAATTGGTAAATAGCTTTTGGAAAAAGCAGCACAGCAATATAAAAATTCAAAAGTGCATGTTCTTTAGCAGCTACACCTCTAAATAAATACCTTGGAGAAGTATTTATTACATGTCTACAAAAAGGAAGGCCTAAGAATACTCACTGTCATAATATTAAAATAACATTAAAAATTATAAATGACCCAACAGTCCACTGACCAGGGACTGATTCAATAAACTATGGCATATCTATTCTCTGAAATACTATGTAGCAATTAAAAAGAATGAGGTAAAACTATGTGTATCAACATGGAAAGCTCCCTGAGACATTGTCAAGGGAAAAAAAAAAGCAAGGTAGATGAATATTACATATAATAATTTTTAAAACTATGTTAAAAACAAAACAAGACATATTTTTGTTTTATATATTTATCTATATACTAATATAGTGTGTAGATACATTCATAAGACCTAGACAGAGACAGACCAATCACATAGAGTGAGTCAGGGTAGACTCAGGGTAGACATGTGGTTTTCAACACTTGTACTGTCTACATTTTAATGAATATGTACTGATGAGTTCTTCAGGGAATTAAATTTAAATACCTTTTTTAAAGTTATGCTTTTATTCACTGGCTTTCACTCTTTTCCTTTTCTCAAGTCTTGGCAAAATGCACTGTCTCATCCATAAAAAGCCACAGTTTTTGAGGGCACATTTTTCTCAGCCTGGTCTTCTACCCAACAACATAGAGATGTCCTCTCTTGTACTACCTATACACCTGCCCACATGGGCTATGTATGGGGGGGGGAACGGATAATAACTAGATTTATAATTTTGACAAATAAATAAACTGGAGTGGTAAGGAATTATTTTATCAAAATATTAAGTTAGAAAAGTTGATTTTGTTTTCACCTTAATGTTCTTCTATTTTCCCATTATACAATGATTCATGTATTAACTACCCAATTGGAAAAAAGTCTAAACCAGTGATTTCAATGGGGATGATTTGCACACACACACATGCCACTGCCCCCGCCCCCCAGCACATTTTTCAATGTCTGGGGACATTTCTGGTTGTCATTAGTTGGGGCATGGTTGCTACTGGCACCTAGTAGTTAGAAACCAGGGATGCCACTAAATATCCCATGTTGCACAGGATCCTCCCCATGACAAAAAAATATCTGGCTCAAAATGTCACTAGTGCCAAAGTTGAGAACCCCTAATCTAAATATACCATACATAAGTAACATATCCTTATTCACGTTCCACTTACTTGTTTTGTTTGCTTCTTTGATTATATAATAGGCAGAGGGAGAGCCTTGGCTCTTACCTGGACAATGAACTGGTAGATCATAACCAGGCTAACCAGCATGGTGATATTGGCCAACAGAGAGAAGATGGACAGGGCTCGGAGGTTCCTGACAAAAACCAGCAGCACCAAGAAGGGCAGGAAGGTGAGCATGTAGAGTCGTGAATCCATGGTGGGCGTCAGAATTACTGTCTCATTGTTATGACAGTTGTTGGTGGTCCCATTGGCTGCTTCTATCACCTAAATTGAGGGGAAGAAATGCAGCAGAAAAGGCCTCTCAAATGGCAAAGGCCAGTGGCCCTCCCACCAAAAGGGGCTCCTAACTGAAGGCTCTGTATGTGAACAAGGCCATACAGAAGTCTGCCTTCAGTGAGCCATCTTCCAAGATCTTCATCATTTTCATCAGCAACCCAACTGTCTCAGCTGGGTTTGATCATCTCTCTTACCTAAAGACAGGAGGACAGACAAGGTATCTTGAAGTTTCTCAATGTCCTAGGTCTTTAGATGATATTAAACAAAAGACACTATTCTATGTAAAATGTTAAAATCTTAATTCTTTTGTTGACCAAAACTGGCTTAGAAGGAATCCTAAACTAAAAGTCCACTCATCTCTTGTCACATTTTTTTTTTAAACCAGTGCCCTACCTGTTTAAAGTTGTCAGCCAGAAAGACAAAATAGACACAGCAGAATCCCAGTTGCGTGACGATCAGGAAGAAGTCCACAATACGCCTGCAGATGGGGAATGGAAAAATACAAAGATCAGGAGGATTAAAAACAAAATTCCCAGAGAGATAGGTGTTTGAACAGTGTTTTTTCCCAGGTCAACACAGACCCTTCCCACCAGGTGACAGGATGAGTGTGTCCTGATAAAAGGAGAAATTGTGCTAGGTGCCACCAGTCTGGAGCTTTGGAGAAAGGTGAAGAAGGTCCTATCTGTGTGGTGACGGAGGTCCCCTTCCTATGTCTTGTGTAGAATGCTGCATGGGGTCAGGCAATCCCGCGATCAGAATGGCCAGAGTGGAGCACACACACCAGGACCACAGACCGTTCCTTAACCTCTCCTTCCTCACAGCAGGCCTATGCCATCTCACACTGTTTGTTCTAAAGCTATAGGGAGCCCTCAGCATAAAGCCTAGGAAGTAGACCCCGTCACGATCTTTCTATAACTTGGATCCAAGAACCCACCTACTCTCACATAAATACATAGGAATAGATGTACCAGAACAGACCGCTGGTGGAAGCACTGTTACAACAACAGCTGGTGACAACCTAAGGAGTCATCAAAAGGAAAATGATTAGGGCGCCTGGGTGGCTCAGTGGGTTAAAGCCTCTGCCTTCGGCTCAGGTCATGATCTCAGGGTCCTGGGATCGAGGCCCGCATTGGGCTCTCTGCTCAGCGGGGAGCCTGCTTCCTCCTCTCTCTCTGCCTACTTGTAATCTCTCTCTGTCAAATAAATAAATAAAATCTTTAAAAAAAAAAGGAAAATGATTAAATGACAGACCATTCTTAAATGGAGCAGTACACAGCAGGGAAAAAAGAATATATTAAACCTATATGTGCTGATACAGATATGTCTAGGACGTTTAATAGAAAAAAACCCCCAAATTTCCAAATAGTATGCAAAGCATGGTCAATTTATATATAAAAAATTAAGAACATGTGTATCTTTGTATACATACAGAAAATTCCAGAAGTATACCCACTTAACCCAGCATATACTTTCATTTTTCACTTTATGAATGCCTATTTTGCTCAAAAAAATTTTTGTTTACCATGAATAAACATTAACTTCATTTAAGGAAGGAAGAAGGAGGGGAAAAGGGGTGGGAGTTGGGGAGAAAGAGAGAAAAACAGTGGGGAAGATAAGAGAGGAAAGAAAAAGGATAGAAAGGAGGGAGGAAGGGAAGAAAGAATCAATCAGCAACCAACCAGCCAACCAATGGTGGCCACTTGGCACTATGGCTCCTCCCAGTCCCAGGGACCAATGCTACTGAAAGAATCGCAAAGTAAACCTGCATCACAGGAGGAAGCTGACTCCACGTGAACTATAAAAGCCTCCCAATGACCACAAGTAGGAGCTTTCTGGAGAACAGAGCTTTCATGTAGTTCAATTTAAAAAGAAGAGAGGGGCGCCTGGGTGGCTCAGTCGGTTAGCATCTGACTCTTGATTTCAGCTCAGGTCATGATCTCAGGATTGTAAGATGGAGCCCCGCATCTAGCTCTGGGCTCAGCAGGGAGTCTGCTGGAGATCCTCTCTCTCCCTCCGCCCACCCTCATGGACACAAGTGCACTTTCTTTCTACCTCTCTCTCGAATAAATAAATAAATCTTAAAAAAAGAAAAAAGAATAGAAAGGATTCAGACCCTGATGATATCAATTCTCTATACACATATCATTTCTTCAGACAGAAAACAAAAATTAGAATATTTCCCTCTAGGCATATAAAAAGTTACCATAAGGAGAATTTTCCAAACACCCCCCACCTCTTGAAATGTGTCTTTCCCAAATAAACCATTGGTTCTAGCTTAGCTCATCTCTTCCTTGAAGGCTTCCTTCTCCTGCCCAGTGTTCTGCCCTTAGAGCACCCACCATGTGTACTTCTCATCTGGCACAGGCAACAGTTCTAATCTCCTCCCTGTCTGAGCTCCTAGGATGCACTTCTAGCTCATGATACTCTTTCAATGGGTATAGACTATCCTGATCTCTTGTCCTCAAGCTTCCCATACACCCTTCTCCTTATAGAGACGACAAGTCCCTAGAAGGCCAGGACCACATAATTTGCCCCAGGAGGATCCCTCCTCCCCCAATACCTAGAATTGTTCTGCAGCACTTAAAAGAGAGTGCTTAAATAACTTTATTGAACAAATGAGTGAATTAAAAAATAATCACTGGTCATAGACTGCCAAAGCTCAAACGGCCAATTTACCAATGAGGAAACTGAGACCAGAGAAGAAAGGGGTCACAGAACCAAGGTTACCAGATGACTGCTGGCAGATCTGAGCTAGAAGCCAAATCCACAGACCCAATGCTCTTTCCACTCTTTCCACTGCTCACACTATCTGCCACATCTCGCCTCCCTGTCTGAAGGCCTCCACTCCAGGAGTTCACAGCAGCAACAAAAGAGAAAACTGGTTACCTTCCCCAGTGTGCGTGGTTCCGGAGCCAGGAGCTGGGGCTGGATTCCAGTCCATACATTACTGTATCCCCATAGTCCACAAAAGGCTTGTTCAATCTGGGGTTGGGAAGAGGAGGGGTAGAGTGTGTAGGTTTGACAATAACTGACAGAACAAATGTAGCTCACCGAGACCTGGGCCAGTTGCCCGCCTGTCACCCTGAAGAAACCACTGAGTCCTGTATCTAGTGCTTTCAAGGACCACAAAATGTTAAGTTGACAGGCCAGTTACTTTCTTATAATTAACAACTATCTGGTAGAATCATTTCAGTGAGGTAAATACTACACAGTGCACAGAAGTAGAATGTGGTCTCTGTCTACTGGACATAAGTAAATATTACAGATGACAACAAACTGAAAAAGAACACAAAAATAACCAGGGAAAGGGAATGCTGCAATAATTAGCAGCCACCTTCAGCTAGCACAAAGAATTTAAAGTGGTCTGCCTAAGTCCTCTTTTCAGTGCTGGTAACAGAACCCAAAAGGACAATTTGGCAGCTCAGAGGGCTCTCACCTGTGGCAGAAGTGGTGAGCACATTTCACCAGGATACCCATGCAGTGCACAGCTACGAGGCCTATCACCAGCAGGCTGAGAGGACCCATCTGGAGACAGATGTTGTGGACAAGAAAGAGAGAGACAAGCAGGTAGAATTAGGAGTGAACCCAATGGAGACTGGTTTGGAAATAATCAAAACACTACTAAGGCATCTTCTAGTGACAGTACTTCTGGCACCTCTTTAAAGAGAGAAATGTGATCATGGAGATTAGCTTGGTGAGAAGGGCACCATCTGAACTCTAGCATGCCTTCGAAAGAGTTATCCTCATGGAGGAGAATCACACAAGATAAGGCTGTTCCAAGACAGCTATAAATCAGTCAGACAGAAGGCTCCTATGGTCTGGGAAGAAGCAACAGGTGAAAGGGTGGAGGGAAGGGGAAAGTTCTCATTAGAGCAATGCCAGATCAGAAAAAACAGCCCTTAGCTGAGGGCAATCCACATCTCTGAGCTATTTCCAGCTCTAAGAGAAACTAAATGGTTTTAGATTATATTCTATAGGGGATGAATCATAAAAGAAAAAGTAAAATTCTCAGAGTTAGCCTTCTAGGGGTGGGGTGTGGAAGGACTATGTAGAAAACTAACAAACTTCTATTACTAATTCATTAGTTAATATTATTGATAGAAACTCTCTGAGACATTTTAAGTACATCCTCCTCACCACAGAGTAAGCTCCATGAGGGCAAGAATCTTTCTCTTTTTTATTCACCGATAATATTCAGAGCCTGGAGCAACATCTAACACACAGAAGGCCTTCAATAAATATGTTTAAGTGAATGAACACCTGAATTTTGCTTTCTTCAGCTGAATTAAAAAGCTTTCCATTTTTAAATGTTTTAAATTAAAGATTAAAAAAAAACACACACCACCTCCTAAAATTTGTCATGATACTTCCCTTTGCCAGTGCAGACCCTTACCAAGATGCCAGCATTTTTCACTGCCAGAGGCAGCCCCAGGAGTCCTGTGCCAATGTTGCCTTTTAACAGGTGGATCAAAGTCTGGAACCATCTGAAGTGAGAAGAAAGTAGACAAGGGCATGTTAACAATAATGACAGCTAACATTTATTAATCATGTAGCACTGTGCTAAGTGCTTTCACTCATTATCTCATTCAGTTTCCACAACAACCCTATGAGATATGTATTAACTTTATTTTATAGATAAGGAAGATACTTGCTCAAGGTCACACACCTAGTAAAGAGTTCAGCCAGGATTCAAATCCAGGCAGTCGGACCCTCAAGGCCTCTCCTGGCCTCTGTTCCCTGTGGCATCTCTAAGAACCCAAGCTCTCTTGGAGATTAGACCACAGAGACACCAGGGCTCTCTATAGGCACTTTATCCTTCCCTAGCAGCTCTGGCCTGCATTTCACCAGAGCTGTCCACTATAAAGACTCAGATCAAAAACTGCAACAGAGGGCACTTGGGTGGCTCAGTTGGTTAGGCGACCGCCTTCGGCTCAGGTCATGATCCCGGAGTCTCGGGATCGAGTCCCACATCAGGCTGCCAACTCCATGGGGAGTCTGCTTCTCCCTCTGACCTTCTCCCCTCTCATGCTCTCTGTCACTCTCTCTCAAATAAATAAATAAAATCTTAAAAAAAAAAACTGCAACAGAGGATGACAAGCATAAGTGTGAAGGACAGACACTGGTATGAGAGAAGGATGAGGGAAATAAAAAATGGAAGCCCAGAACCCATAACAGAAAATTTTATGCAAAGTAAGCAGATCAAAAGGAATACGATACCACAGTCAACCAGTCCCTGGTGTACTCTGTATTTTAAAAAAGTCAAATGCCAGAGTCCTAGGATTGGAGAAGCCTTCTTAAATGTCACCTAGTTTATCCTTCTGCCTTGAGGACAGATCTTCCCCTCACCTGTTATAGAGACTGTTGACCTCAAGCTGTAATTATAAAGCCTCTCATGCACCCTCATTCATTTTTTCACTCAGCAAATACTATCTGTTATATGTAAAACATTGTGTTAATGTAGTGGTAGAAGTGTAAATCAGATATGGACCTCAGTCTCTAGAAATTAATAATGTCTCAATGAAAATAAGGCAGATACATTAATAACCACCCAGACAGAAAGATGTCTTCTTAAGAAGTGCCCAGGAAGGGTGTTCAGGGAGGGGGAGGCAAGTGAGTGTTCACAGAGGGGAGACTTGAGCTGAGCCCAGCAGGATAGGCAGAACTTGCCAGTGTGTCCATGAGGAAGAAAGGTCTAGGAACACAAGCCCAGAGAGAGACTCAGGGCACCAACACAGAGGAGTATGTCATTTTGTGGCTACTTGGGTGGGGTGACAGTGAGCAATCTGTAGAGAATGGGAACTCCTCAAAGGACTGACAGCAGAGAAGTGCCCCATCTGCTGCATTTTCTATTCCGTTATCTCCGGGATACAAAACAGGTCAAATACAGCATCACTTTGCCCTCAATCACAGACTCACTCAATATTTGGTCCCTGGCACTGTCTGGAAATTCTTTTGTACAAATACCCTAAATCCCTCCTAAATGATGCTTCCATATATTTCTTCACATCTGCAATTCAGTAGAAACTGAAAGCAAATAACATGTGTTAACTCATAAAGACCAATATAAATATGACCTATCTATACTCTCTGAAATGGAATTTTATACTTTTGGTAACCTTTTTCCTACGTCCAGGAAGAAAACTTCTTGACCTTCCTACTGTCCCAAAGCTTTTCAGGAAAGATCAAGAAAATGTCTTTGCATCTAAATGAGAAGAGGCTGAGTACTCTCCTGGACTATCCTGAGGAAACAGCTTAAGAACTGCAAGGGTAGAGGGATGACTGTTTCATTATCAGCACTCAAGTGACCAAGAGATTACAGGCAGGGCAGGATGATGGGCCAAAGAAATGTCTATCTTAGCAAACGTTTAATCCACTCCAGGCAAAGGTAAGCATTGTAGCAAAACTCAAGGGCCTACCAGAGGCCTCCCCAAAATGCCTCTGAGCTGGGTTTTGTAGGAGATTAGGTCCCCTTTTAGCCCTGGCTCTGCCAGTTAACTCCAAATGTCAATTCCCCTCCCTTGTCTGGACCTTTGTCTCAGCTGTAGAGTGAGGGAACTGGATAGGATAGCATACTTGCCAATGTCTCTTCAGCTCTAAAACACCAGGATTCTAGGCAACTGGCCAATATTATTCTTTTTCATCAACGGCCCCAAGCTTGGATCACCCAAAACCACAGAGTATCATAAAATTAAACTCCATGGACTGCAAAGTCTTAACTATGGAGGATATAGGGAGTGAACATTGAAAATCTCTGTAGTCCTGTTTAAATTCTAAATCAGTAGTTTTTACACTTTTTTTTCCTCAGGAGCCCTTTATACACTTATAAATTATTGAGGATACCAAATAGCTTTTCCTTATATGAATTATGTCTGGTGATATATACTACAAGTAAAGCTTGAGAAATTTTAAAAATTATTAATTAAAATAACAAAATTACACATAAATATAAATAACAGATTTTTAAACTGTTATTATTTTTTTGAAGATTTTTACCCATTTATTCGCAAGAGCGAGAGAGAGCAAGCAAAAAAGCACAAGGGGGGGAGGGGCAGAGGGAAAGGGAGAAGCAGGCTCAATGCGGAGCAGGAAGTCCAACACAAGGCTTGATCCCAGGACCCCGGGATCACAACCCAAGCCAAAGGCAGACACTTAACTGACTGAGCCACCCAGGCGCCCCTTAAATTGTTGGTATTTTTTTAAAATAACAGATTTTTATTGAAAAGTAATTCTATTTTCCAAAATAAAAAGTGGTACTAATTTATTTATTCTGTAAACCTTTTAATGTCTTGCTGGATTATCTACTTCTGCATTCAATCTGTTGTGATATGTTGTTTTGAAGTACATAGAGAAAATCTGTCCTCATACAGACATGCAGTTGGAATGTATTTTTTAATAGTCTCTTTAGACAATTGTGGTAATTTTCCTTTGATACTATACTGAAATTTGACACGTGGTTGTTTCTTAGAAGTTAATTATAGGGCACCTGGGTGGCTCAGATTGTTAAGCATCTACCTTTTGCTCAGGTCATGATCCCGGGGTCCTGGGATCAAGTCCCACATCGGGCTCCCTGCTCACTGGGGAGCCTGCCTCTCCCTCTGTCTCTCTCTCTGTCTTTCATGAATAAATAAATAAAATCTTAAAATAAACATTAGTCATAATGTGGAGTCTAAATTTTTTGATATCCTATCACATTAAAACCTACTCGTGATCTTGCCCTTCAAATGGATCTTCTACTCATGCACAATTTTCTAGTATCACACTGGTCATTTGGAAGATACTAGTTCCCTGAATTATGCAGATCTTCCAAACGCTGGCACATTTCATTATACAATATCTGAAAAAAATCACATTTATTAATATCACTGATCTTATCAGAAGTCTTTAAGTAGAGGGAAGCTGTCAAGTTCAGTGTTGGATACTAGTTTTTTTTTTTTTTTAGTTTTGCTTGAAAGCTCAAATTTTATTGTGGGTAACAAATCCACTGATTATTTTTCTTGAGGTGATGGCCTCATTCCCTTTCATTTTCAAGAAATGAAATATTCAGTACTGCCAAATACTCACGTCTGAATAATCTAAAGTTCATTAGTTCTTCCTAGCAAAAATAGTGTTCTACGGGAAAAAAAAAAACAAAAAAAAAACCAAACCCAAAAAGTAGCTAGTTCAGTTCACAATTCCAATAATCACTCAAGGTCTTGTCCTTGAGACTAGTATCATATTTGGTACACAGTAGAAGTATTTCATGTCTACTTCCCATTTGGTCAGGCAGATTATTTAAAACCCTGTACTGAAGGATTAAGTAATAAAATGAGTAATTTGACTGCTTCATCAAGGACCTGCTTAAGTGACACTGGCTTATTCTTTGTACATATATGGCAGCAAAAAATACAATAACCAGCATAAGGTGGTGGCACTGCTCTGGTTTAAGCTAATGTATCAGCAATTTTACCTACAACTGCTGCTGAACCATCCATGTAAACGTCAACACAGCGAAAAGACAAATAACATCTTAGCATTATTATGAAAATAGTTTCAATTTCACAGACTTCTTGAAATGGTCTCAGAAACCCCAAGGGGTCTGAAGACCACACTTTGCAAACGGCTGCTCTAGATAACCTAGAGAAAGCAGTTTCAGTCAACTGTTTCTCAGCCTGCCAGCCTGGGGAAAAAGTACCAAAGCTCAACCAATAGCTGGTATAATGCAACCCAATAGGGCAACAAGAAGAAAAACTTGCCCAAGAGTATAAAATGAGGCTGTTGTCAAAGCAGTCAATAGCTTAACAACATCAAGTGTTAGGAAATAACCTCACTAAACACACCATTATGGAAGTGTCTGGGCTTTCTATTTGCACTCCTGATTAGGGATTTTCACTGAACCCCTAAACCTTAGAAGAGCTAGTTAGGTGCATATATGTACTTTATTCCTTGTATTTTGTTCCTTGTACTTTGTTCTGCATTCTTTGCTCCTTGGCAAACTAGATAACAGGGTGGGGCAAGGCACAGTAGACAAGGAATCCAGCTCAAAAACTTCTAACACTCTGACATATCAGGGATTCACGAGAGCTAACATGGTCACCTGAATCACCTTACAACTTAAGCACACCTGGCAAGTTTTCAACACATAAATGCTTATGTGGATCCGGGCCCCAGGCAAGTACTCAGCCAACCCTCCATGTCAAAGGGAGTACTTTCTCCAGGTCACTTGCGATACCGAACCTTATTTGCAGATGGGCTTTCCTGGTCCCGTATACCACAGGAACAGGGCAGGATGGGCCCTCACAACAAATCATACCCTGGAAAACATGCCAATATAAGCCCAAGGAAGGTATCTCCTGATTTTCTCAATTTCTAACAAGCAGGAGAAATAATTTTAGGTTGACTACTAGTTATAATCCAATGTGAAAAAAAGGTAATCAGAATAGCTAACAGGCACACATTACTTTCTTTCTTTCTTTTTTTTTTTTTTAGGCACACATTACTTTCAATAAGTACAAAACCTGTGAACTACCATCCTGAAGTTGCTAGTGGTTGGTTTTGAACTTCAGAAAGGTCCCTTTAAAAATGCAAATCTAGACCCCATATGGCAAGCACTGCACAGACAAGCTGATGCCTGAGAATAAGAAGGAGCAAAAACTGGAAGGGAAACTATAGAGGAGCTCGGAAGAAGTATTTCACAATGAGTATGACTTCTGAAGGGAAGCTATCACATGCCATTGGCTGCATCTGGAACTCCTTCTGCTTGGGGAAAGCCAACTGAGTGGACAGGTTAGGAAAACAGGGGAAAGATAGTCCTCACTGCTTCCAGTTGTTTTCTATGCAATCTTTCCCATCAGCCAACATTGCAAGCAAATGGGGGAATCTACCGATGCATGCCGCATGAGAAATAAGCCTATTATAGAGACTGAATCTTTAAGAGCAGAAATCAGCTAGTGCTTATGTGGACAGACCATATCCTCTCGTTCTGTTCCCATTTACAAGAGAAAATGCCCTGCTCCAGAAGACACTGCAGCCAGAGGGAGCTTCACCAGTAATGACCTCCAAGAGAAGATTCAATAGTTGGCTTGGGCAGTCACATCAGACATTGTAAGTCTAGCACATAAAGGATTTCCTCTATAAGTCACACCTAACCCACAAGGGAACACAGACAGGATAATAGGCTAAGCTTGGGGAATAAACAGAAGGGCCAAAAAAGATGGAACGCTGGGATCTAGAGAAAATATCTGGGGTCTGTTGATTCAGGACTGAGTCAGAGAACTCAGTGGGGTAGAAAACCCTCCTCTGAAGCTTCTAATTCAAGTAGGTGAGTAGTGGTCAGCACAGCTTCACAGAGGGGTTCTCAATTTTCTCTTCATTTGGGGAAACTAAGGCCTAGAGAGAGCCAAACTCCACCCAGATGAGTCATGGATGGAATTCAGTTTCTAGAGATAAGATTTACCCCTCCCTAAGGAATGCTAGGCAGACCTCTTCTTCTCAGCCTCTTGATTTTTTTTTTTTAAGAGAGAGGGAGGAAAGAGAGAGTGGGGACGGGAGGGGAGGGGAGGGGTAGAGGGAGAGGGAAAGACAGAATCTTAAGCAGGCTCCACGCCCAGTGTGGAGCCCAATGTGGACTCGATCTCACAACCCTGAGATCATGACCTGGAGTCAAAATCAAGAGTTCACTGCTTAACCAACTGAGCCACCCAGGTGCCCCTCAACCTCAAATTTTTTAAGTGCAAGAGAAATTATTCCTTCCTCCCTCTTACCACTTCTTCAGCCAAATGAACTGACTGTTTGGTGATGGGGACAGAAGTCTTGGGGAGACTCTGCAAATGAAGCTTCCAATTGAGCCTAGAGGTATTTGAGGTTCTAGCACAGATGACCCATGGTTCTGAATTAAGAGAATGTTCTCTCTAGAAGTTTCTCTTATGTTCAGCACCAGCCTTCCGGGACCAACACAGCTGAAAGGAGCAAAGAATATAAAATGGATGGAGGGAGAATGGCCAGCAAGGAACTCAAATCTTAGAGCTGTTACTCACCCAATCTCTTTAAATCTTCCTTCCATCTGTAAAATGGGGAATTGATAAAATGGGGGAGCAAAGATACCTCTAAGGGAGAGTATGTTAACAATACAGAATGTAAAAACATGAATCACACCCAAGACAGAAAAAGAAATAGCTACTTACGTTGTGCTGTTGTTTTCCCCAAACCGCTGGTAGGAGCCCTGGGAAGAGAAATTGTTTAGGCCTTCAGATGGGCTCTCCTCTGGGCTCACATCTGTGGAGCTGTAGTCATGGTAGTCCTCATTCCGAAGTCTCTGCGTGGACATGGTAGCTGGGGGGACAGGGTCACTGCTAAGACCTCCAGCAGCTGGGGCCTTTAGCTCTAAGCCTGCGATGGGCTCTGGAGCAGAAGCAGCCATTGTCACAGCAGCTCAGTGACAGCCGCACTATGAATTAAGTACAGTGACAGTGCCTGACACGAAGGGAAATAGGAAAAGTGCAAAGTACACATGGGCGGGCTGAGCTCACTTGGCTTCTGTCTCCCAACCTTCTCCAGTGCCCCACTCATAAATTTTTAAATTTGCTACCACACACCTGGACAGAGCAAAGGTGAGGCACTGCGTGGGATGGGTGGGGAAAGATGCAGACAGGTGCTTCCAGGAAGCCTTCCCTGTTCCTTTGGTTAGAAGTAACTATCCCCTCCTTAGAGCTGATTTCTTTAAACACTGAACAACAGATATATTGTATCTATGTCCATCTTTCCCAGGAGTCAAGCTCTCAGAGGATGAGAACCTGAATAGTCCTGGCTGCATCTTATTTTTCTCCTGCATGCATTAGAAAAAGAAGCTTGTTGCATTAAAAAAAATCCCCTCCAAATCATCCAGTTCTCCTCAGATTCCCCACCAGTTTCTGGAGCCACAGATGACTTCCTCTCTCTCTCTCCACCATGACTTCTGGCCCATCCTGTATTCTTTGGAGGTCACCAGTGACCCTCCTCCCCTGATCCCAGACTCTTATCTTGCAATAAGCCAGAACTGCAAGCAGCTCAGAAGAAGAGCAGGAGCATGAGAGGGCTCATCACTGGCCCTCATTTCAATAACTCCCCTCCAGACTCTTCTTTTTTATTTTTATGGATTTGCCAACTTTGTAAAGATGGTAAAAGAAGAAACCCTTTCTGTTGTGTGCTGGTGAAGGATGGTGAGGGTATTGTCTCCAGGGTGCACTTTCTCAGTAATGCTACTACAGAAAGAGAAGAACAACTTCTCTGAGCCACATAATAAGGATACATTTTGGGAGTTCTGTAAGTCCCTAGAACCTAGACACTATTGCTAAAAGAGCCTTCAGAGGTCACCCCAAACCAATCATTTTACAAATGAAGAATCAACCCCCAAAATGATGAAGGAACCTGCTCTACTACAGGCAGGTAGCAGCAAAGCAATAAATATATATCCTGCTGCCCTGCCTGAACCTGGAAACATCTACTAAAGGCACTGCCACTTGCAATGAGGGAATATTACAATGAAAGAGAGTCAACTTCCTGCCCTCCAAGAATCTTCAATCAAGTGAGGAAAGAAAAGTACATGTACCTTAAAAATTACAAATAAAAATCCTTCTGACACTTGGCAGACTGGGACAACTGCCTGCTTATAAGCGGGCTCTCCCCCAGCAGGAAGGAGTCTGATGTGCTGTCTCAGATACCTGGTGAGGAGACAGGATCTCTGTTGGTCATCACAACACACCATCCTGCCCAACCCCCAACACTAGCTGCCAGAGGATAGCTCTGTGCTGAGGGCTTCCATGGGTCAAGTCCCAGGGGACTCAGGAAACTGGCCCTATTCTGGCCCCTAAGTGATCCAGAGTGGACCCACGTAATCCCACTGGGAAAGTGCCTGTCAGAAAGCCAGTAAAGGCTCTGGAAGTCCCAGACAGGATCCTGCCCAGCTTCACCACCAGAGGGACTTTGTTAAATATCAAAGAGGGCATCATTTGCTTGCATGCTGGAAGGATTCAAAGAAGTCATCTAGCTCTGGGGCAGTTAAACTCATAAGAGGGCTAGGAGGGGAAATATCTATAATGTATCTTAATACGAGCAGTTGAAAGGTGCTATCCAAGCAAAGCTAATAGGTCAGTGTCTATGTATGTCAGAAGGCCTGAGTTCTGAGGCTGACTGTATCACCAGTTTCCTTAGTAACATGGAACAATTCTCTTTATTTACCCCAAATGTGCAGCAAGGGGTATGGGACAATGAATTGAAAGACCCCTCTGCATCTCTCTTGTGCTAATATTCCAGGAATCAATTAATGTGATCATCTATGCAAACAACAGCCAATGTCTAGTCTTTTCCAACATACCAAAGTGTCTGAGGAATAGAGCCTTCCAGGTGAATCCTGCATATTACTGAGGGAGAAGAGACAAGATACAGGGACTGATAAATTCCCCTACCCCTCCCCAACAACCAAGAAACAACTCTATCACCTACTTGGCCCAGAGGCTCAATTTATTTCAAATACTGTAAAGAGGCTTCTTACATTATGTATAAAAACTGAAGTTACCCCCAGCTGAATACTGCTAAGAAACTGCTTAAATAGAAGCTAAAATCTATAGATTCAAAGTCTGAGAAACAACTAGGATGTGGCAGATGTGGCTTGGCAACTGTGTGCATGTTGAAAAGAAAAAAATAACAGTACTTATGGGTTTTAGCTAATGATAAGCTCGACAGAAGTCAATGATTTAATAACAGATGCCAAATCAGCTAATTCTAGGTTGCACAAGGATGAGAACCGCAGGTAGATGAGAGTACTCTTTGTTTTGCCGTGCATTATATTCTGTTCCAGGCAGTATACTACTATTAAGGGAATAATAAACTATGGTATAGCCAGGGCTCAGCACCAGCCTGAGGAGGGATGACTAGAAGCACTGAGAAGGTTCAACTCGGAGAGCTGGCAACTTGGAAGGTATAAAAACTGCTTTTAAAAGCTGTCCTATGGATAAGACTTGTCCTGTGGGATGGCGAAGATGAGTCAGAAATAGGATCAGTAGGTGGAAAGTAGAGGGAGGCAAGTCTTTGGCTAGACATAAGGAAAAATCTTTATCAAAAGGAGTTGTCCAATGGAACAGATGGCTCTGGGAGACAACGTGTTCCCTATCCCTAGGAAAGTCCAAGCAGAAGGCCTTTCTCAGAGCTGTGAAGTAGGGATCCAAGCACTATAGAGGGTGGGTGTAGTCCCTCCTGGAGCTCCTTCTGTGGCCCTTTCTGCAACCAAGGCTGCCTTCTCCTGCTCTCTAGCTGTCCCCAGTGAGCGTTGGCCTCCAAGGCCACGCCACCCTGCCCTGGGCTCCCTTTGATGAAATCTGGTTTCCAAATATCTTGTGCAATTGCGATTCCTACCGTGTGGGAGATTTTAATAGCACCTGCTAACTGTTAACGTGAGGGGCATGATATGTGAAAATTCAGGACAAGCTTGTCCTTCAGGTTCTTGAGGACAAAGAAAAGATATATATTATGTGTGGTCCATCAACACAAAGTCAAAATTTTCCTTAGATATTTGGACCCAAAAGGGTGAACCACTGCAAAGTAAGAAACGTCTACAGGTTTGGTGGAAAAATATTATTTTCTTCAAGTATACATTCAACTACGATTGTACCGAAATATCAGTTATTTGTATAACCTTAACAAATTTTCTTTTTTTCTTACATAACCTATTTTTTGTTATCAATATTCTCATTATTTTAAGGGTTTTCCCACTTATTTCATATCTACTCTTTCTTGAATCTGTAGAGTACACACACTAATGATGTTTATTTGCAATATAATGGTCCATCATTATACTGATATAATAATATGCTTCACTAGCTCCCAATTGTTGGATTTGAGGCTTATGGTTTCTTTTTTTTAATCTATTATATCACAGCTAATAAGAATTCATACAAATAGTTTTTAATTTTTTTAAAGATTTTATTTATTTATCTGACAGAGAAAGAGAGATTACAATTAGGCAGAGAGGCAGGCAGAGAGAGAGGAGGAAGCAGGCTCCCTGCTGAGCAGGCAGCCCAACGACAAGGGGCTTGATCCCAGGACCCTGAAATCATGACCTGAGCCGAAGGCAGAGGCTTTAACCCACTGAGCCACCCAGGTGCCCCAGTTTTTAATTTTTGAGACATATCTCTGGCATAGAACTAGAAGAGTTAAGTTCATTTTTATGGTTCCTGACATACAGATGGCTGAACTAACATACAGCATCACTAGCAGTATATGGACATGACCGTCTCTTCATAACTCTGCCAATGTTGGCTTTTATCATTTTAATTTCTGTTCTTTTAAACAGATGGGTGGCTCCTTGTACTTGCTTTATTTTACATTTCTTTTATTACCAGCAAAATAAAAACTGAGCATCTTTCATCCACCTATCAGCCTCATATTTACTCACTTTTGAAAATACACAAAATGATCCCAAAATAACCACCTAAGAGTTTACTGATTGGTTTCCATTCCAACAAGGGAAAGGAAATCCATTTACATATATATAAAAAATATATTATATATTATTTTATATAAATATATAATTTATATTCATATAAATTATATATTTATATAAAATAATATTTATAAATTATATATTATAAATTATATATAAAATATATATATAAATATATATATATATATCTTTTGGGGCATATGGGAAGGTCAGGGGTGGAAAAAGGAATGGAGGGAGGGAGAGGCAGTACTAAAGTGTTGTTTAGTTTCATCACCAAAAACTAAACAAGAGTGACTTGTAAACACATAAAAAATTATCCACTATTGCATGGAGCACTGGGTGTGGTGCATAAACAATTAATCTTGGAACACTGAAAAAAATAAAATTAAATTAAGATGAAATAGTAAAAAAGAATTAACCACGAAAACTAGGAGAATTAGTAAATTCAGTAGAGTTGTAAGACATGAGGTCAGTATACAAAAACCAGTTCTGTTTCTATGCACTTGCAATGAACAATCTGAAAATTAAATTGAGGAATTGGCTGTTTACAAATAGCATCAAAGAGAATAAAATTCTTAGGGATAAATATAAGCCAAGCATGTGTAAGACTTGTACCTGAAAACTACAAAATATTGTTGAAAGAAATTAAAGGCCTAAAAAGTTGAAAAAAACACCCCAATGTTCATGGATTAGAAGAGTCAATGTTGTTAAGATGGCAATATTCCCCAAACTGACCTATAGTTTCAGTTGAATACCTATCAAAATCCCAGTTCCCTTTTCAGAAACTGACAAGCTGACTCTAAAATTCACATGGAAATTCAAGAGGCTCAGATTAGTCAAAACAATTTTGGAAAAGAAGAAAAAAATTGGAGGACTTCCCAATTTCAAAACTTAGTACACAGCTACAGTAATCAAGACAATATGGTACTGGCATAAAGACAGACATATAGATCAATGGAATAGAATTGAGTCCAGAAAGAAACACTCACACCTATGGTCAATTGATTTTTGACAAGGGTGCCAAGATAATTCAATGGGGGAAAGAACAATCTTTTCAACAAATCGTGCTGGGACTACTGGATATTCACATTCAAAGAATAAAGCTGGAACTGTACGTCACACCATAAGCAAAAATTAACTCAAAACAAATCAAAGACCTAAACACAGGAGTTAAACTATAAAACTCACAGAAGAAAACATAAGCACAGATCTTCATGATCTCAGATTAGGTAATGGGTTCTTACATATGACAACAAAAGCGTAAGTAAAAAAAAGAAAAAAACAGGTAAATGAGACATTATTGAAATTAAAAATGTTTGTGCCTCAAAGGACACCAACAAGAAAGTGAAAAGCAACCCACACAATGGGAGAAAATTTCTGCAAATCATATTTCTGATAAGAGACTTATATCCAGAAAATATAAAGAGCTATTACAACTCAATAATAAAGTCAATCCAATTGAAAAATAGACAAAGCCTCTGGATAGTCATATTGTCAAAGACGTGAAAATGGCCAATAATCACATGAAAAGATACTCAATATCACTGGCCACCAGGTAAATGCGAACCAAAAACCACTTCATACCCACCAAGATGGCTAAAATCAAAGACAGATAATAATAAATATTGGTGAAGCTGTGGAGAAATGAGAACCCTCTAACACAGTTGGTGGGAATGTAAAATGTTGCAGCCACTTTGGACAACAGTCTTATAGTTCCTCAAAACATAGTAACCATATGACCCAGCAGTTCTACTTGTAGGTATATCCTCAGAAAAACTTGGTACACAAATGTTCACAGCAGCATTATTCCTAAGAGCCAAAATGTGCAAACAAACCTGATGAATGGATAAATGAAATGTGGTATATTGATACAATATTATTTAGCAATAAAAAGAAATTAAATACTGATAACCTGTGACCACATGGGTGAACCTTGAAAACATTATTCTAAGTGAAAAAAGTCAGCCACAGAGAACCATTTTGTGTATGATTTTGTTCATATGAAAGTCTAGAACAGAAAGCAGAATAGTAGTTGCCTAGGGCTTGGGGTACAGAGTTAAGACGAATTAGCACGTGACACCTAAGGAACAGTTTCTTTTGGGGCAGTGGAAAGGTTCTAAAATTGATTGTGGTGATAGTTGCACATCTCTGTGAATATACTAAAAGCCTCTGAATTGTACACTTTAAATGGTTGAACTGGGGGCGCCTGGGTGGCTCAGTGGGTTAAAGCCTCTGCCTTCGGCTCAGGTCATAATCTCAGGATCCTGGGATCGAGCCCCGCATTGGGATCCCTGCTCAGTGAGGAGCCTGCTTCCTCCTCTCTCTCTGCCTGCCTCTCTGCCTACTTGTAATCTCTCTTTGTCAAATAAATAAATAAATAATCTTAAAAAAAATGGTTCAACTGTATGCCATGCCATACGAATTATATTTCAATAAAACTGCTTTAAAAAACCAAACAGACTTCTTGGCCCAAGCTGAGCATTTTTATTTTTAACCATCTTCCTAAATGATCTTGATTACAGGTGGATTTATAATAGGCACTAGCAAAATACAAATGATCTTATGATAGGTACACCCCAGGCCTCACCCCCTACCAGAGTTCATGTATAGGTGATATTTGTAGACTACAAGTGCCACTCATTATTCTGAAACAATTACACTGGGTTAGACTTTGGAACCCAGAGAAACAGCAAATTCTCTAGATGCATTTTTCTCTTTTATACTGCTGGAATTCCAAAGTCATGAACAAGGACACAGACTGTGTTGCTATGTGTGATCTACAAGGAGGAAAGTGAAAATCTCTAACTTCCACGTGATTTGTTTTTATTTTTTTTTTAAGATTTTATTTATTTATTTCACAGAGGGAGAGAGATCACAAGGAGGCAGAGAGGTAGGCAGAGAGAGAGAGGGGGAAGCAGGCTCCCGGCTGAGCAGGGAGCCCGATGCAGGCCTCGATCCCAGGACCCTGAGATCATGACCTGAGCCGAAAGCAGAGGCTTTAACCCACTGAGCCACCCAGGTGCCCTTAAAGATTTTATTTACTTATTTGACAGAGAGAGAGATCACAAGTAGGCAGAGAGGCAGGCAGAGAGAGAGGAGGAAGCAGGCTCTCCGCCGAGCAGAGAGCCTGATGTGGGCCTCGATCCCAGGACCCTGAGATCATGACCTGAACCGAAGGCAGAGGCTTTAACCCACTGAGCCACCCAGGCGCCCCCACGTGATTTGTTTTTAAAGGCATCAGAAAAAAATCCATTTAACCTACCACAGAAGTACATTCCATAATTTGACTCCTGCCTAAAAGAGTCTGGTGAGAGGGCAGTTGCAAAGCAGCTGCTAACCTCAGCAGGCTCTGCACAGGAGGGGCTGACGAGACAAACATGCTCACTTTTAACACACAATCATAAAAACCACTAAATGTTAGGACCAGGCGTGACTTACAGAAGATCTAAAGCCGCACCTTCTCATTCTAAGGCGAGAAAACCAAGGCACCAGGCAGTTAAAGACATGGGGTTAGAATACAACATACCACATTCAGTCCACGTTTCTATCACACCATCAATTATCTATCCTCCCTGCACTCTCCCTTGGAACAAAACAGGGGCAAGATTCGGTGTGCAGGAGGAATTGTGCATAATAAAAGTACATGAGTTCAGAGCTAGATGCAATTATCACTATAGAGAAGTTCAAAAGCAGGAAGTCAGAGAGTTTACTATGAAAACTTGCAGTTCTGCAGTTCTCCTCCATTTCATCACTCTGGAGAGCTGAGCCGCCCCATCTTAGAAATGGTAGTCTATGTGCCATGAGCATCCCAGTAACACAGATGGACATATTCCTGACTTCACGGAATAGGGAAGCACAAAGGAGTATTTCCTACTAGAGAGGGTCATTGAGAACCGGCCCTGGGTGTCAAGGCTTCCAAGAGAAATGTTTGGGAGATTAAAGAAGAGATGGCACCAAATGCAACATCATATGGTTTCTATTTTGGCACATTTAGAATGTCTCATCCATGGGACCCCACACCCATAAACAGAGCTAGCTTTGTGTGCCTAGACCCAGTAAATCCTTGCTGAAGGAGGGAAGCTCAGGATTCCTGCAAGGCTTGGGTTGAGGTAAAAGGACTCAGTGTGACAAAGAGAAAAGCTAGCCTTGGTGTTAGTGGTCAGTCAGTCACACACTTCTGGAAGGGGCTATCAGAGCCAGGCCAGCCGAAGCAGAAACCAAAGTCCATTCACTCAGCCCAGTTCTAGGACCTTGCTTTCAGTGCAGGGTGGAAAGAAGAAATGTATCATTAACAGCACAATGACTCTTGTCATTGTGCAGCATCTGACCTTGGAAGAGATAGCAAGCATTCAAAGAACTGAGACACTCCCTGGGGAGGGGAGGAGAAATTAAAAAAATAAAAAAATAAAAAACACAAGAGTACTTAACACAAGAGAAAGTAGTTGTCTGAAGCAAGGGGAAAAATAAAGCAGTCACAAAAGTGGACATCCACTCTACTTCACATTCTACATGCTAACAAGTCCAGTCCTAGAATTTCTCAGACCCCCTGAGTTGGAAGAAAACCTCAAACTTTATCTAGTCCAAAGCTCTACCCAATAACATAATCTATAACATTCCCAAAAGTAATTGCCCAGTGACAATTATCCCCAGTGACAGGGACCTCCATGCTCCGTGCTGCAACACGAAAGAGCTCTTATTCTTTGAAAGTTCTTAACGCTCACCCAAAAACTACTTCCCTTTTTGGTGCTCGCATCCATTGGTCCTAGTTGTAGTCTATGGAATATTGCAGAAGTAATGGAATCTGCCTTTAAAACAGACAAAGACAGCTCTGAGCACTTCAAGCTGCCAGAGAGGAGGCTGAATGAAAAGCTACATGGTTTAAAGGGAAAAGAAGGACTCAATAGCAGTCCATTATAAATGGCACAATCGGAAAACAAAGGAAGAGAGACTTAATAATGGCATTATAGCAGCCTCTTCTTCAAACAGCCTCCACCCCTCAGTCTCAAACTCAGAGCAAAAGACCATCTTTTGTGTCCCCTTTACTTCCTCCACAAAAACATCTTTAAAGAAACCATACTGTAAATGTACACGTTAATTACTGTGGACTAGGCCCTCGACAAGAGTCAAAGAAGGCCTTGATCATGCTTAAAGTGATTAAAGACAGTCAAAAGCATTCTCAGCTGTCAACATTTAGATTGGACTTAATACAGAGATAAGACTAAAGAGGGGGATTTCATGGTAACCTAGAAATAAGTGAAGTAGGGAGACTGCTTCCTGGGCAACTGGATTAACCCTTGTCACAAGGCGACAGTAATGTGCATTGGCGGAAACCCACTCGGACTAGAAGACAAACAGAGCTAGAGGCACAGAACGTCAGAGTAGAAGAGGTCCTTAGGGACTCAACTCCATCATTGTATTCCAGGATGGGAGTCAGTCCAGGTTGCAAAGCCAAGTGTCGGAGTTAGAACAAAATCTCCCAATTCCCCAGTCTCGGTTCCTTCCATTACCCCACGCCACTATCTCATTTCAGCAAGCCTCCAATGACTGCATCCAAATAACCAATGTTCGCCAAACGAAACAAGCAAGCCACAGAAAAACTAAAGCCCAGGGCTTTACATTCTTCAGGTTAATGCCAGGGCTCTCCCCAACTCCTGCTGGGACCCACCTGCCCTCCCAGGAGCATACTCCAATTCTCATTGCGTATTTCGGCACCGTTTACACAAAAGAGCAGGACGTTAGGAGCAAAACCTACAGAGTGATGAGGCTGCAGAAAAAAATCGCGAACACTGAAACAGGGAACCACACCCAGAGCCAAGCCATCCGGGAGGTGGAGAATGCGCAGCTAAAGAAGGGAGCGCCAGAAGAGGAGAGGACAGGAAAAGGATGCCTTTTCACGTGCCAAGCTGTCCACAGGAGGCAGTGTGGTGAACAGCAAACAGCTGCTCGGGCTTGGGGAGACTTGCATTCTAGTCGCAGGGCTGCCGCTAACTCACCGGGTGACCTTAGGCACGCCCCGAGCCTCGATTTCCCCAGCTGTCCTGGAAGGGGGTTGCACCGGAAGATTTCCCGGGAGGGTGGGGTCCCAGGTCTGGTATTCTAGGACCCAAAGACCCGCCATTCGCAAGTCCCCAGCAGGGCTCTCACAGGGGGCGGGGGACTTGCCCGAGGCGACGGGGCCCCTCTGGGGAGCGTGGAAGTAGCCCTGGCTGGTCGTCCTGGCGACCCTTCCCTGCTCGGCACCTCATTTCCCCACCTGTCAAACGGCAAGGGGAGGTCAAGGGAGACAGTGCCGCCGGTTCGCCTCATCCCGGGAGGGGTGCCCGCATCTCACCGCGGCTGAGGCGGGGACGCCGAGGAGACTCGGACCCGCACCCCGAGCCGGTCAGTGCCTCACCCCGAGCATCTGCTGCGCTCCAGAGGGAGGCGACGTGGGTCCCGCCTGAGGCGGTGACTCGCCGGCAGCCCCGGCCGGTCAGCGCGAGGACTCACCGCTCGAGCTCCGGCTCGGGCTCCGCTCCGGCTCCCGCTTCAACGCAGCCCACCTGTCCTCGCCTCAGCGCGGAGCCCCAGCCATCCCCCCCTCAGCCGCCGGGGCCCGCGGCTTCCGGGCCGCGTCACGTGACGCCGGAGCCCCAGCCGGAGCCCCGGGTCACGTGTCCCCGCGCGCGGTCGCTCCGCTCCTGTCACGAAGCTCCGGAGCCCGGCGCCGCAGCACCACCTGGCGACGCGTTGTTGCCGCTGCAGGCAGGGCCGTGCTCCGGGGACCGGCGGCCTGCGACGACGCGGCGGGGCGCTGAGCTGGGAGCGCGGCCGGGGAGTCCCTTCGGCTCCGTCCCCCGAGCCCTGGGCTCCTGTCTGCGCGCGCGGTGTTCTCCCTAACACGTCGCGGGGAGCATATGTTGCTTTTATAATTTAAAAAAACAGAGCTTAAAAAAAAAATCGCCTAGTCAGGTTTTTCTGCTTACACAAACTCATGGGTGGTTGCTCCTGGAAATGGGACCGTGTGAGGTAAGGCAACGTCATCTTTTCAGTATGTTTTAAAATTTAAGTAACATTTTAAAATCGATGGCAGCATTCCAGTATGTTTGAGGCGTGTGTGTTGTCTAGCTTTCTCCTGCCTCCTTCTCCCTGAATTTTCCCTTTAAAAATTATGTAACTAATAAATAAATAAATAAATAAATAAATAAATAAATAAATAAATAATAAATAAATAAATAAAATGATGTAATTACGCACAAAAAAGAATGAACTACTGATACAGCTACAAACTGAATAAATCTTAAAATAATTGTGCTGCGTAAAAGAAGTCAGAAAACATATTCCATTTATTTCCTGTTCTAGAAGATGTTAAATAATCGTCAGGGACGGAAAACATACCCGTGGTTGCCTGGGAGTGTGGGTGGGGAGGTCAGGAGAGGAGAGATTCTGAAAGGTCATAAGGAAACTTGCCAGGTGACAAATATTTCCACTACCTTGATAGTGGTGATGGTTTCACAAGTGAATATAGATTTTAAGTTACTACGTTATACATGTTCAATATGTGTAGTTTAAAAAGAAATAAATACAAATTTTTAAATATGTGGGGTTTATTGTATGTCAATTAGATCTCCATAAAGATGTTAAGAGAGTAAAAATTGTGTAGCACGTGAATATATTCATAGTAATAGAAATATTAGACAGCATGTAAGTATATAAACAGTGAAAAATTCCCTTCTCCCAAATTCACTCTCTTCTTTAAAGAATTACAGTTGCCTGCATGTGAGTATTATCCTCCATACCCTATATTATGTATTTATAGAAATATTTGTATAGGGAGACATACAGAGATTTGTGGTGTTAAAATATAGAATCATGAATAACAGTACTTACTGTTTTGCTTAAGATTTTTACTCTTCACTGTCTATACTGTCTAAATTATTTCATAAACATACATTACTTTATATATATACACTTAAAATCCTTATATGTTCCATAACCTATGCATCTGTTTTTAAAAATATACCCCAGTTGGTTCATTTCCCCAGGGAAAGAGAAAAGAATGCAGATTCGTGCTCAGTTTAAAATAAGAGGGGCAGTGAATTCATCCCACCCCTGGAAGAACCCACCAGTTCTTTGCTCAGTGCCTGGAACTATGCTTGGAATGCTTCTGAGTCCATTTCACCTCCAGGCCTTGAATTTCATTGATTCTATGGCTCTTTCTAATGTCTTAGTCAAGAAAGACAGAGCTCATGAGAACCACAGAACTCCCTGTTGGAATTGCATTCTCCAGTTTGCTCCTGGGGTGCATTGACTATAATAAGGATTCTTTCTTATACTTGGCCACCACACTCTCACTAGAGAGACCCTTGAAAAAAGGTCGCATCATTTTCAGATACTGTTAGGATTCTATCAACCTTATCATTATGCAGTCCTAATTAGAAATCAACACATTTATATCGCTTTCCAACTATACAAGTCCACCTCTGCTTCCACAGTTTACTCAGAAATACAGATAAAGATTTCCTGTTCAATATGGATACATATATAAGCACTTTGACTCTTTTAGAACACTATACAAAAGCAAAAAGGAGAAACTTTGAAAACTATTTTCAGCAAAGGTAGAAGATAGAATCCACAGGTACCAAAATACGTGTAAGGGCTAACAAAAGTAGCCGAGATCAGATAGAAGCTATGAAGGACAACGGGAAAGAAACTCAAAGAGAAGTAAAGGGACCCAGTGGGGACAAACCTCAGAAATGCATCAGTGAAAACACTCTGCCTGAAGATGAAGAGCTCACTTAGAGCTGCATGGCTGTATTTCTTTTGTTCGCAACAATGGGCACAGAAAGAGTTCAGCAAAAGCTCTTCTGAATCTGGTTTGGATTAGGGGAGCCAAGAAGATGAGGCTGATAACAAGAGTCACAGGGATGAGCCATATTTATAAGAAGCAATTGGTCTGTGGCAACAGAACGGAAGACTGGAAATACACTTGTTGGTGAGGCTGTAGAGCGACTGGAAGTTTCATCAGATGCTGGTGGGAGTGTACAATTATGCAACCACTTTGGAAAACTGTTTGACAGTTACCTTCTTTATGAAGTTAAACACATAACTCTCCTGTGATCCAGCAATTCCACTCCTAGGTATTTACCCAAGAAAAATCAAAATGTTTATCCACACCAGGGCCTGGACTAGGGTGAGGCAAGCAAAATGCCTTAAGTGGGAAATTTAAGGAGACACTCACTTTCAGGGTTGTAGAGGTACAAGGTTGGCACTTACTGAACCCAAACATGAGTGCCTCCTAAATTTTGTGACCTAAGCCTCTTGGCTTGTCTCACCTTTGTCCAGGCTGTTGTCCACACAGACTTGTATTTTCACAGCAGACAGCTCAATAAAGCTAAATCAGTAACAACCCACATATTTATCAATAGGTGATTTATCAATAAGTAAACAAACCATGGCATATAGAGCAGAAAGGAGCCATTGCTGTATGCAAAAATGTGGATGAATCTCATTATGCTAAATGGAAGAAGCCAGACACAAAAAACTGCATATTATATGATTTGATTTACACAAATTTATAGAATGAGCAAAACCAAGTCCATTGACAGAAAGCTGAACAATGGTTGCTTGGGATGTGTGGGATGGGGATTGTGTGCAAAGGGATGCAAGAACTTTATAGAATGATGATAATATTTTATATATTGATTGGGATGCTTGTTATGTGGGTTATGCATTTGTCAAAACCCATTACCTGGACAATTAAATAAGTTAATTTGATTGTAAATAAATTGTACCCCTTAAGGTTAATTTTAAAATATTAATGAGATTATCAGACATCCAAAGAAAGTCTCTAAGATGAAAGAATAATCAAATGCACAAACCCATGAAGCACTTTGGAGGAGACTGCAAAAAGCAAGCGCACAAACACCCTCAGAGAGATAAGATGTTGCAATCATGACATAAGAACAACAGCAAAAATATTGCTTTTAAAAAATATTCTGAGGGGAAAAAACAGCTCTTGGAAGTTAAAAATGTAATGACAAAAATGAAGAACCAAACAGAAGAGTAGAATAGGGATAAGGAAATTTGTTATTTTTCATTGATAAATATTTATTATCTATGTGGCACTGGGAATAGAACAGTGAACAAAATAGACAAAAATCCCTTCCCATGTGAAGCTTACATTTCAGTGAGGGGAAATAGACAACACAAACAAATAATATACATATTGTGTGAGCAGGTGTACCTGTTATGAAGAAAAATCAGGAATGTGGGAGAGGGAGTCCGGAGGCAGAGAGGAGGGATTGCAGTCTCTTTAAATAGTCAGAGAAGATACCACTGAGAGATGGTATCTAAACAATGTCCTAAAGTAGGTGAGGAAATCAGCCCTGTGCATTTCTTTGAGAAAAGCATTCTGGGCAGAGGGAATAATATGGGCTAAAGCCCCAGGAGGGAATGTGCCTAGCCTATTTGAAAAAATTAAAAGGAGGTCAGTGTGTATGATACTATATACAGAAAACCCTAAAGACTCCACCAAAAAACTACTAGAACTGATGAGTGAATTCAGTAAGGTCACAGGACACAAAATCAATATAGAGATCTGTTGCATTTCTATACATTAATAATGAAGCAGCAAAAAGAGAAATTAAGAAAATAATCCTATTTATGATTGCACCAAAAAGAATAAAATACCTAGGAATAAACTTAATTACAGGTACCAAGACTTGTACTCTGAAAACTATAAAACATTGAATAAAATGTATAAATAAATGTATAAAATGTATAAAACAAAGATGACACAAAGAAACAGAAAACCATTCCTTGCTCACGGATTGAAAGAACAAATACTGTTATTTGTTCCTATCAAAATACCAGCAGTATTTTTCACAGAACTAGAACAAAAAATCTTAAAATTTTAAAATTTGTATAGAATCAAAAAAGACCTTAAATAACCAGAATAATCTTAAAAAGGAAGAACAAAACTGGAGGTATCACAATCCCAGTTTTCAAGGTGTACTACAAATCTGTAGTAATCAAGACAGTTGGCACTGGCACAAAATTAGACACGTAGATTGATGGAACAGAATAAGGAGCTTAGAAATAAACCCAAGATTATATGGTCAACTAATCTACGACAAAGGAGGTAAGAATATCCAATGGAGAAAAGATAGTCTCTTCAACAAATGGTGCTGGGGAAACTGGACAGCTACAAGCAAAAGAATGAAACTGGACCACTTTCTTACACCATATGCAAAAATAAACTCAAATTGGATTAAAGACCTAAACGTGAGACCTGAAACCATAAAAACCCTAGAAGAGAACACAGATAGTAATTTCTGACATCAGCTGTAGCAATATTTTTCTAGTTATGTCTCCTGAGGTGAGAAAAATAAAAGCAAAAATAAATTCTTATTTATTCTTAACTATAGGATCTTATTTACTCTTAACTACAGATTCTTAACTATAGGATGTTGGGGCTACATCAAAATAAAAATTTCTGCACAACAAAGGTAACAATCAAAACTAAAAGACAACCTACTGAATGGGGAGAAGATATTTGCAAATGATATGTTCAATAAGGGGCTAGTATCTGAAATATCTAAAGAACTTATCAACTCAACACCATTTAAAAATTCCAATTTAAAAAATGGGCGGAAAGCATGAACAGACACATCTCCAAAGAAGACATACAGATAGCCCTAGACATATGAAAAGGTGCTCAACATCCCTCATCATCAGGGAAATGCAAGTCAAAACAAGAATGAGATATCACCTCACACTGTTCAGAATGGTTAAAATCAAAAACACAAGAAAAAACAACAATTGGTGAGGATGTGGAGAAAGCAGAACCCTCGTGTATTGTTGGTGGGACTGAAAACTGGTGCATCTACTGTGGAAAGTCTTCACAAAAATTAAAAGTAGAATTACTGTATGATCCAGTAATTCCACTACTGGGTATTTATACAAAGAATACAAAAACACTAATTTGAAAAGACACGTGAAGCCCTATGTTTGTTACAACATAATTTCCAATAGCCAAACTGTGGTAGCAGCCCAAGTGTTCATTGGTAGGTGAATGGATAAAGAAGGTGTGAGAAATACATATATACATACATATATGTGTGCGTATACATATATATGTAGAAATACATATGTATATATAGAAATGTATATGTGTATACATATATGCACACATGTATATACATGTATACACACATGTATACACATATATGTATATATAGAAATACATACATATAATGGAATATTACTCAGCCATGAAAAAGAATGAAATCTTGCCATTTGTGGCAACACGGATGGATCCAGAGGATATAATGCTAAGAGAAATAAACCAGAGAAAGATACCATATGGTGATTTCACTCATATGTGCAATTTGAGAAACAAAACAAATGAACAAAAGAAAAAAGAGACAAACCAGGAAACAGATTTTTAACTATAGTGAACAAACTGATAGTTACCAGAGGGGAGGTAGGTGAGGTGATGTGTGAAATAGGTGAAGGGGATTAAGAGTACACATAACCATGATGAGCACTGAGTCATGTATGGAAGTGTTGAATCACTATATTGTATACCTGAGACTAATACTGTACTCGGTGTACATTAACTATACTGGAATTAAGTAAATACAAGGAGGTCAGTGTGGCCCTAGCAGAGTATGCTATGGGAAAAGAAGTAAATTATGTCAGAGCAAGAACAACTGGGTGAAAACTCTGTAGAGCTCTGTGAGCCATTTTAAGGACTTTGCTTTTACTCTGAGTGGGATGGTAAGATATTAGAGGAGTCTGAGCAGAGGAATGCGGTGATCTGACTTGGGTTTAGAAGGATGCTCTGTCTGTTGGGTTAATATAGGCAAGGGCAGAAAGGGGAAACCAGTCAGGAGGCAGTTGCTATAATCCAGAATAAGAATAAGATGATTTGACAAGAATAACCACAGTGAAGGTGGTGAGAAGTTTCTGAAAATATTTTTATGGTAGATTGGAAATGTCAAATGTCGATGGATAGGAAATGAAATATGAGAGAGGGGAGAGAAATACTTTGGCCTGAGCCACAGGAAAAATAGAGCTGCCTTCTACTAGACCAGGAAGACAATGGCAAGGGCAGCCCTCTAGGGATCAGTGAGTCCAGTCCCTCATCCTTTGGTAGAGAAACTGAGGCCCAGAGAGGAGGAAAGGTGCACCCAGAGTCACACACATGTCATGTGTCTCTTCACCCTAGTTTCCCAGCCCTTGGCCCCCACCTCGTACAAGAGTAACAAAATAACAGAATGATCACATTTTGTTAAGAAAAATAAAACAGGTGCATATACACACATCACAGTCTGTATACATATCTGAATTGCATGAATTTAAGATGGAGGGATATGAAAATAGTAGTAAAGTTCCACTTCGTATGCAGAATTTACATTAGAATCCCACCCAAATCTAACATTTCACAAAGTATCTTATAATAGCCGGACTGATGCTCCGAAGGAAGCTATGAATTGTGTTACACTATTACTGCCACACAGTGGCCACTTTGGTTGGGACACAGAGGTCCCCACCCACTTCTGTGAGAATCCAGAAAGAAATGCCACTGGTAAGAAGGAACCTCTGTGGGCGATGTGGGTAATTATTAGCTTTAGTATAACCAACCGTCATCAGTATAATTTAAAATATTCTGTAAGCCTTAACAACATAATTCAAGGATACATTAAGTGGCACAAATGCTGAGAATTAATTTTAAAATCCTTAATTTGGGTATGGATATTTGAAGAGATAAAATTCCTGTAACAAAGGCCAAACACCATCATGACATGACATGGTAAGGACTACGGAGAGTGCATCCTGTAAAGTAAATGAGGAACAGAGTGGAAATGAAAAGCAGCAGTTAAAGCAAGGACCCTGCTAAGGAAACAAGTACCAGCTCAAGTACATAGGAAAAGTGCTGGTGTCTGGTTGACACACTATAATGTGCCTCTTGGCCAAGCTATTGTGTATGTGGTTTTTTTTTTTTCAGTGATCTGAAAGGCAGTAATAATGATGATAAGATGTTTACCCCTAATNCTGGTTGACACACTATAATGTGCCTCTTGGCCAAGCTATTGTGTATGTGGTTTTTTTTTTTTTTCAGTGATCTGAAAGGCAGTAATAATGATGATAAGATGTTTACCCCTAACATTTCTATGGTAAACAAGTATGTTTAAAGAAGAAAAATATGCCATAAAGCTAAGAGTCTTACACACTCTGGAGTCCCAGAGAAGATTGTGTGAGGTCTTCAAAAGCCTCTCCTGTGACTCCAGTAGGACTGCTGTGCCACCAATCCCAACACTCAGGTGCCTGGGAGAGCACCTGAGGGCAGCAAGTTCTGCAGGCACAGAACTGGGAGGCATATGTGAAAAGATGGCAAGGGGTACATCAGTCTGATAACCTGAATTAACCAGCGAGATTACAATGAGCATCAATCACGTGCCTGAGACCCATACTCATTGGAAACAAATGCTGCTCACGCAGGAGGGCATCACAAAAACAGACTTTAAACATATCGTTTTAGTGTAAGGAAGACTTTCCCAATGGTGTGCGAAGGCCAATTGGATACCATAAATGGGTTTTAAGTAGGCTGAGATATGGATCTTCTTGTCCCTTGAAGCAGCCAGGCAGGTCTTAAGGCTGCTGGAGCTCCTGAGACAGTTATCACTAGTCGTAAGCAGGCTTGTTCTTTTATCCTGAGGATCTATAAAATGCTATCATTTTCTACATGTGTTATAATATAAAAAAGATTGGGAAACCCTGGTTAAGTAGAGTGTTGATATTATTTGAAATGGAGATACTTTTGAGAATGAAAGGGGCTATATTAATATTTGCATCAGGACAATAGGCATTTAGTGAGACTGTTCCAGGGAAACTGGGGTGTATGGTGGAGTAGGCAGAATATTGGTCCCCAGATATGTTCACATTCTAATCTCCACAACCTGACAATATATTACCTTGGATAGCAAAAACGACTTTGCAGATAGGATTAAATTAAGGATCTGGGGAAAAAAATTAAGGATCTGGAGGTGAGGAGATTATCCTGGATTATCTGGGTGGATCTAATGTAATTACAAGTGTTCTTAAAGAAGGGAGGCAGGAAGGTCAGAGAAGAGAGAAGATGCTATTCTACTGGCTTTGGAGATGGAGGAAGGAGCTACATGCCAAGGGAACGTGGGGGGTCTCTAGAAGCTGGGAAAACAAGGAAACCAATTCTTCCTAGAGCCTCTAGAAAGAATGACACCTTGCCAACATCTTGATTTTAGGACATCTGACCTCCAGAACTGTATGAGAATAAGTTCGTGTT
Source organism: Ailurus styani (assembly GCA_002007465.1). Classification (NCBI taxonomy): domain Eukaryota; kingdom Metazoa; phylum Chordata; class Mammalia; order Carnivora; family Ailuridae; genus Ailurus; species Ailurus styani. The sequence continues at coordinate 3,669,568 of LNAC01000066.1, read as the reverse complement.
GTTTTAATCTGTTGTGTTTGTAGTAATTTGTTGCAACAGCAGAAGGAAATTGATATATTTATAAGAAACAATAAATTTATATTTATGGTTATGTAATTTTAAGTTACAAAGGTAAGTAATAAGTAAAACAGGTAAATATTTTCATCTAACATCATATTAATAAGTTGAAAAATATCATTAAAGTATATTGTATAGAGAGATGGAAAACTAAAGAACTGGAACAAAAAACTGATTTAAAAAAGTTTGGCCCCAGAAAGAGGGACTCTGCATGGAGAAGGATAGATAAGGAGACTCTACTTTTTTATTATAAATCCTTTGGTTAAAAAATTAATAGTTTAACCCCGAATGTTATTTTGAATATTAATTTTTAAAGAAAGATTGTGTTGGGGAAAACCTCTAAGAACTTTAGCTCAGGTTCTCCAAAGCTATAGCGCCCTTACCTGCTTACAGATTCCACCTCACCCACAGACCCTCCCCTAACCTTTTACTCAGCCAACAGCTTCCTTGGCACAAGACAGGGCCAACTGGTAGGTCCTCCTGAAATAAGGCAGGAGAAAGCACTGTTGGATGAGGAATATTCTCAGGATTGGGCCCAGGCACTTTAAGAGATCTGGAGCAAACCCTCAAGCCCCATCTGTAGGGTGGGCAGACCTTGGGTTTACCTCACAATGCTAACAAAGGGCCTGGGAGAGCTTAGAAGAGAGAAGGGCCTCCTGTTGCCACTGAAAAAGCACTGACATAGGAGCCCAAAAGAAAAGGCTGAGGCCAGCTCTGCCATTGACTAGCAAGTCCCTTTCAGTCTGGGCTTCAGCTTCTCACTAATGAATAGGGGAAGAAAGTTCGTCTCCTAAATCTTTCAGCTTTGTGAGTCCTTTACCCTGCTTTAGCTGTCTCCCTCCTTCCAAAGATGACTGGCTAGGTCCTAAGTCTGCCACAGGATCATCATATATCACACCTAAGAGTTTCAGAGTTTCTTTGAAATGGTCTGCTGCAACCCATTCATTTTACACATGGGAAATCAGCCCCAGAGAGATAGATTTATTTGTTCAAGGTTACACTTGGTAACGAGTGTGAGAACCTCTAGGTTCTCCTATGACTTTTCACTTAAACCCTAGGGTTTTGTGGTTATCATTTGCTATACAAAGGCACAGAATGGTACCTGTTTAATATGCAAGCAAATTGTATCTGAGTTTTTAAAAAATCCAATATAAGATGCCATTATGGAAAAAAACATAGCAAAAACTTTATATAAAAGATGAGTGGTTATATTAGTTTTCTATTGCTGTGTAGTAAATGACCACAAGCTTTGTGGCTTAAAATAACATAAATTTATAGTCTCATGGTTTCCGTGGGTCAAGAGTTCATGCATGGCTTAATTGGGTCCTCTGCTTACAGGGATCACAAGGCTCCAGGCAGGCATTAGCTGGGCTGCATTCTCATCTGGAGGCACACCTGGCAAAGAATCTTCCTTCAAGCTCACTCAGGTTATTGGCACATTTAATTTACTTGCTATCGTAGTACTGAAGGTCCCAACCTCTCATTGGCCATCAGCTTCTTGCTGGCCCTCACCACCTAGCCACGTGGGCCTTCTAACATTGCCACTACCCCAAAGCCAGCTAGACTCTGAGACCTCTAGAGAGAATCTTCTGGTAAGATAAAATCATATATGACATAATGCAATCATGAAAGTGACATTCTGTCACCTTTGCCACGTTCTATTGTCAGAAGCAAGCATAGGTCTGACCCACAGTCAAGAGGGGATATACAAGGGCACAAATACCGTATCAAGAGAAGGGGCACCTTAGAGTTTATCCATCAGATAAGTGTAAAGAAGACTGAAATTTTGACTCCTGTTAAGACAAAAAGAGAATTAAGGTTGAGCCACTGGATTTTGGAATGGGAGATATTGTTACCCTTGGCAAGAATAATTTCAGTGAAGTGAGGATCAAAGTTGGCCACAGTAGATTCAGGAGAATGGGAAATGAGAAATTGGACAGAGTGCATAGTGATAATTTTTTCAAGGAGTTTTGCTATAAAAGAGAACAGAGAGATGAGAGAAAAATTACACTGTTATATTTATATGTTCATTGGAACAATGCAATAGGAAGGAGAATTTTAATGGTCCAAGAGAGAGGGAAGGATCATAGCAAGAGCAAAGCTCTTGAGTAAGTAAAGGAAAGGGGATGAAATCAGTGTTCAAGGTAGAGACTTAAGAATGATGAGGATGGCTCTCCTATCTTCATGGGACAAAAGCCTGATATATGGATTCAGACACAGGTCAGTGGATAGATTTAACGGCCAGAGGATAAGGAAGTTCTCTTCTGATTGTTTCTCTTTCCTCAATGAAGTAAGAACAACGTGAACAGCTGAGAGTCATGGAGGTTTGAATCAAGAGAAGAAATAGGAAATAGTCCTCCTGAAGAATACTGCCATGCTAGGACCCACCTGAGGTTTGTGTCCATAAGGTTAAGACACGACCAGTTGGGAAATCAGTGTGTTTTTTTCTTGCCACATTCAACTGCTCAGATGTGGTCTCAACATGGGGGCAAGGGTGCATCTAGACAGTTAGATGTGGCTCTGAAAGTTAGACACAATACAGGGAGAAGGACAAGATGGACATGAGTGTGTAGCAGAAATGACAGCAGTGACTGTCCAATCACTGGGTAAAAATGGGAGCGAGGATACGAGGGGATAAGTAGGAGATAGGAAGCAGAATAGCACCAGTAGACCAGAGGCCCTGATGATAAAGATCTGGTACAGTCTGCAAACTAGTTGACAGAAGATGGACCAATAGGAGTTCCTAAGCCACCCAGAGAACAGGATGCTTGCAGTAGAGATTTTGAAGGTGGTGCAATCTTTGGTGATGACAAAGTCTAGGGTATGATGAGGGCAGTAGGTGTCTAAGGCAGGGTAGAGGGCAAACTATTTAGAAGCAGTGACCTGCAGAGAAAATGGTGACCTCAGGAGAGCCACATTTTAACTAGAGCAAAGAGGTGGAAAGAACATTGCCATGCAGAGGACTTCCCTCTTCCTTAGGAAAACCTTTGCTGACCCCTTTGCAAGAGTATGTGCTTTATTACACATAAGTCTTCAGAGCGCTGACTACAGTTGAAATTTTTTACTTATTTAGGAGAAGCCCTGATAAATATTCATGATGTCCAACTAAGCTCATGGAAAGCAGGCACCACACTGCCTGGAACCAGTGGGTTCTCAACATCCAGCAAATTGCCTGGCACATGCGTACTCTACCAGTACTGGTGGCAGGAAGGAAGAAGGAAAAGAACAGGCTCTCAGAGCAACTGTGAGGATTCTCTGTATGAGTGGAGGAGCAGTGTATTCATGCACCTGTTCATGTCTTTGGTCTTTTGTTCTTCCTGAGGAGCAGAGAGCCTGCATCACTCCTGGCCAAAGCCGTATTTAGGTTCCTGAAGCTGCTAAGGCTCAAGCCGCCAAGAGCTGGGCCTTGCAGCTCCTATATGCCAAAGCTATTCTTGTTCAAGCTTCTGCCAGTATCATGGAGACTCCTAACCCCACACCCACACAACATTTGGAGCTGAAAAGTGAGTTTTTCACCTGCCTGGGGCTGGGGGCACTTTTTCCAGCAGCTAGTCCCTGAATGGTGCAGCCTAAGGAATGCCCCTGGGGCTCCCGGGCAGGGTTAGCAACTCTCGCACCAGGGCTCCTGTTGTCTGGTGGAGGTCAGTGGGGTCTTGTAAGTGTCCTTTTCTCCACAACAGAGGCTCTTGGGTCTAGGATCTTGTACCTTAAAGCTTTTGTAGGAATTCTTTCCTTCTTTTCAGTAGCTCAAACAGCTAAATCTGAGCTCTTCTCCATTTCTGACAGGCAAGGAGAGATGTAGAAAGTTGTGTTAGGGGCAAAGATAAGGTACCTTGGAGATAATGCTTCTAATTATAAGCATAACTTTTTAGGGCTCCTTTCTTTCAACATTATTGAGGACCCAGGCATTGTGGGGTTACAACAATGAACACGAGACACCATTATTTCCCTGCCTCTAAGACTCTCAGTGTTCACTGAGAGGAAGACATAGCCGAAATCTCAGAAAGACTGGCATGAGTGAAGTCAGTGTTCTACAAGGGTTCAGAAGAGAAAGGTGTTCTTTCTAGATGGTGAAAGCAGGGAAACTTGTGTTAGAAGTAGCATCTAAGCTACTTTTTGGAGAAATGGTATTGTCAGTAAGGACACTGAAGAAGACAGACCAAGCCTCTTCCAGCAGAATCAAGAGTCTCAGGTTTGACTTTGATCTGTGTCAATAAAACACTGTGGAAATGAACACTGGTTCTGGAATCAGATGAAACTGACTTCAAGTCTTAGCTCTGCCACTTACTAGCTGTGCAACCTGGGACAAGTTACTAAACCTGTCTTAACTTCAATTTTCTGATCCAGCAAATGGGGATAACACTAGTTTCTACTTCAGATGATTGTTGTTAAGGAGCAGTTAAGTTGAGCCATGCGAAGCCCTTAGCACCATACCTGGCACATAGCAACTTTTTGATGAAAAGTTTAGCTAGTTCTAATATGGTTCTGACTGGCTGCCCAGACAGTGAGCAGCCTGAGGACCATGACCAGGCCTCAGTTACTTCTGAATCCTCCCAAGCCTATTACTAGGCACAAGGTGCCAGTAAATGTTTGCAAAATGAGTGGACAGAGGAGATATGCTTTTTATCAATCTCTTAAACTGCATGTGAGAGAAAGAAGAATGAGTGTGGTTGAATCTTAGAAGGAGATTTAAAGAAGTTTGTGTTAGTGCCAAAGGTCTTTTAAGAAGATAAACTATCATCTGTCCCTTAAGGCACTGGTCCATCTGAGTTTTGTCTCTAGAAGCGTTTGAGCATTGGCTGTAGTAGGAACAATTCCAGCATTTTATGTGAGGGAAGAGAATGTTGAGCTAGATGACTTCTAAGGTTTCCAGATGACCTGAGGTAAGACCACAGAAAAATGCACTCTCTCCCTTCCTGGCTGTGCTGTTCCCACAGTAGCTGTGTGGCCTTGGGAAAGCTCTTGTAAAAATAAATCCTATTGCTTTTGGAGGTGTTGAACAGGTACATGATGCATTAGATGTTAAGCATCATGTGGATAGCACTGACACCTAGGATTTCTCCCTCAGATCTTGTGCAGGGCAGGTCTGAGTCTGGTGCTGGCCTCCCGTGGGTTTTCTGTCACAACTTGACCCATTTTTATGAGATCATAAGGAAGGTGGAGGAAATGTTCTTTATCACTTGTCCTCAGAACACCCCAAGTTAAGATCAGGCTTCCTGTCCTGAAACCCTAAGTACAATTAGATCCAGAATTAGCGTCTGCGCCAAGAGAACAAGAATGAACAATAGTTCCAGGAGAGTCACTGCACATCAGACTCACTTCTGCTTGTGCCAGACAGGGTCTGGAGACACAGCCCGGAGAGTGAAGTAGGGACTAGGCCACCCCCTGCTCCCACCAGCAGCACCTCACCTGACTCAGGAAACCAGAGGCAGTGCCCGGATGGAGACCAGGCGCTGAGTTCCCAAAACAGGGTCTGTTCCATTGGCCCACAAGCTGCACAGGGTGGGGTGGGTTACAAATCCTAGGCTCACCCCCCCACACTTTTTTTTTTACAATGGTTAGTTAGCATAATTTTATTCGCAGTTACCAGAAGCGCAGATATATATAGCCATCTGGTATCCTATGAGTTTCCAGTGTTCTGATGGAGCACATGACAGAAGGAGTTAGATCGCTTCTTTATCCTATTCCTCCTTTCCTCCTGGCCACTTTACTGCTCCAGCTCTGGTCTACTCTCTGTAGTGTCTCATTTTGGTTCACGTGAGACTGACTAGTTATACACTCATATCAATAATAATACCAAACTGCAGAGTTCATAATCCCTCTGTATACATTTTTTAAATATTCAGATTTTTTGTTTTATTTTGTTTTAATAGACTTTACCTTTTTAGAGCAGTTTTAAGTTCATAGCAGTATTGAGGAGAAAGTACAGAGTTCCCATATACCTCCTCCCATAACACATTCTCAGTCTCTCCACTGTCACCATCCACATATCAGAGTTACCGTATGTTACAATCGATGAATCCGCATTAACCCATTGTTGTCATCCAAAATCCATAGTTTACATAGTTTACATTACATTACATTACATTACATTACATAGTTTACATTACATTTACCTAATGTAATGCCATGTTTTGTATGTTCTGTGGGTTTGAACAGATGTATGACAGGTATCCGCCATTGTGTTATCACACAGAATATCACCNATGTTCTGTGGGTTTGAACAGATGTATGACAGGTATCCGCCATTGTGTTATCACACAGAATAATATCACTTTGCTAGAAATCCTCTGTGCTCTACCTAACTCTCCCTCCCCTCACTCCTAGCAAACAATGATCTTTTTATTGTCCCGTTAGTTTTGCCTTTTCCAGAATGTCATATAGTTGGAATTATACAGTAACTAGCCTTCTCTCATGTTGGCTTACTACACTTAGTAATATACATTTAAGTTTCTCCCATGTCTTTTATGGTTTGATAGCTCATTTCTTTTAGAGATTTATTTATTTATTTTTTAGAGAGAGAGTGCATAAACAGGGGGAGGGCCAGGGGGCGAGAATCCCAAGCACACTCCCTGCTAAGTGGGGAGCCTGACACAGGCTTAATCCCAGGACCCTGAGATCATGACTGAGCCAGAATTACTAGCCAGATGCTCAACCGACTGAACTATCCAGGTGCCCTGATAGCTCATTTCTTAATAGTGCTGAATAATTTTCCATTATCTGGATATACCACAGTTTATCTCTTCACCTACTGGAGGACATCATTGTTACTTCCAAGTTTTGGCAATTATGAATAAAGCTGCTTTAAGTATCCATGAACAGATCTTTGTGTTGACATAAGTTGCAACTCATTTAATACCAAGAAACATGATTGCTGAACCATATATTAAGAATATGTTTAGTTTTGTGAGAAACTGCCAAACTGTATTCAAAAGTGAGTGTACTGCTTTGCATTCCCACCAGCAATGAGTAAGAGTTCCTGTTGTTCCACATCCTTGCTAACATCTGATGTTGTCAGTGTTCTGGATTTTGACCATCCTAATAGGTGTATAGTGGTATCTCCATGTTGTTTAAATTTGGAATTCCCTGATGATGTAGGATGTGGAGCATCTTTCATAGGCTTTTTGCCTGCTATATATCTTTCTTGGTGAGGTGTCTGTTCAGGTCTTTTGCCCATTTTTTAATTGGGTTGTTCTTTTTTGTTGTTGAGTTTTAATGGAGGTAATAGTCCTTTATCCATTATGTCTTTTGCAAATACTCTCTCCCAATCTGTGGCTTGTCTTCCCATTCTCTTGACAAATCCATTTTGGGAACACCTTATTGGCTCTGTCAGTCAAGCATTCAACTCTTGATTTCAACTCAGGTCATGATCTCACTGTCATAAAATCAAGCCCCCCCATATAAGATCCATGCTGGGTGTGGAGCCTGCTCAAGATTTTCTCTCTCCTTCTCCCTCTGCCCCTCCCCACCCACACATGCTTGCTCTTTCTCTTGCTCTCTCAAAAAGAAATCCATTTTTGTCCTGTGTTTTCATCCTAACATACCAACTCAACTCTCTTCCTTCTGCTCACATTCCCATCTCCAGCTACGTCCTGTCAGTGTGCTAGTGATATACCTCATGGCTATGCACTGCACGGGTGTCCTGATTACTGTGCCCACCACTTCTGTCACAAGCGAGAGCCTTCAAACCTCCTTGTGAAGACTTCCTTTGCTTTAGTTCCACTGCCATGTTTTGTCCAGTGTCCTACCTTTCTTTATGTGCATCCCAGAACAAGGCCACTCAATCATGCCCCACCAGCCAAGAGCTTCCTTAGTTTTTCTCTTTGCAGTTTCTATCATAAAAGTAGTGTCCTTTTTTTACTTTCCAACACAATTTTAAAAATAATGTTAAGTATGCTTTTTAAAACTTGTTTTTAAAAACCTATTTATATTATAATGTTTATAAATTATTGTATAATGTTTACAAATACATAGAAAAGGTCTAGATTTGAGCACACCACACTGTTAAAAGTAGCTACTTTTGAGGAAAGAAAGAGAATTAAGCTGGGATGAGGCAGGGGAGGATATGAATAGGGATGTTCCTTTTTTCTTTAAATACGTCTGTACCATTTAAACTTTTTATAATAGGCATTCATCATTACTGTATTTTTTAATTAAATGGAAAGGAAGTCATATTCTTTGTTATATTTCCCTGAAATTCTGATAAGCCCATAGGAGTATGAGCCCCTGTACTCCTGGTAAAAGTCATTGTACCAAGGGGTGGCATGCATGACACTCTTCATCATTAGCACAAAGACCAGCAATTTGTGTGGTCTCAAGGAAGCAGCAGGTCTTAAAAGGAAAATCACTGTGGTGGGAGCCAGGACACCTGAGGTCAAGTCTTGACACTGCCCCAGCTCGCTGTGTGACTTTGGACATGTGCCCTACCCCTCTGGTACTGAGTGTCCCCATGTGTTCAGTGAGTACATGAGACTCATTAATCCACTTGGCCAGCAGCTCCAGGAGGATGGCACCCTGTGTCTCTTTTCAATAGCATGCACCCTTGTGCCTTGCACAGCTGCACTCAGTGGCCACTCACTAAATAGTTAGTGAGTTGTAAATGATTTTTGGAACCCTTCAGGGAAAATGAAGAGGCAGAGTGGGGACAAGTGTTGGCATCTATCATTTCTGCCATAAATCTACAATTCACCTTTCCATTCAGTCTCGTGCTAAAGAAAGACCTGCCTTGTTTTCTTTCTGCAGTATACTTCTGAACCCAACAAAGACCCATTTCCTGCACCCTCTTCCTTAGACTTAATGAGCACTTTATTAACCATGGGGATATGATGATGCAGCACTGGTGGCCAGCCCCTGTACCTGGGTGTGGGACCATGCCCCCTGTGGGGCGGGGGGATCCTTGTCCTTTCCTTGCCTGCAGTGGGGTAGGATGGTGTGTCCCAGTGAGGTCCTGGAGAGCTTCTGGCCCAATGTTGATATCTGTCCCTCTGGAAACATATACCTAATTAACATCAACACTTTTGGGTGTTCTAAAGCAGTTCTCAAAGTTGGTCCCCAATCCAGCTGCTGCATCAGTGTCACCTGGGAATGCACATTTAGAAATGCACATTTTGGGGCCCCATCCCAGACCTACTAAATCAGAAACTCTAAGGGATGGAGCCCAGCAATCTGTATTTTAACAAGACCTCAGGTAGTTCTGATGCACGTGAAAGTTTGAGAAACACTGCCCTAAAGAAATGACTGTGTCGTGTTGACTGTAGAAAGCTTCTAGGAGCAAATTAATATAAAAAAAATTGACATTTCCTGTGCTTAACTGGAGAATTTTCTTTAATCCTGAAAGGAAGACAGCAATAGAATAATAACGAAGACTCAAGACTTACACATGGTTCCAGTTGGAGTCTTACAGGGTCAGAGCCAGGAGCTTCTAGAACCCAGTCCCCTAAAAGTGCAGATGGAGAAACTGAACCTTCAAGACAGGGAACAACTTGCCTAAAGTTACACAATGAATCCTAATGGGCTGAACACCACAACTCTGGGCCAACATGTTATATAAATGCTGTCAGTTCTAGTTCTCCTGGGAAAAAGAATAACTGCTAGTTACCCTGAGTGTAGACGAACTGATTCTTGGTGGCTAGAGTTTGGAGTCACCTCTCTTGGCAGTCAGGGGACATTTTGACAGCAGAGCTATTTTGTCTTTGCCGGCTCTTCTTCTCCCCCTCACCCCACTGCCCACTCTTCTATAGTCATTGAAATTCAAAAGATTAAATGATGAAGCTATTGGATACTTCTTTCACAGTGTGAAATAAATCACTCTCACTTCAGTGGGTATTATGCTGGGGTAAAACCTTTACTGGCAATCATTTGTAGGAAATACACTTTGATGTAATTGTGATTTGCGGTACTCTGTAAACAGCTTTATTCAAAGCTATTGGTTCTGTTAATCGCGGACCTGGATAAACAGAAAGAGCATAGGTGCAAGGCAAGCTGGGACCGGGGTATAGGACATGGGTGGTGGACACCCTCCAGCCCCAGTGGCTGCAGTATCCAGGGCTCAGAAACTAGAAGGTACATGTAAGCAGAAAGGGGTCAGGCTGAGGAGGCCTTGGGCAAGTCTGAGATGGCTCATGACCCTGAACATCAGGGGATGCCAGCCAGCACGCTGTGATTCAAAGTCAGGTGGACTCTGTCTAGCTTCTAGAAGATAAATCCATTCACTGAGAAATCAGGGTCCCATTCACTCATTAATTCATTCACTCACTCACTGAACAAGAATCAGCTGAGTACCCACTCTCGAGCCAGGCACCATGCTAGGTGCTAAGGAGACAGAGTTGAATAACACAGACATGATCCCTACCTTGGTGGAGTTTTATGCCCTAGCAGAAAAGAAGTATAATTATGAATTACGATAAGAGCTATAGGGGGTTGGGGAAAACCTATCTAAAGAGGTGAGGTTTAAGCCAAGATCTAAAGCACAAGGAAAAACAACCACTTGAAGAGGCGTGGGAAGAGCTTCCTTAAGGAACAGTATCACAAATGGCCGTGAAGAGGGAAGAGCTCAGAGTCCAGAAGCTGGCCAAGCATTCCGAGGAAGAAGAGGTATAGAAGGAAAGAATGAAAAGTCAGGCAGGAGCCAATCATGTGTTAGAATGTTATTTCAAGGGCGCCTGGGTGGCTCAGTCGGCTAAGCGGCTGCCTTCAGCTCAGGTCATGATCCCAGGGTCCTGGAACCGAATCGTGCATCAGGCTCTCTGCTCAGCGGAGAGCCTGCTTCTCTCTCTCCCCTCTGCCTGCCGCTCTGCCTATTTGTGCTCTCTATCTCTCTGTCAAATAAATAAATAAATAAAATCTTTTAAAAAAAAGAAAAGAAAAAAATATTATTTCAAGAGCAAAGGAAAACCCCTTCTTTAAGCAGAGGAAGGGCATGATAGAACCCATAACTTTTAAAAAGTTATTGAAGCTGCTGTGTGGAGCACAGATCGATGGGATAAGAGTGGAAGCAGATTCATTCCATGGGGAAAGGGATGGCCCATAATGAGCAAGCGTTCAGTGTCCAAGTCAAGTCAGCTGAAATTCACAGGGGAACAGAGCCTTCCTTCTCCAGTCTCCTACATGAGATTGGGCAGCAGGTATTGGGATAGGGAGACCAAGGCAGGTCCTCTTGACTCCAAAACTATGTGGACACAAATGTTCTGGCTGAAAACATACCTGGACACAGGTGTAACGAGCCTGCCGGAGTCATTCCTGTTCCTTCTGGAGCGGCAGGAGGTTTGAGGCTGCTGCAAGGCTTCCTTACCATGGCTGTAGTATAGCGAGGGCACCCACGTAGGAGAGGTGAGGCAGGGGCAGATAACACAGCACATTAGGTGTCCCCATATTCTCTCTCTGCTTTCCTTCTTTTTATAACAAATAATCTCCTCCCAACACCCGGGTACATCGTGTTCTTCTTCCTGGTTGTGGATCACCTGGGCTTCTGTGCGTTCCTTATGTTTCCGACAGATAACTATAAGCAGGCAGAGCCCTGGAGCAGAAACACAGATGGCAAGAGATAGCCCAGCTTACGCTTTGAGCAGTTTTCTTCAAATCAACCGAGTTAGTGAAAGCTTCAACAACTCAGCCTTTGCTTTGGAACTTCCAGGTCCCTAGCTCAGAGCAGCGACAGAGAAAACCAAGCACACCTTGAAAAATATTCAAGGGCTTTTTCCTGGAGAGGATAATATTCTTATTCTGGCTCACAAGACTCTGGGTCACCTGGCTCTCCCCTCCCCTCCAGCCTGATCTTCCACTTCTCTTCCATATGTGCCGTATGCTCCAACACAGCCATGCTATGTACTGTTCCCAAATATACCCTGTCTTTTCCCACCCCTGAGTCTTATGCTATTCTTCCCACATGCAGTGTCCTTCCTCCTCCACACATCTCCAGGCATTTAAATCACACACATCCTCCTCTGTGTATCATTCCCTGATCCACACAGCAGAAATGCTACCTTATTTTTCCCTTCTCAATTCAACTATATACATCATACTTATAAATATACATATATATGTATATATATACATACACATATATAGCTTCCCTTAATATATTTATGTGTCCACATACCTTTTTTATAACTAGCTTGTGAGCTCACTGAGATTAGAATATTTCCTGTGGAACTATTAAAACAAAGTATCTGCTCATAAATATTTGTTAGGTGTGTATTTTCAACACATAGTTCTTCAGCCTGCCATAATGGTACTGTGTACATTTAGGTCTCATTTTTGTAAATATCTATGTCTGCCTGTGTATTTTTACAAATGTCTAACTCTATATAGTATATATTCTAAAATAGTAACAGGAATTACCTCTTTGAGATGAACCTACAGGTGTTATTTTTTATCTTTATTTTTATTTTTAATTTTTTAAAAGATTTTATTCATTTATTTGTCAGAGAGAGAGCTCACAAGCACGGGGAGAGGCAGGCAGAAGGAGAAGCAGGATCGCCGCTGACCAAGAAGCCCCCGATAATGCGGGAGGGACTCTATTCCAGGACCCTGGGATCATGACCCAAGCTGAAGGCAAATGCTTAACCAACTGAGCCACCCAGGGACCCCTTACCTTCATTTTTAAATCATTATGGTTGATTTTTATCTCTTCAAAACACAAAACCAGCACAGCTCTTTCTTAAACAAAATTAAACCATAATATAAACATCATCGAATTAAAGATCCCTGTAAGTCTCTCCCCTGCAAAAACACACCATTAAAATGTATAGGAATCATTTTTCAATTTTTTTAATGAATATTCAAATATCCTATGTAGTAATCATTCTTTTCAAACTATGATATTGATCTGCCATTTACTTTTTTTTCTTGCTTAATGATATATCCTAAGTTCATCATAGATGATTTACCAAGCCCTTATTGACATTTGGTTTATGTCTATTTTACTTTATGTTATCGCTATTATAAACAAGACAGAGAATCTCTAGAGATAATTTTGCTTTCTTTGTTTTCTAAATTTTCAACCACAAATATTTTCTATCATCATAAAACAAAATCTTTATTTTAAAAAAGTAAAGTATCTGGGCCACCTCTCTGTCTCTGTTCAGAATTTCATTAAATACTCTCTTTCAACTCATTCACTCATTCAACAAATAGGTATTGACTGTCAACCATGTGCTGGCCACAGTGCTGACAATACCACCCTGAACACATTGGATACCTACATCTAGTGGGGAAGATAGATCAACATGGAGCCATTCTAAGCCGGGGTAAAATCACAGCCTGTGAAAAACGCCATTGAGGAAATGGGCTAGGTGCTCCCATCTAGTTGAAAGCCTGACCTAGTTTGCTGAGCATTGTGTCTGAAGGCTGAGCAGTCACCAAGAGGTTGAAAGAGAAGGGAAATGTTCTACAGAGAAAACCTCCAGTGGCTTGGCCCTTCTGAGGGTTGAAGATTGGCGGGAAAGGCCGGAGGGCGTGGGGGTGGGGACTGGCAGGTCTACCTGAGGTTCACGTCATCCTTTCTTATCTGTAGGTTATCAAACAGCCAACAAGACCACAGGCAACTGTGGGGCAAAGCGCTTGAGCCTCCCATGCCCACCGTGGACACCAGCATCTACGCAGAGGGGGCACTCCCTTTTCCCGGCTCTGCTGGTGTTCATCCAGAACCTCCCTGACCTTCGGACCTTCTCGGTGCTGGCCAACGTTCTCACACTTGGAATCCTCGTCCTCATCTTCCAGCACCTCTCCCAGGCAGGTTCCTCACCCCATGCCACCCTCTTGGTAGATGTGTCGTGTGGGGGTGGGTGTGTGGGCGTGCACACATGCAGGTGCACACACAGGTGTGTGTGGAACAAAAGTCTGGAAACACACCCTCCAGACTGTAGATTATTTCCTCTGCAGAAGGAACTTTCAGGTTGGGATGTGTTTTTTGTGTCTTCACTGTCTGACATGTATACAGGATCGTCTCTCAGAACATTGTTCCCACTGTTTTCTTAAGAGAACGCCTCTTATTTTTTTTAAGCCCAAACTGCATAGAATGAATGCATTTCTGCCACTCCAACTTTTCTGTACTCTCTTTATATAGGTAACATTTACATTTATGTCCCCAAACTCAATATAACAGATTTAACCAAACAATCTGTGAGAAAATTCTTGAGGCATTTCTTATGGTGTTTTATACTGCAGACACAATCAAATGTTAGAATGCCACACAGCTTAGAAAGCAGAATGAGTGTCCACAAAGAGGATGTGGAAGATGTTACTGTAAATAAAGCAACTTTCTGTAATATCCCCATTAGTTTGTGCTGAGTATCACATCGTAAGCATTTATAGCCAAACATCATACTTTACTGCTTACATACAGACATTTTACTGAATTTTACTTATGTTTCAAAAATTGGTTGTGTGTTTGGCATCAATGTGTCGTGTGACATAATTTTTCCCATTCAAAATAATAGGAACTTGATTATCAGCGTGTTTGCACAGATCATGAAATTTTAGGAACAGATTACTGACACCAAGAAGGGTTCTCCCCTCCCCCCAGCAAGTAGGTATTACAAACTATAATAAGGACTCTTATTCAACTCAACTAAAAGTAACTGGGGGCGGGGAAAGGAGAGTGTAGGAGAAAGATCCTACAGGGAACTTGTATGGAAGAGCCAGGCCCCAAGAAGGATTCCAAGGTAGTGAGGCTTTGGGAGTAGCACAAACCCAGGAGTCAGGCCATATCATGCCTCTTCTCAGGTGAGCTCTGAGTATTGGCTTTCTTTCTCTTGATGCAAACCAGCTCTGTCCACAGATCTTATGTTTTAGATTTTACTATTTTTGGCCCCAGAAGGAAACAAAATCTGAGTTCTAGCTGAGCCCAGAAATCTGAGGAAGGAATTCACTGGTTCAGCTTGGGTCAGGTGCCACCCCTGAACCAATTAACTGTAGTGGGGGCGGAGGGAGCACTCATAGAAACTATAACTGGTACAAAGGGGTCAGGCCACTTCAGAATGTGGAAGGAGGGTTCCTGGGCAGAGAATCCCATAGATATCCTTGACGATCTTGAACAAAGAAAATGGAAATGAAGAATAAAGATTGGGCATAGTCCATCCCTACCCTTCAACTTTGCTCATCCACGAAACACAAAACCTTCCCCCAGACATCCAGCATGTGTAAGGTCAATCAAAGAAAGGCCTAAAATGTGGATTTTGAGTCCTACCTTTGCAGCTCACAAGCCACGGGACCCTGAGTACGTCATGCTTTAAAATCAAGCTAACAGTTCTTACCTGGTTAGGCTGTTGTGTGAAACTACTTTGTGAAAACCCAGTGGTTCTCAGACAGGCAGCAGAGCAAGTTTGTCGGGTTCAGGTATAGACTCTAGAGCTGTGGTTCTTAAGCAGGGGAAATTTGCCCCCCAGGGGACATTTGGCAATTCATGGAGACATTTTTGGATGTCACAACTGGGATGGTTCTGTCTACTGGCAGCTAGTAGATAGAAACCAGGGATGTTGTTAAATGTCTGGCAGTGCTCAGGATAAGTGACCTGACTTCTATTTATAGCTCCCCCATTTCAACTTTGACAAGTTACCTCACTTTTTTATGCCTCAGTTTTCCCATCTGGGAAATGGGACTGGTACTAGTACCCATCTCCTAAGGCTGTTCTGAGGGTCAAACAGATTAAGAGATGTGAAGAGCTTGGGCCCCTGTCTGTAACTTAGTAAGTATCACTAAAAGTAAGCTTGTTACCTCCCCCAAATCTGGCTAAGCAGCAGAATCACCTTGTGATCTTGTTTAATTACAGATTCCCAGGCCCTCCTTAAGTTGTAGTGGATCTGAATCTTTGGAATTAGAGTCCAGGAATCTTTGGGCTTTTTGTTTTTTGTTTTGATTTAATTACCCAGCTGATTTTGATGATGGTCCAAGCATTGGGGTGACTGCTCTGAAGCACTGTTATGCCCAGTTGGGACCAGCGGCATCAGCAGCCTCTCAGAGCAGGGCCACACTAACTCCACTGTGCATACAAAATCCCTGGGGACCTTGTTACAGTGCAGGTTCTGGTTCAGGAGCTCTGTATGGGGCCTGAGAATCGTACTCCTAACAAGCTCCCAGGTGGGGAGGTGAGGCCAGTGCTGCCAGTCCCCTGACCACACTCTGAGTCACCAAGCTCCAAAGCACTTTATATACATTCATGTTATGGTGTCTGAGCCCTATAGTAGACTCAATGCCTGTCAAATTCCAATCCAACTCTGAGAGCTGCCACAGTTTCTTCTTTTCAGTAGCCAAAAGCAAGGTAAGGAAAGGATACTGCACGTGAACTCCAGATGGTCTCTATCTCGTGTGGACCACTGACCCTCTTCCCAAGCCTGAGCTAAAGTGGAAGCCCCTACTTGCCTCTTCAGGTTATGCTGCCTGGAGGGTCTCTCTGTTCCCAGAAAGAATAAAGTACCTTCACAGGCTCCTGGAGACCATTTGCTGTAAATAACCCAGAGATCATCTTGTTTACAAATGGACTTTTAAGGTGTTCCTTTTCATGGCTGGTGTCTCTTAAAGACCATTGTTCTTAAGCTGTCAGGCCTCACCAGACTCCAGGATTCTGTGTTCTTACAGAGTCAGAGATAGGACTGAACGTAGAGGTCATTTAATTCATTGGTTTTTCAAAACATGTTTCCATACATCTGGTGGTGTGTGTCATGAGTTTAGGGGGGAGAGGATTAGGTGTTACTTGTTCATTTTCTTAATTATGTATTTATATTAATATGTTCTCTTCTACTTATAGCAACTTAGAATTGCATTATAATACTTCTTTTTAAAACGAATTTTGTTTTAAAACGTTGACTTATTGAGAAAAATTATTTAGGTGGGACATATGTAGGATAAATGACTGAAGTTTCAGACATGCTGTTTTAGTTCAACTTCCTTGCTTTAGGGAAAGAGAAACCAAAGCTAAAGAGGTCCCAAGCCTGGATTTCCTTATCCTTAAAATGAAGATAATAATCCCTACTCTGTAGGGTCATGGTGAGAATTAAACAGTACATTTAGAGAATTTAGCATGTGCCTGGCCCCTCATAAAGACCTAAGAAATATTAGTGGCTCACATCTGTGTTAGAGAGGTACCTTTTTCATAGGATCACCTCTCTGAGCCTCAGGCTCACCATCTGTATAATTAAGGCATCAGATCAGAGGGCTTGGCATCAATGGCCTTCCAAATCCCTCGTTCTCTCCCTGATCCCAGTGGAGCCAACAGACATGGGTTTGAGATTGGCTTCATCTTGTCAAGCTGTATGATCCTGGACAAGCTATTTAACACCTCTGTGAGCCTCGGTTTTATCATCTGTAAAATGGGTTTATAATACTTACAAATCAAGGATGTTATAAGGGCTCAGTGAGATAATGTACATAAAATAGCATGTTGCTGGCCCAGAGTAAGTCACTATCATTACTACTTTGTTTCACCAGTCCTTCACCAAGTGTAGGCGAGAGAATACTAACATGCTAGAGAAAAATATCTGACAGAAAGCTGTGGGATATTGGGTAAATCTTCTCTTTTCAATGAGCCTTGTTTAACCCATCTGTAAAATAGGAGAACTGAAAACCTCTTTATGACAACCCCAGCCAACAAGTCAACCTACTTAAATACATGGTCTTCGTATTAAAAATTTACTATTTACTTTGCTATGTCCATCATCCACACTTTTGGGTGCTAGAGATATTTTAATGCAGCCTGAGAAAAACAGCTAAAAGAGTCAGCACTAAAAGGGAATTTAGCAATGGTTTTCAAATATATTTTTTATCCTATGAACCCTGTGAATGAAGTCACAAGAGGAACCTAGTATTTAATACAAGCCAGTTTTCTCACATACCACAGAAAAAAGCATACACACGTGCGCATGCGTGTGTGTGAGCATATATATGTTCCACGCCCACATATATAGAGAAGTAAATAGTAAATGTGCTAACCTTTGGGGAATCTGGTGAAGGATATATGGGTAGGGTATAAGGCTATTTTCTTGCAACTTTTCCACAGCCTGAAATACTTCCAAATAAATGGAGACAGATCAGAATTTTATCCCAGTTTTAAGTGGTGCTCACATCCATTTACAGATAATGAAACCAGAGACTAGAAGTGACAAGGCTTGTCCAAGCAACAAAGCTTGTCCAAGCACATCAGGCTTGTCTAAGCACATAAGGCTCTGGATTTCCAAAGCCAAGGCTCAAGCCTTCACCTTCCAGCCTACAGATCAATGCATTTCTTCTCGCAGATGCTGCTTCTGATCTTTTCTTTTCAAACAGATTCCCTGTTAATTCTCCTTTGACAAGAGTGTGACTGGGTCTCCCTGCCACCAACTCCTCCACCCTTCCCTCCCTCCCTCCCTACACACACACACACACACACACACACACACACACACACA
>LNAC01000066.1:3478841-3651084 GCA_002007465.1 Ailurus styani | reverse complement strand
ACACACACACACACACACACACACACACACACACACACACAGGAGTAAAACTTCCTGAACTCTTGTCCAGAGCTGATGCCCTCATGTTACCACTGGGAGACACAGAATCACAGATCACAGAGAGCTGAAGCTGGAATAAAGCATGATTGTGTACAGATTTTTCTAGACACTAACACCACAAATTAGGAAAGATTTCTTCAGTACGATCTATATTCTTTTTCTGTCCTTTGGTCAGGAGTTGTATATTATGGTGTGTAAGGTAGCCTCCCCGCTGCATTCCAGGCAAAAGGAATCCAAAATTATCCTGCAGGCCGTACACCTGTTTTTGATGGCAGGTCACCTTCCAGACGTGAAATTAGGGATGGTGCTCCCCCTGCTGGGCTGTGTGCAGAAGCACAATGCCTGCAAAAACACCAAGATCCTACATTATGAGATTTTCTGTAATGACAATCATCATCATCATCATCCATGGGCCACAAAGCAGCTCAGGGACAGAGCCTTTCCTGAGCATGGAAGAGGACACTCAGGTGTGGATGGCTGGACTAGAAGACCTTTAAGGTCTTTTCAGTAACTGATACTGTTATAATTGTTATAATTCAATAGTTCCTTGTACCTAGTGGTGCCATGTCTTTTTTCTCTCTCTCTCAAGCTTTGCGATGGCTGAGATGAAGGAATTTAGGATAATAAACAGCGGGTAAATGGGGTATCTACATAAATGGGGGACATTGTGTAATTATGGCCCCTCTGTTCACAGGCTTTGCCTTTGGAAAACGATGCAGAACCATGCTCAGTTTCCACTCATCCTATATGGAGGGATGTTCGAGATCACCACCCTGGACATAAGCCTAGGGGTCTTGGGCTACCTCAGGTTTGGGGTGTGTAAGGTATGCTCAACACCCAGGTGAGCATCACCCTCAACCTCTCCAACTGCTGGTGAGTGAGTTCAGGCTTCAGAGCCAAGAGGATGTTGTGCAGGGTGGGGCTGGCCTTGCTTCCCCTTATCAGAGGGGAGTAGCAAGAGCATGGATGTGGATCGGTCTTCAGCGTGGAGAAGAGATGCCAGGAAACTGTACCATGGAGAGAGGCAAATCTTGGGTAAATCAAGAGATCTGGATTCTTGTCCAGCACAGCAATCAATTCTCCTATGTTCTGGATAGGATATTTTCCTCTTCCTATGTACTTCAGTTTCCCCATCTACCCAACACACGGATTAGACTAAATGCTTTCTAAGAGCCCTCCCAGCTTTGACTGATTAACCAGATCTCTATTAACCAGACTCTCTTGACTGTATTAACCAGACTCTCTCTTTGACTGTATTAACCAGATCTCTTTCATTTGCAAGTGACTGAAAACCAATCCAGTCTGGCCTTTTTTTTTTTTTTAAGATTTTATTTATTTATTTGACAGAGAGAAATTACAAGTATGCAGAGAGGCAGGCAGAGAGAGGAGGAAGTAGGCTCTCTGCCGAGCAGGGAGCCCGATGCGGGCCTCAATCCCAGGACCCTGAGATCATGACCCGAGCCAAAGGCAGAGGCTTTAACCCACTGAGCCACACAGGCGCCCTGGCCTAAAGTTTTAAAAAAAGAAAAGTCCATGCATATATCTAACTTCAGGCAGAGCTGGATCCAGCTGTGTAAGTGGAATCAGCAGGACTCTGTCTTCATCTCTCAGTTTGTGTTCCTCTGCATGGACTTTATCAAATAGACTCTTCCCATGCAGTATACAGTGGCAGATAACTGCTGACAGCCTCTCAATTACAGGCCTTTCTCCCATCAGTCCCATGTAAAGAGAATTTCTCTTTTCCAAAAGGTCCATAAAGTCCTTGGAATGAATTCTGATCCCTGCAGCTGGAGTCATATGTCCATTCTGAACCAATCCTATGGCAGATGAAATATGCTGATTGGCTAGCCCAGATCCTGTGCGTTGCTGGAGCAGGTCAGAAGTACCCTGAACCTAGCAGACTGAGAGTGGGGATTGGGTGACCCCTGCTAACTGATGGGGTGCTGGCTGCTGGGTCTGTTAATCCAAACAAGGCGTGTTAACATGATCAAAACTGCAGTCAAATCTGAGGATCACAGATGATCTGATGGATATTCTCACAACTTAGTAAGCCAGAGAAAGAGACCATTACAAAGGTGGTAAATGGGATATCACTAGAGCGTGGTTAACAGCTTCTTTTCCCTTTTGCTCACCTTCTTGACTTCCTGAAAGTGCTCAGGTTCTCAAGTACATAGACCCCCTCTTGGATTCTGCTCCCTGCTTTATGTCCTTACATTAACATCCTCAGGAATATTCTATGTAAATTTAAATAAAAGACTTAGCACAGTGATGATCACATAGAATTGACTCAACAAATTTTCATTATTATCTTCCCCTAAAAATGCAATCCAATACATGTGATTCCCTTTCTTTAAAAAAAAAAAATCCAAACCAAGATACATCTTTTTTCCCTTGTGCGTGACCTCTAATCGATTTTTGGCTACTGTAAGTTATGGCCCTAAAGAACAGAAATTAAGGGACGCCTGAGTGGCCCAGTCAGTTAAGTGTCCAACTATTGATTTCGGCTCAGGTCATTATCTCCGGATCATGAGATCGAGCTCTCCCGCCCCCCAGGCCCAAGGGGCTCTATGCTAGGCATGGAGCCTGCTTAAAATTCTCTCTCTCTCCCTCTGCGCTCCCCCAGCTCACACTCTCTCTAAGAAAAAAAGACAACAGAAATTCACATGCTTAATCTAATGTATAAATAATAAAAATTTAGAAACATGTAACGTGATAACTTGGATTTCATTTTGAATGAGTAATTCACACTCATCATTAATGGAGAAGAAAGAATACAGGTATTTACTGAGCGCTTCCCAAGTGGTTTACAGGCATGATCTCATTCGTCCTTAACATAGCCCCATTTGCCAAGGGAGATAACAGTACCAGGTCAAGGAGTCCTGACACCATTTGGCCACATTTCCTAGCCTCATGGAAAGGCTGACAAACACACAACCAATTCATATTCTGTGTGAGAGGCTCTGGAACCTGGACAAGGACCAAGTGTCATGAGAACTCAAAAGGACAGTTAATCCTGACCAGGGAACAGAGAGGCTTCCCAGCGGCCTCTGACACTTGATGGATGAGCAGGAATGTGACAGATTAGGAATGGAGGAAAAGGCAGTCTTGGTGGAGGGAACAGCGCATGCAGAGGCACTGATGCCGAGGGTATGTCTCATACTTGGGATGGTTCTCATTGTCTGGTGTGGTTGCAGTGTTGAGCATGGGGGTTGGGGGCCGAGGCGGGACCATCTGAGATGAGGCGGTGGGAAATTGCACTTGAAATATGATGGACTTTTAATCCCCGGCTCAGGTTTGACAGTCTTTATTGTGGGAGATGAGATACCATTAAGGTCTTTTTGAGCATCATAGTAACATAATCACTCATCTCTTCTTTGTCTTATGTCCACTAAAAAGTAGTGGTTTACTTTCTATTCTTGATAGAAAGAAGTCCCATGTGTTTAACATTTTATGATCAGAGCCCTTCAGATCCAGCCTCTCCCTGACTTTTAGCAGGTACGGAGTACATCCCCATTTTACAGATGAGACCAGTGAAGTTCAGGGAAGTAAAGTGACCTAGATAGTTAATGATAAAGGATGAGTTAGGATTTATTTTTTTTTTTAAATTTTTTTTTTTAAGATTTTATTTATTTCACAGAGAGAGAGAGATCACAAGTAAGCTGAGAGGCAGGCAGAGAGAGAGGAGGAAGCAGGCTCCCTGCTGAGCAGAAAGCCCTATGCGGGCCTCGATCCCAGGACCCCGAGATCAAAACCTGAGCCGAAGGCAGAGGCTTTAACCCACTGAGCCACCCAGGCGCCCAGGATGAGTTAGGATTTAGAGCTCCTGCAACTCTACCTAGTTTTTCAAACATCCACATCATAACTCTGACCTCATGCAAGTTTGATTATGAAAGAGGGAGAGTGGTGCTATTTTCAAAGGCTGGCCATTTCACCCATCATCCCCACTCATTGGATAGCTGACCCTGAAGGAGGTAAGATGGAAGTCTGAATGCACCACTTTCTCTGTAGGTCTCGGTCCCTTTGTGCCCTTCATAGACTGAGGCTCTTGCTACTCTTTCTTGAGTAGGACTTTAGTGCCTAGATATATGTGTATAACATTTTGTACTATATGGCCTCCAAATACTTTGCTGTATTTTAGGGTGTTTAAGGGATTAATCAGGGCAGTTTTGACAGTTGCCCATTTCTGCCCCTTACTCTGGCAAAACTGGTTTCCTTGTGGTCCCGCAGCAGGTTCTCCAGAGGCTGCTAGTATCTACAAATAGATCTTTTCTGATCCCTTTTGCCTTCCAAAGGTTGTACCAGTCTGTCATGTTCCTCTCCTCGGGCAGTATCCGTCTCACACCCCTGCAGTTCTGTGTCCCTGTAGGGATCATCATGCCCTTCACTGAAGCACTGGGCCTTCACAGTCAACCTGAGCACTCTTACTGCTGTGGTCTGTCTGACATGTGAGTAAAAGGCAGGGAGCCTCGCAGGCCTGAAAGTTCCCAGAAGTCAGGCTCCCAAAGCCTCCCCAGGGTAGTACAACATTTCAGGCAGAGTACATGTTTGTGAAATTAAGCCAAACCTAAGAGGAGCTTTGGAGGTAAGAAACAGAATACAACTCTGGACAGTTTAAGCTAAAACAAAGGGATTTGGAGGTAGCTCCCAGAGTCAAAGCAAAAGCTACAGAAGCAAAATTTGAAGAAGACAGAAACCTTCTGAGCCTGAGATTAAAGTCAGAGGAATTAAGAGAATGCCTCTGGGATGAATTTACTCCAACTCTTTTCAACCCTAGTGTTCTCTACTTAAGATGCAAATTCTGTGGAGATAGAGTTCAATCACACAGGCCCATTCGTTGGATGAAGGAGGTTGGGGCATTCAGATTGACAGTACCTCCAAGACTCCCTTGCAGTAAGAGGGATGACTCGTCAAAAATAGCATTGAATGAATCTTGAAACAATGAAAAAATAAAATAAAAATAGGGTTCTGATTATCCTTACAACTTTCTCTTCGATGCATGGGTTATCTAGAAATGTGTTGTTCAATTTCCAAATATTTGCTGGTGTTTCAGCTATCCTTCCATCACTGATTTCTAATTTAGTTCCATTTTTGTCAGAGAACATTCTTTCTGTATGATTCCAATATGTGGGTTTGTTTTATGGCCGAGAATATAGTTTATCTGGGTCTGTGCTCCACATGCACTTGAAAAAAATGTGTGTTCAGCCAGTATTAAATGGAACATTCTATAAATATTAAGTAGGTCAACTTGACTGATGGTGTTGTTCAGGTCTTATATATCCTTATTGGTTTCCCGCCTTCTTATTCTGTTAATTACCAGAAGAGGAGTATTAAAGTCTCCAAATACACTTGTGGATTTGTCTATTTTTTTAAATCCATCAGTTTTGGCTTCATACGTTTGGAAGCTTCATTGTTAGATATGTGCTCATTTAGATTTGTCTTGATGAATTGACCCTTTCATCACTATGTAATGTCTCTCTTTATCTCTGACAGTATTCCTTGTCCAGAATTTAATCTGTCTAATAATACAGCCACTTCAGATTTCTCTAAATTAGTGTTTGTATGGAATACATTTTCCCCCCTTAATTTTAACAGATTTACGTCTTTACAACTTAAATGGGTTTCTTATAGACAGCATTTCTTTGGATCTTGCTCATATAGTCAGTTTGGCTATCTCTTACAATTGGTGTGTAGACCATTTATATTTATATGGTTGGATTAATTCCATACTGCCATCTGGCTAATTGTTTTCTATTCCATCTGCTCTTAGTTTGCTTTTTTTTTCTTTCTGCTTGCTTTTGGAATGAGTATTTTTTAAGATTCCATCTTATTATGTTTATCTCTTTCAACTTCTTTATGAGTTGCCCTAGGTTTTATAATATACATCTTCAATTAATCACAGGGTATTTTCAAATACTATTATACCATTTCATGTGTCACGTAAGAACCTTTTAGCAGTGTACCGCCAAGTCCTTCCTCCCATTTTTGTGTTGTTTTTGTCATATATTTGTTTTTATATATGCTATAAACCCAGCAGAGTAGCGCAGCAGAAGTGTGCTGGGCCCATATGCTATAAATCCATAATATATGTTGCTGCTATTTTTGCTTTAAACCAGGGATAGCCAGATTTTTTCTTAAAAGGCCTGATGGTAAATATTTTAGGCTTTCAGCCCACATAGCCTGTACCACAACTATTTAACTCTGCCATTATAGCTCAGAGCCTCCATAGACAATATCATAAACTAATAGGCATGGCTGTGTTCCAATAAAAGTTAACTCATGAAAATAACCCACAGACCATAGTTAGCTGATTCCTGCTTTAGATAACCCAGTCTCTTTAAAAATAATGAAAAAATATCTTTTGTATTTACCTTTAACTATTTCCAGAGATCTTTATTCCTTTTTGTAGATCCATAACTGCCTGTCATCATATTCCTTTTTCCTCAAAGAATTTCCTTTAACATTTCTTATAGCACAGATCTGCTGGTAATGAGTTATCTCAGTTTTTGCTTATCTAAAAAAAAGTCTTTATTTCTCTTTTATTTTGAAATATTTTCTCTGAGTTGAGAGTGCTTATGTATTAGCCCTTTCAAGATGTCATTTGGTGGGCGCCTGGGTGGCTCAGTGGGTTAAAGCCTCTGCTTTCACCTCAGGTCATGATCTCAGCGTCCTGGGATAGATGCCCGCATCGGGCTCTCTGCTCAGCAGGGAGCCTGCTTCCTCCTCTCCCTGTCTCTCTTTCTGCCTCTCTGCCTACTTGCAACCTCTCTCTCTGTGTCAAAAAAAAAAAAAAATCTTTAAAAAAAAAAGATGTCATTTGTTGTCTTCTAGTTTGTATGATTTCTGATGAAGATGCTACATTTCTTATATTTCTTCCTTGGTAGATAGATGTCTTTTTCCCCTGGCTGCTTTCAGGTTTTCTCTTTATTTTTGGTTTTTATTAGTTTGAATATGATGTGTCTAGGTGAGTGAGAATGTTTTTAGGGGGATGGGGGATGTTGGTGTTTATCCTGTTCTGTTTTGGTGATTTTCTCTGACTTTCTTGATCTGTAGTTTTATGCCTTTATTTTATGAAAATTCTTGGCCATTATTTCTTCAAAAATTTCTTTTGCCATACTCTTCTCCCTCTGGGATTCCAATTACTGATATGTTAGGCTGTTTTATATTGTCTTTTAACTCTTTGATGTTCCAGGTTTGTTTGTTTTTTTTCACTTTTTTTTCTTTTTGTATTTCAATCTGGGTAATTTTCATTGACCTATCCTCAAGTTCACAAACTCTTTCCTTGACTCTCTTGAGTCTACTGCTAATCCTATCAAAAGAATTCTTCATACCTTATCAAAAATTCATCATAGTATTTTTTTTTATAATTTCCTTCTCTCCACTGAATCCTCCATTTATTCACACATTTTGTCCAAATCGATTTCAGAAATGCCATGAAGTACTCAGAAATAGTCATGTTCTCAATTCTTTTGGCCTCCTAGGATGGTGGAGAGCATTCTTGGAGCTGAATCAGTTTGTGAGAGCAGGCTTCTGTAGACAACAACCAGGATAACAATCTAGAGATTCTCCGCTAGGGTCACAGAATCTCAGAATTCTAGAACCTTATCATCTTGGAATCTTGGAAGCTAGAGTTCAAAAAAAATTCAAAGGGTTTTAGAGTTGAACTTTAGAACTTGAATACCTCCAGGGAAGGGCGTTCACCAGCTCACAAGGCAACTGAGTTCAAAGGGAAGATGCTGTCCTCCCTCAGGCAGGATGATGATGTTAATGCAACACTAGAGGGAAGCCAGTCCTTGATCAGAGTGTCACAGTCACACCAAAAGCAGGATCTCCCATCTCCCTGACCATCATCCCCACATATACTAGGAATAACATAGCCACTGATCAGAAGAAGAAAATCTAAGGAAGATCAGTAAACACTTGTCTTCTGTAAAGTGTTACATAATGTTATTGGAGATGGAGTCTTAGTTCCTTCTCAAAAGGAAGGAATAAAAAACAGGACTATGCCCTAACCTTCTGGAACATCTCTTTTTCTTAAATTTGCTTTTCCAAATCTTTGCTGATAGTTGGAGCCAATAAAACAAATTACTATTATTAACTAGAGGTTATTTTAACCTCACTAAGCCTCAATGATCTCATCTCTAAAGTGGAATCCATTTCTTTTTTTTTCTTCTTCTTCTTTTTTTTAATTTTATTTTTATTCTTTGCCCAAGGGGTACAGGTCTGTGAATCATCAGGCTTACATCTTTCACAGCACTCACCAAAGCACAAACCCTCCCCAATGTCCATAACCCATCCACCCTATCCCTACCCTTCCACCCCCCAGTAACCCTCTGGAATCCATTTCTGTTCTGTTTCCTTTTTAGGCTTTAAAATGCCATAATGTAACATTTAAAAATGCTGATGACATATTAACTGAGAAAAACATATAGTAAGACAATATTTTGCAGTGTCATTTGTAAAAAATGAATGTGTGTGTGTGTGTGTGTGTGTGTGTGTGTGTGTGTGTGTGTGTCCAGAGGGGGTAATAACAGTTGATTTCTCGGTGGTAGAATTGTGTATACACTTTCTATGTATATTTTCCAATTTTTCTACTTTGAATATGTTTTTTAGTAAACCAGATTACATAAAAATTCAAAAGTTCTATACAAATATAAGAAATGTTTGTCATTGGTCCATGCAGAGCCCCTCCCTGAATTGAATTTATTTATCTTCCCTCTTTACTTACAACCAGTGATTCTCAACTGGAGGTGATCTCTACTCCCTTTTGCAACAAAAATAACATATATGTGTATACGTAGGGTGTGTGTGTGTATATATATATGTATGTACATTTGGTATGTGTGGTACATACATGGAATAGACTATCTAGCCATAAAAATGGAGGAAGTCCTGCTGTTTATGAAAATGCAGATGGACCTTGAGGGTATTATGCTAAGTGAAATAAGTCAAACAGAAAAAGAAAATACTCTGCAATCCCACCTATATATGGAATCCAAACAACAACAGCAACAACAAAAAACAAACTTATTGAAGAAGAGATCAGATTTGTGGTTACCAGAAACAGGGGGTGGGGAATTGAATGAAGGTTGTCAAAAGGTACAGATTTGCAGTTTTAGGGAGGCGAGGACTGGGGATGTGATATACAGCATGCTGAAGGTAGATAACATTGCTGTGTGGTATATGTGTGAAAGCTGTTAAGAGAATAAATCCTAAGAGTTCTCATTACAAAGGAAAAAGATGTTTTTCTTTTTCTTTTTTCTTTTGTATCTATATGAGCTGATGAATGTTTACTTATTTACTTATTTACATTTATGATATATCTAAGTCAAATAATTATGCTCTTTACCTTTTTTTTTTATATAGATTTTATTTTATTTATTTCACAGAGGGAGAGAGATCACAAGGAGGCAGAGAGACAGGCAGAGAGAGAGAGGGGGAAGCAGGCTCCCCGCTGAGCAGGGAGCCCGATGCGGGCCTTGATCCCAGGACCCTGAGATCATGACCTGAGCCGAAAGCAGAGGCATTAACCCACTGAGCCACCCAGGCGCCCTATGCTCTTTACCTTAATTAAACATATGTAGTGCTGTATGTCAATTATATTTCAGTAAAACAAAAAACCACAAATATTCTGTAGTCATTTTGACTCAGAGGACATTTTGTTATTAATACATCAAAATTAATACACCATCATAATTAATCAAAATTAATACATTAATACATCAAAATCCACAAACACAAGCTTTCCTCCCATGTGATGGTTGAAGAGATGTGTTTCTTTCCTCATTCCTGAGTGTGTCTCACTCCCAGGTCTACCCCAGGGAGTACAGGCGAACAGTATGGGGAAGAGGAAATAAAGCTAAGAAACAGGGTGAGAAATATTCTACATAACCTGGTATTTTTACAAAAGACCATAAGCTTATTGATTTGTATTTCATACTTTATCAAATCGCAGCCTCAATAGCCACATTGAAGTTGCCCTACCAAAATAACCTGTCCCAGTAAAGTGTTATGAGCAGGATGAAGAGACCCCCTCTGTGGTCCAGTGACCATGCTAAGATTCTGTTACTGTAGGGGTGTTCCCTCTAGGGCAATTGGGAATCAGGTGCCTTCTTCATCTGTGGATGTCATGGTCATCCTGATCCCCAAGCTGGACCCAGTCAGGTACATGAACACCAGTGCCCTGGTCCTCCTCATTCTACTCCTCCTAGAGATCACCACCTACCACTGAGAGAGGGTGAGCACCCTCATCATCACCAAGGACACCCTATTCAGCTTTCTGGGCTTTGGGAGCTTTGTGGTAGGGACCTGCCAAGCCCCAGACAAGCCGATCCAGCTGGGAGACACTTTCACCTTTCCTACTGGCACCTTGGAAGAGTGACTAGCTTTCAACTTGACACTTCTCCCTTCACTCCTTAAACTGACATCTTAGCCTTTTTTGAGCAAATATCCTCCTTTCATTGCTCGTATCTATTTTTATGGGACCTCCATGGTGCTGGGCAGAAATGGGGTCAGAAGATCTGAGTTTTAATCCTGAGTTCTGTCGTTTACTCTCACCTGAAATGCCCACATACCCTCAGGTGCCTCAGTTTTACAAATGTGGTTAAAGAGTCCAGCATCACCTACGTCAAAATGTTGTGGAAAACAAGCGAAGGTATGTGGACAAGCATACTTTGAAAAGATAAAGTGCTCTACCGATGTCAGTGATTCTTAGCATTTTGATTTCTTATTGTTTTACTGTTGCCTCCTTAGAGGGCCAGAGACGCAAGAAGGGAACCTACCTTTCTTCAGGCCAGGCTAACTTATCTCTTGTCTTAGCAGCTGACAAGACACTGAACCATTATCCAGGAGACCTGGTTGTAGCAACCCAGAAGCAGGCACCATTGAGCCAAGCTTGCTGTAGGCCAGACAATGTACAAAATGCATCGCATACATTATCTCATTAAGTCCTCCTCGGAACCCCATAAGGTAAATGGGCTTAAGGTAAATACTTGGGCTCCAAGAGATTAGGTTATGGTCTAAGTCATACAGTTAGTAAGTGGCAGAGCCAGAATTTAAACACTGGCCTAGGAGGCACTGAAGCCCATGATCATAACCATTACACCCTGAAACTACCTCAGCTGCATGACTTAAGTGATTTTTCTCGGGACTCAATTTCCTCATCTGTAAAATGGGAGGGTTGGCTAGATCTCTGAGGGCCCATTTTAAACCATCTTTGCATACTTCAAAGTCTTCTTAGCAAGAGCCTGCCTTCTGTCTCTCCCACCCCCAGTTGTTGGGGCCAGTTGTGGCCTTGCCTTCAGCCTTCTTTAGCCCCCTGAACTGGTTGCTTTCCCTGAGCCTATCAAGTAGAGACAGGAATGAAAATGGGTTTTCAATCACAGGTCACTTCAGCCAGGTAAAGAGCCAGATAAAGAACAGCTGTGAATTAGCATAACATCTAAATAACATGAGCAGCATCTTGATTCAGGAGAACTGCACTGAGCAGAGATTCATATAGAACTGGGTTTTTAGTTCCAGGACAACTTTCAGCTAGTTGGGGGAGTAGACACATGGAAGGTCTACAGTCCCAGCATCCTTTCCCTCGTTCTAGAAACAGTGCCCTGATTTTGCCTTAAGGAACCACACTTTCTCTCCACTTTCAGTCCATGTGATATCAGAAGGACAGACTCTACCTAGACTCAAGGAATGGGCACATTGACCCAAGCTTGGTAGTCAGTGCAAGCCACACTCCAGCCCATAATTTTTTGTTTCGAGATGGTCATGTGATTCATGGGTTTGATCAGTGATAACAGGAAAGGGGGATCTTTGTGCCGGGATTACTAAACCCAGATGCTCAGCAGAAGCACCTCTCAAGCAGAAGAAAATGAAGTCAAGAGATGAAGGAGAAGCTTGTTGATACCACTGGAGTTCCTTCTTCCATGGGTCCCTGATGCAGGTGCACCTTCTAATTCCCAGTTCCCTTGGCCAGTTTTCATTTTGTTTAAGTCACATTAGGCTAGGTTTCTGACATTTACAACTAAAGAAGCCTGACTGGGTCTCTCAGTGACCTTGAGCAAGTTCTTTCACCTCTTTCAGGGTTGCCTTATCCAAAATGAGAGAATTGAAACTCTAAGATCCATAATAGCAATCCATAATTCTGTATTATAATTAAAATGGAATCTCACTATCCATCCATCAGAATGACTATAATCAGAAAGAAGGACAATACCAAGTGTTGACAAGGACCCGAAGAAACGGGAACTCTTGTGAATTGCCAATGGAAATGTAAAATAGTTGCAATCACTTTGAAAAACAGTTTGGTAGTTTTCATAAAGTGAAACCTATACTCACCATCCAACCTAGAAATTCCACAGCTAAGTATTAATCCAAGGGGTGCCTGGATGGCTCAGTTGGATAAGTGTCTGCCTTCGGCTCAGGTCATAATCTCAGGGTCCTGGGATCAAGCCCCAAGTCGGGCTCCCTGCTCAGCAGGGAGTCTGCTTCTCCCTCTCCCTCTACCATTTCTCCTGCTTGTTCTCTTTTTCGCTCTGTCAAATAAATAAATTTTTTAAAGATTACTAATCCAAGAAAAATGAAAACACGTGTGTGTCCATATAATGATGTACATGCAAATGTTCATAGCAGCATTACTCATAATAGACTCAAACTGGATACAGTCCAAATGCCCCTCAACTGGTAAATGGATAAACTATGTGGCATATCCATAGAATGGGATATCATTCAATTAAAAGGAACAGACTATTGATACACACTATGCCATGGATAAACCTTGAAGATATTATGCTAAGTGAAAGAAGCCAAATGTAAAAGACTACATATTGTGTGACTTCATTTATGTGAAATGCCTAGAAAAGGCAAGTTTACAGAGACAAAGAGCAGATAATCATGTAGGCAGAAT
The DNA here is from genome assembly GCA_002007465.1 of Ailurus styani. Lineage (NCBI taxonomy): Eukaryota > Metazoa > Chordata > Mammalia > Carnivora > Ailuridae > Ailurus > Ailurus styani. The sequence continues at coordinate 3,638,126 of LNAC01000066.1, read as the reverse complement.
GGGATGGCCAGGAGAGATCTAGAACATTCACGGATGTTGTGCCCAAGTTAACCAACTCAGGAAAGTGTGGAAATGTTTGAAGCTGAAAGCATTGTGGTTTAAACGGCTATCATTGCTCTGGAGAAAGGAAATCAGTTTGACCCATGTTTTATAGTTCTAGGACTAAGTAATGTCTCATATACCGTCACTCATATGATTGCATTCAAATCACTCCTCGGTGATTATAAAAATGTGGGTTCTCATATCAACATTAAGAGGTGTGTCTAGGAATCAGTATGTTAACCAGCTTCCCTGGTGGTTGCCTGCCCACTGAAGCTTGAGGACCACTGCTCCAGTCAGTAATGGCTATTAACTAGGTAGGCATGGAGGAATTTCTCAGGGACCATGTAAAATAAGTCGCAAAATTCAAGTTCTGATCCTGTAAGATACCAGTGGGTTTCTGGAAGTGGAAGAGTAAGAAGACACAGTTAATGCTCAAAAATGATTGATTGATTGACTTAGGTCAGAAGTTGATAAACATTTTCTCTGAAGGTCCAGATAGCAAATATTTTAAACTTTGTGGGCCATACAATCTCTATCATAACTCAGCAACTCTGTTGTTGTAGTGTGAAAGCAACCATGGACAATGTATAAATGGAAGGACACGGCTGTGTTCCAATAAAACTTTATTTACAAAGACAGGCATCAGGAGAGATTTGGCCAAAACAAAGTCATAGTTTATCAATCCCTGCTTTAGGTTGTCACAAAAGAGAGAAATCAAACAAGATCAGTAGCAATTCTTGGCATCCCATTCATCTTGTAAAAAAGTACAAGGCAATAAAGTCTCCTACTCTACAAAATCAGCAATGGAAGCTCCACCTCCCCCATGTCAGAATACACACCCCCCTGGCTGGTGCTAGAATGGCTCCTTTTAGGACAAAGAAGAGTGATGAGTTTTGTCATGCTGATACTGTTTGCCAAAGATATTTCTCCTGCTGCCCACTACTGCCTATTATCATACAACAATAAACTCCTTAGCTATGTGGGCCTGTGGCTAATACCAAGAGGGAGGTTAAGGCTGACCTAGGAATAGACCGTCTGTGACTTTGTGAATGGAAGACTGAAGTGAGGATTTTCTGGTTGTCCACCAACACACATGGTCCTGTCATTAAACCTCTCTAGCCTTTTTCCCTTCCCTTTTTCCTCCCAGGTTTGTTGTTCACATCAACAGGATTCTAGATGGGTTGCTTCCTGGGCAACTGCATAGTCCTCACCCACAGGAGCACCCTGCCTGGGTAAATATTAGCTGCCAGATCTCTCTTTTTTCTTCTCTAATGATCCTCACCTTTAAACAAAGAATCACAAGCATATGGGGCGAAGATACCTCTGAAGTTAAATTTGATGAAGAAAATTGTCCCCAGTTCGGTAGCACATTTTTTACTGAATTTATAGCAGAGAACTACAGCCAACAAGACGGGTTAACTACAACCTAAAACCCAGCAGTTAAGCTCACTATGGGGGGATTTCATTGACCTGCTTCCTTGTCTTCAAGTGGATAGGAGAGTGGCTTGCAGCTAGACTTCAGTGTGTGCCTTTCTCCTTGCAGAAGTGCAGAAGGAGAGCCAGTCCTGAGAGCAGAATTGCAGGGAAGAGACAGTGCAACAGAGGCATCTACTATGTGTGGGACACAGCACTCAAAACAGAAAGGAATGCAGAGGTCACCACCAATACATGGCCCTCTCCTCCTAGAGCTGATCTGCTCCTGCTCGGAGGGGACGTGAGTACTCAACAGACTTCTCTCTTCTCTGTTTTTCTTCCAGCACTTTATCAGAGCTGCCCTGTACTCTAAACATACCCTTTTTAAATTTTGATTTTTGTTGCAAAAACAATATATATGTCTTTAAAAATTAAAGCACTGAAATTAAAACATGAAGTTCCTAGTCCTGCTGCTAGCCCTGTGTCCCCACTTACAGGGCTACAATGTAGGAGGAATTATTATCAATTATTTCAGACCTTTGCCAGCACATACAAACATGGATGTGAGATGTGTGTGTCTTAGTCCATGCAGTACATGCTGCTGTAGCCTAAATATCACAGACCAGGTGACTTATAAATGACAGAACTTTGCTTTTCACACTTTTAGAGGCTGGAAGTCCAAGACCAAGGGAGCGGCATGGTCAGCTGAGGGGCTTCTTCCAGGCCGCAGACTTCTCATTGTATTCTCGTGTGGTGGAAGGGACAAAGAAGCTCTCTGGGTCTCTTTTATAAGGGCACAAATCCCACTCAGAAGGGCTCCACCCTCATAACCTAATCAACTCCCAAAGGTCTTACCTCCTAAAGCCATCACACTGGGCATTAGGATTTCAACATATGAATTTTAGGGGGACACAAACACTCAGACCACAACTCTGTGTGTGTGTGTGTGTGTGTGTGTGTGTGTGTGTGTGTGTGTGTGTATTTGTGGTTGTATGTGTATATGACTTCTTATTTTTAGAAAAAGAAAGGGATTATGTTATACTTGGGTGAGCATTTCATATTTCACAATAATATACCCTGAACATCCCTCCACATTATTAGTATGTACGGATGTACTTGAATCTTTTTAGCAGCTGCAGCAACATTTTACTCAATAGAATTACAATAGTTTACTTGATCATGATCTCCTTGATGTACATGCAGGATGTCTCCGATTCTTTGCTGGTGCAGATAGTGTTACAGTGAACATGGTGGTGTACAGCTGGGCAAGCATCTCTGCAGGATAGAGTCCTAGAAATTGAATTGCTGAGTAAAGGGAACATGCTTTTCAAAATTTCAATAAATATGACCAAGTTAACTTCCAGTGCTATATCACTGTTATTTTAGTGGGCCTGTCTTTCATCAGTAGAGAGGTCTTACAATGCTGTCCCTTGCATTATAGCTCCTAATGTTTGGGTTTTATTTCTCCTACGTGACACGCATCTCTTTCTGCTGCCCAGAATCCATCCTCCCTTCTTCTGGTAGTTGTTCCCTGAATTTCCTTTGGAAAACCACTTCTGGCACCCACCATGTACATAGTTCCGAAGCTGAATCTGTCCCTGACTCCAGGGGCGAAGAGATTACTCAATCCTGCGCCAGCAGAGTTACAGAGCAGAGTTACCAGTAGCTGGTTTAGGCTTGTGCATGTGTCCCAATCTGGTCAATAGCAGCTAGTGCCAGGACTATTTCTAGAGTGACTGAGAAAGAGGGGGAGTAGCCCTAGAATCATCCCTCCTTCCTGTTCTCCTACCAAACTAGAGCTCAATCCAACAACCCCCAACCCCAGCTGGGAGGTGGGGCCCCAGGTCCATGGCAGAGTCAATCTCCCTGGGCCTGGTTTCCCCATATATGAAATAAGGAGGTTGGACTCTGCGTTCTCCAAGGTCATTTTAATTCATGTGACACTGCACAGAGAAGCACGGGGACTTGTCTGAAGTGCAGGTATTTATCTAGGTTAGAGATCATTTCCTCCAGAATAGCTGTTCTGCAAGCCAGACCTAATAAAATGAGGACATCGTTTTATGATGCGAGTATTTACCCAAATGAGTTGAAAACTCATGTCCACACAAAAACTTCCATGCAGATGTTTATAACAGGTGTGTAAATAATTGCAAGAGCTTGGAAGCAATCAAAATGCCCTTCTGTAGGTGAGTAGATAAAAACTGTAGTACATCCAGATAGTGCAATATTACTCAGTACTGAAAAGAAATGGGCTATCACGCCATGAAAAGACATGGAGGAACCTTAAGTGACTATACTTGGGAGAAAGAAGCCAATCTGAAAAGGCCACCTACTGAATGATTTCAATTACATTCATTCTGGGAAAGGCAAAACTAGGGAGACAGTAAAAAGATCAGCGGTTGCCAGGGGTTAGGGGGAAGGACGGATGAACAGTCAGAGGATTTTTAGGACAGAAAAACTCTCCTGTATGATAATGCAATGGTAGATTACATTAAACATTTGTCCAAACCCACAGAATATATAACACCAAGACTAAACTCTAATGTGAACTGTGGATTTGGGGTGATAATGATGGGTCACTGTAAGTTCATTGATTGTAACAAATGTACCCCTGATGAGGGGTGTTGCTAGTGGGGAAAGCCAGAAGCTATGTTTGGGGATAGGGGTTATCACGAGAACTCTGCTTTCTACTCAGTTTTGCTGTGAACCTAAAACTACTCTCAAAAATAAAGTCTATTAATAATAATAATAATAGAAATTTAAGACAATATCAGGTTTGGGTAGACAGTTCCTAAACCGAGAAGCATATTTTAGGTTCTTTTTCTGGCTGTGTCCCAAATACATTGTGTCTTTGTGTATGATCATTTCCTCTCTGTGAGCCTCAGTTTCATGATCTATAGAATGAAGAAACTAGTCTGTGCTTTAGGTTCTACAATTCCGTGACATCTAAGAATAAAAAGGGAGGAAGGACAGAAGGAGAGAGAGGGAGAGAGAGAAACAGGCAGAAGATACAAGGGGAGGTGGCAAGAGGAGGGAAAGAGGAAGGAAAATAGGACAAAACAACCACAAAGTCATCAAGTGGTAGATAAAGAACTAAGGAAGAAGGCAAATTGAGCCAGAGCCATCAGTAGTATCTGCTTTGGGTAGATAGACAAGGAAAATGGGTTGGCCCAGAAGCCACATCTGAGTCTTACCTGAATGAGAAAAGCTCTAATGCCCCAAGGGAGACTGTTGCATTTATTTGATGAGCACTAAGTGAGAGGTAATTGTGTGCACAACCGTGTGCTAGGTACACTAACCCAGCCAGGGAAGAGAAATGCCTATATATAAACACTACAGCTTAAAGTTGATAGTTGGCTCCTGAACTTAGACAGATCCTGGTTTGGTGACTGGCTGTGTAAGGTAATCAGGTGTATTATGGCCTCAAAGACATCCACGTCCAAATCCCCGAATCTGTGAATGCTCCTTTATATGGCACTTTGCAGACATGGTTAAATTAAGATACACAAGATGAGATTATCCTGATTATCTAGGTGGCCCTAAATGAATCACAAGTATCCTCCTCAAGGGAGGCAGACTGAGATGTGATGACAGGCAGAAGAGAAGAGAAGCATGTGATAGAGGCTGAGTCAGAAAGAGAAGCCAGCACATGAAGATGCGGGAAGGTCCAGGAGTCAAGGAAGGCAAGGAATGCAGCTCTAGAAGCTGGAAAAGACAAGGAAACGGATTCCCCTAGAGCCTCTGGAGGGCACATGGCCCTGCCAACACCTTGACTTTAGCCCACTGAAACTGATTTTAGGCTGGCATCCAGAACTCTAAGAGCATAAGTTTGTGATGTTTTAAGGCACTAAGTTTGTGTCAATATCTTAAGGCAGCCAAAGGAAACGAATGCGGGGCCAAGGAACTTCACCTCTCCAAGCCTTAGTCCTACCTGTTGAATAGGAACAATGATACATTCATTCATCAGATGTCTTTTGAGAGCCTACCATGGGCCAGCCCTAAGTTTTGGGGACAGCAGGGGACCAAGGTCTTCCCACTTTCACAGAGCTGAAATTCTAGTGAGGGGAAGCGAGTACATAAGCAAGACAATTACAGACTGTGCGAACCAACCTGAGGGTAAACAGTGGGTGTGGGATGCAGTAACTGGGTAGCAGAGAGAGCTCAGGGGAAGCCCTCAGAGGAGAAGAAAGTCCAGCTAAGACCATCAAGGCAAAATACAGAGGGAACAGTGCAGGCACAGGGAGGAGCCCAAGGAGGTAAGGACAGAGTTTTGGAGAACAGAAAGGCAGTTGGAGTGGCTAGGTGTCCTGTTCTAGGGAGAGAAATAAACAAGGGGAGGTTGGGATGGTGGCAGGGGCCAGAGCAAGCAGGGTCTGGCAAGCCATGGTGAGGAGTCTATAGATTATATTCTCGGGACAATTTGGAGCAGTGGGAGGTTTTAGGCAGGGGAGTGGCGTCATCACTGGCTACTGTGAGGATGTAGGTTTTTAGGTGGGGAAGAGGGAAGCAAGGAAACTCCTTAGGGTGCTCTTTCTTCCAAGTGAGAGGCGGTGCTGGCCTGGATGATGGTGAGGGCCATGAGGGCAAAGGACTGCTGCAAGCATTAAGTAACATGAGTGTTAAGTATCTGGCACGTCAGAAATGGCCAATGAGCGGAAGCTCTCATTATGGTATTTCTCCTACCACTGCCATCACCATCATTATCATTATGAGCTACTGAAAACAAACCAGGCTGAACACCACTCACACTGGGTAGGGTAGTGCAAGCAGAGCTGACACCTGCGACAGGAGGAAGAGGCCCCACTGTGTCCTCACTCCTGCCCACCAGAAGTTACTGGCTGAAGCCACCAGCCTTCTCTCCCTCCCTGACCCGCCTGCCTCCGTGGTTCAGAAACCTAGGAATGCATCAGAACCCGTGCCTGCTGACATGAATACGTTCTTAGGAGCTCTGAGGGATAGTTTTTAATGTTCAAAATGGCATGGTAAGACTGGTGGACCTTTGGAGATTTGACCTGATACAGTATTATCATGAAAACTTACGGTATCATTGCCTGGGCCCTTGTCTCTCTGTCTCTCTGTTTCTCTGTCTCTCTCTCTCTCTCTCCACACACACACACACACACACACACACATTCACACACACACTTCTCTCCATCTCCACCAGCACCCCAGCAGCCCAAGCCCAGATCCTCCCTCTCACTTAGTCCACAGTCACCTCCTCGGAGGTCTCCTTGCCTCCACTCTTGCTCCTGGGTGACCCATTCTCTACACAGATCTTGCACAGCACACTTCAGATAACATCCAGACTCTTTACCATGACCTGCATGGCCCCTGCCTGCCTCTGCCCTCTTCTGGCCTCCTTCCCCCACACTCACACAACTCCCCGCCCTGGCCTGCTTTCAGCAGCTCAAACTCTTGGCCACCCCCTCCTCAGGGCCCCCTCCCTTACCAGCTTTGCCTGGAACACACTGCTAACTCCTTGCCTCACCCGTGTCCCTTTTTCCCACAGCTGGCCCTTCTTTTTGGTTCTTGGCTCCAATGCCACCTTCCCTGACAGATTTACCTAAATTGCTTCTTCTGTCCCTGCCCCCCTCATCTTCCTTGGCTGCACCATGCTCATTCCCTTCAAGGCACTAGTACACTTTATGATTATCTGCTGCTCCTTTATCATCTGGCTCCCACACTAGACCATAAGTCATCTGGCAGGTTGTCATGGACTGAATGCTTGGGTCCCCCAACATTCAGATTTTGAAGCCCTAACCCCCTGCCCCCCAGCATGGCTGTATTTGGAGATGGGGCCTCCAAGGCAGTAGTTAAGGTTAAATGGGGTCACTAGGGTAGGTCCCTGATCCAATAGGATTAGCGTTCTTGTAAGAAGAGATACCGGAAAGGGAACGAACTCTTCATGCACACACACCCAGGAAGACCATGTGAGAACGTAGGGAGAAAGCGGCTGTCTGCAAGCCAGGAGGAGAGCTTTCCCCCAGAAACTGACCTGCCAGGACTTGATCTGGGACTTCCAGCCTTCAGAACCGCTAGGAAGTAAATGTCTGTGTTGAAGGCACCTGGCCTGTGGTGTTTTGTTGTGCAGCTCTAGCTAAGACACACTTGTTTTGTTTGTTCATTACCTTCTTCCCATTAGGGCCGTAGCTCTTGGCACATGGCAAGGACTTGGTAAATATTGGTTAAATGAATGAATGAAACTTCTCGTCTGTGCTGCGTTTCAAGGTGTCTGGGAAAGGGTGAAAGCAGCGGGGTTGGGAAATCAGGAGACTCAGACTAGGTCATAGTCTTGGCCCCACCACGGCACCACCATTAATTCACTGTGTCCCTCCCCTCTCTGGGCCTCAGTTTCCTGATTGGCAAGATAGTACAACTCAGCAAGATGACCTTTCTAGTTCCCCCCAGTGATAAAATGGTATAAGAAAAATAGCTCCCCTGGGGGCACCTGGGTGGCTCAGTCGGCGAGTCTTGATTTCAGTTCAGGTCATGATCTCAGGGTCGTGGGATTGAGCCCTGCATTGGGCTTTGTACTCAGTGTCAGTGTGGAGTCTGCTTAGGATTCTCTCCCTCTCTCTGCCCCTCCCCCAACTCACGTATGTGCCCTCGTGTGCACTCTCTCTCACTCTCTCTCAAAAAAAAGCTCCCCTCTCTGGGGCACTGATGGTGATCTAGGCACTGTACTTGTCCCTTTTCTGTGCTAGAAAAGGCACAGCCTTAGTCTCCTCATGCCTACCTAGGGAGGTAGAGATGCCCTTGTCAGCATTTCACAGGTGAGAAACACCAAGGCCCAGAACAATGACCTGCCAGAAAGGGGAGGAGTGCTCTTAGCATTAAAAACATTGTCCTTTATCCTGAGATTATGTCCTTCCAGCTTTTGGGGATTGAAATAGTGTTCCTTTTAAGAAATGACCCCCCCTCCTTTTTAAAGATTTTATTTATTTATTTGGAGAGAGACAGAGAGGGCGAACACAAGTGGAGTGAGGGGCAGAGGGAGAGGCAGGCTCCCCACTGAGCAAGGAGCCCGATGTGGGATTCAATCCCAGGACTCCAGGATCATGACCTGAGTCAAAGGCAGACGGTTAACCAACTGAGACACCCAGGCGCCCCAAGAAATGACCCTTTTAAGATATTTATAGAGAAGAATGAGAATTTGGCCATCTATGCCAGTACCTAAAATTCATTTGGAAATTTGATAGCTGCATGAATCCCCGAAGTCTTCAACCACATATAGGTACAAGGAAGGGTTTATTATTATTGTTACTATTATTATTATTATTATTTTGGAGTTTCTAGTATACATTAAGCATCGTCAGGGCACACAGGATAAACTACAGCTTCAGAGGCATGTTCCAAGAGGCCCGGAGTCACATCAGAGCTCAGCCTTTAGCACCTCAGGCAAGTCATGTAACTCCCTTGAGCCTCATTTCCTCATCTATAAAGTGGGGGTGATGAGTGCCTTCCTTGTGTAATGCACTTAGTCTCGGGGTAGCGCACAGAAGAGACTCACGCCAGTGAGTTGTGATTATCAGCACTGTTGTGCAGTCAGGGAGAGAGTCATGGTAATCAGCCACAGGCTGGCAAGAACTATTCCGGGAACAAGGTTGGGCGATGAATTCCCATCAGGGTAGGGGTTTCAGTGTTGTTTCTGGAGTTACCAACTTCCTGCCTAAAGGAGTGTGTTGTGTTTGTTCCAGACAAGTCCTACACCTTCTGGCAAAGCACTTCCCAGCCTCTAATCTGTTAAAGGCGGGCAGTGACTTTTACCCCATAGCACAGTGGAACTCGAACTCTGGCCAGTGCCAGAACCACCTGGGGAACTTGGTCAAAGTGCAAAGGCCCAGATTCCCTCTACTTCAATGAGTCAGAGTTTCTCTGTGCCTTATTACCTCCCCAAATGATTCTGATACAAGCTAGCTTTCAAAAGGGCCGCCAAAGAGTGAAAGAAACAAGGCCCTCTGTTTACTCTAAAGGGTCATAGAAGATTATTATCATTATTTAAATCCCATTTGTTCCACCCACCAGGGCAATGCCAAGTGAGTAGGCTGTGCTCACACAAGGGCTATGTGCTCCAACCCAAGAGAGGCTGGGCCTGCAGCTCAGCAACTAGAGGGGGATGAAAAGTGGGTGCGTGGGTGGCTCAGTGGGTTAAGGCCTCTGCCTTTGGCTCAGTTCATGATCTCAGGGTCCTGGAATCGAGGCCCGCATCGGGCTCCCTGCTCGACGGGGAGCCTGCTTCCTCCTCTCTCTCTCTCTCTCTCTCTCTGTCTGCCTCTCTGCTTACTTGTAATCTCTCTCACTCTCTGTCAAATAAATAAATAAACTCTTTAAAAAAAAAAAAAAGAAAGAAAAGAAAAGCACAGGCCCCGGGGTCCTCAGTATCTTAGAAGTCCCCTATAACCTAGCACCCATTTCACAAAGTTGGCAGAGAGAGAAGAAATACATTTCCTAGGGTCACAGCAGCTTCACATAAGAGCTGCAGGGGAACCAAGAGCAACAGACGCTTGGGCCAGTGCTAGAGGGCTTGCTTTGGAGGCCCCCACCTGGAAGGAGCCCTCTTGCGTGCTGACAGGTGGTATGACAAGTTGGATGCGTGCAAGTAGTGCCCTGCCAAGTTTCCCTGTAGCTGATGACGTCTGGGAAGGGCCCCAGCAAATTCCCGTATTCCAGCAACAACTTTCTCAAAGGTCTGAAGATTAACCAGGCTTCTCACAACCTAGGGAGGAAAACAGGACCTAGCTCCATATCTAAACACCTCAAGCTCCTTCACAATCTTATTCATCCATCTTGTTGCCTAAGCGGGAACAAAGATCTGTTGGTGTGATGAGAGCTGAGATTAGAATCGAATTATAGAATCTCAGTGCTGCGAATGAGCAGACCCGAGGATGAAGCCTGCCGCCCAGCAGACCAGGAATGCTGCCACGTAATGCTGCCAGACAAGTGAAGAGAGGACATTTCTCAAACCACAGCAAATGTCTCAGTTAATTCAGGGCAAGAGACTTGAAGGGTGGGGCCAGGATTCAAACCAAGAGGTCAGTGTGGTGGTCACAGCCGCAGGCTTCAGAGACAGATGGATCTGGCTAGGGTAGATTTGGGATTCTGCCAAAGATTAGCGGTGACCTCAGGCAAGCTATTCTGTACCTCCCCAAGCCTCAGTTTCCACATCTGTAAAAACAGAATGACAATGCTACCCAGAGAAGTAGCCAGGCTTTTTGGAGCCTAAAGCTTATACCGCTTGGGTGTGGGTGGGGGGTACTGGTAAGGGGTGGAGAGGGCCTCTTTAAGAAAAGGAATACAAAATTACAAATTCAAAATTGCATACAGGACCTTGGAAGGGGTCCTATGTAAGGGAGGGGCTGGACAAATCTGTCTTGGATGCTACCAGTTAGCTGAGAGATCATTGGTGTAAAGCTCTTGGCACAGGAGATGATGGTATGGAGAGTGGTCTGGCTTGAGCAAAATGCTATAATTTTGAGGAAGGAGGAAATCTTGGCCTGTTCATCTGTCACTGAAGCAGAGATAATGACAGAGAATGAAACACTGGAGAAACCCCCACAAGGCCTTCTTTAGCTGCAGACTTCTACCCTGAATGTTATGTGCGACCTTAGGCAAATCATATGCTCTTCTGGTGTCAGTGTCCTACCCAGGGAAATGTGGCTGGGGGTTGTACAGTCCCTGCCTTTTTCCCAAAGAACCCCCACTGCTTTCTCCCTGGAGCCTCACAACAGCTAAGAAGCAGCTGGAGGTGAGTGAGTGCTTGCTCCTTTTCCTCCCAACTTTTCCCAGGGAAGAGGATCTCCCGGAAGGATGCCTTACAACAGATGTCAGACAGTGGGAAGTGGAGTCGTTAACCTGGGATGAAAAAGGAAATGGGTGTGGAGGTATTCTCTTGGAGACAGAAAGAGGGTATTTGTGGAAAAGCCTGCCGAGTTGGGCACTGATCCCTACTCTCTCACTTTCTAGCTGTGTGACATTGGGCAGGTCCCTTGAGTTCAGAGTCTGATTTCCTCATTATTTAATTTATAGGAATAAGTGAGAAAATATAGGTAAAGCATTCAGGAGAATGTCTGTCTCTTAGTGAAGTTCTTCATACCTATTAGTTAGGAAAATGAGGGGTATGGTAATCACTGCTATTAGGTGAGATGGATGACTCCCCTCCCAAATCCCTTTCTGCCTCTCCTGCTCCAGCTTCTCTAGGACTGAGCTGCTGCTTCTTCGGGCAGGAGGAGCAAATTCCGGGGGAGGAGGGCGGGGCCTCATTCCAGCTTGGCCAGAGCCTGCTGAGGCACGAGCTGCTGAGCTGGGGTTTGCACCTGACGGACACCTTCCTGCTTGCAGAGCAGACCTCCTTGACACGCAGAACCCTCTCTCGGAAGCAGTCATGCCTGTGACAAAGAGTGCCGGGGGTCCGCAGGGCACTGTTGACCTCAAGCTGGATCTCAGGTCTCCTCCTAAAAGTGCCAAGAAGCTGCAGAGCAAGGACTCCAGTTTCTGGGATGGACGTCCTTCCGAGTCACCAGGCTTAAAGAAGACCAAGGGCATAACGTGAGTGCTTTTTTCTGTCACCCCTCATTTCTGCCTCCGACCCTGCAAGCTTGCACTGACAAAAACCCTGACGTGGCTATGTCTGACCCCCAACCCATTATGCAGATGGAAAAACCAAGGTCAAAAAAAGTGCTGGCAGAGACTGAGTCAAGGTGGGAGCATAAGGGACAGGAGCGGGAACCCAGAAAGCCCTAAGCTCTCATGGTCCCACACTCAACTGGTGCAGGTGGGGACACTAAGGCCCTGTTACCCCAGGCCACACACTAGGTCATTGGCAGGATGGGCACTAGAATCCAGTGCTGGTCCTAAGTCAGCTTTGCTCCTGGTCAGTTCTGACCATTGGCAGAATCCCTAACTTCTCCAAGGAGGTGAGCTCTGAGCTTAAAACCACGGCTTCACTGACAACCAGGCATTGACTCCTCTCTGCCTCCTTCCTCCAGGTTCTCTGGCTTCTAATTTGGCCTGTATTTCAGTTGTGAGGGCATCAAAAGCACAGCATGTAGAAGACTTCTTCCACCTCTCTACTGTGTGTGTGTGTGTGTGTGTGGGGAGGTTGGGGGAGGCTTGCAAACCATGACCAGGAAGGGTCTGCAGAAGGAGTTTAGGTGGAGGAGCCACACTAAGGGGCTCAGCAACCACCACCTCCACCGCCCAAGCAGAGTGGCCAGTCCACTTAGGAAATGTGGGTGGGTGGCCTGCTGGAGAGTGCTGCTGCTTTAAGAAGGAAGTGTTGACAGTGCTAGTATAGTAAAAAGAACACCTGCACTCAACTATCGATTCTGATTCTGCACCTTCCCTTCCCCCAGCCTGGGAGTCCCCCATATGCAAAACAGGGGTAAAGAGGTGGCAGTGAAAATTTAAAGAGGCCGCCTGTGGGAATTACATCTGTTGGGAGAGGGTGTGCAGCAAGGAGGGAGAAGTTACCACAAGGGCAGGTGAAGCCCCTTTCCTTCGTCAGCGTCAGGATGGCACCAACAGGGTTCAGTTGCCCCTAGGGGATAGTCCTGAGAGTTGCGAATTCCTGACACTGAGAATGAATTCTCCAGGCCTTGGAGCCATCCACAGCAGAGCAGGGATATTTCTCAATCAGAGGCCTTGGGGGAACCAACCAGCTCTTGTGTCCTAGACACATGGTCTGGTGGCAATTTCAACTACTTAAGAATCAAAAACATAAAGCATGAGAGAACTAGAGGGGACCTCAGGGGAGTGGAAGAGAAACAGGTCAGGCAAGCGTGGAACTAAGGTCAGCTCACCCGGGTTCAGATGCCCACTTAGCTGCTAACCAGCTAGAGCAAGTGACAGAACTCTCTGCCCCAGTTTCTCCTCTTTAAAGTGATATTTCACTCTTCCCAGGACGGCTGCAAAGGTGATTTGCACATAAAGCCCCCAAACACAGCACCCTTAAAAGCTGGCTGCTGTGAATACCTTGAAGGTCCAAGGTCACCAGAGAACTTGGGGCTACAACACTGGTATCCTGCCTCCCAGCCCAGTGCTCTCCCGAGCTCACCACACTAAGTTTTTAAGTTGGCTGCATGGCCCAAAGTTAAATTTTGATTTCTTAAGTCCTTTGGTTAGAAATTTCTAAAGTGACCTGTTGACCCTTTCCTTGTTACAAAACAAGCCCATTATTGGAGGGCTGTAGGGCGCAAGTGCTCCATCAGCGATGTGGACACCCACAGGGAGAGAGAAGGGCATGCGATTCTCCACCCACTTTCTCCCTCAATTGTTCTCTTTAACCCATAGAAGATCGATGGGCAGATCCTCAGAAAGCTGGAGATCTAGGGATTAACACAAAGATAAGGGTGTTTGGGGCAATTCTTTCAAAATATCATTCCTCCCAACATTTACAGAGGCTCAGCAAAGTAGACCTGTTGCCCAAGATGACACAAATAGTTAAGTAGTAGCCTTGGGATTTAATCCCTCGTTCGTCCAACATCAGAGACCAGGCTCCTTCCAAAATACCTCTGGTGCCCTTCACATCAGTGTCCTCACTAAAGGCTCTCCCACGGAATTTCCAGTGTTTCTAAAGTTGTGGGTATAAACCCAACACTCACCTTGGTCGAACCTGGTCCAGGTACAAAGAGGTATGGTAAAAGGTTGTTCCGTAATTCATCAACACAGTGGGTACCTCCCTGGAACTTATCCTCGAAGGTGCCCTTCAGACCACTTTCCCATCTGTCTTAAAGAGGGGGTCTGAGTTTTTATTTTTGTTTTTGTTGGGCGTAGGAGGAGATATGCCTCTCCCCAGCTTGAGGTCTTGGCCTGAGGGCCAAAAAATTCCTTTGGAGCCCAATTCCCAAATGACCCTGTCTCAACAGACCTCATCTGGGGACCCAAGTCATCTTACCTATTTAATTCAGAAGTCACCATGAAGTCTCTGCTGCTGGCCCTTTTCCCTTTTCTCTGAGTTCAATCCTGTCTCAGCTACTAGTTTTATGACCCTGGGCCATCCCCTTTCTGAGCTTCCATTTCCTTCATTACAAAATGGGATTTTTCCTTTTATATGTCTCTCTGGGCCTATTTCTGGGAGGTGGTCCAGTAGAAGTGGGTGAAGAATAGGAACTCTGAGACATTTCTGAGTTCAAATCCTGACTCCCCCATATATCTCTGAACAAGTCATTAAAAAAAATCTCTATGCCTCAGTTTCCTCATCAGCAAAATAAGGGCAATAACCTACTTCCTAGTCTTGACAAGAGAATTAAATGAGGTAACACAGGTAAAGTACTCAGCATAGTATCTATTATATAGTAAATATTAGCATGGCATATGTTGAGTGTTAGCTGCTAAAACCAGCATAGGCAAACTGAGATGGTTGGTCACCCTATAGGAGACACAGAGATGCCAATTAAGGCCACAGGGACTGAGAGATGGCCAGGAGCCCATGCATCCAGCTGAACTCAGGTGTTGGCATGCCGTGAGGGAATGCCTGTTGGACCTTTTCACCTTCACACACCAACAACCCTCATGTCTCTTTCCTCTCCCTTAGAGCATTCCAGACCTTGGTTCACCTGGTGAAAGGCAACATGGGTACAGGGATCTTGGGACTACCACTGGCTGTGAAGAATTCGGGCATCCTGGTAAGAGGGGCTGCTGCAAGTAGGGCCAGCATGACTGGGTTGTAGCGGGAAGTGGGAGGAGATGCTTTCAGAGTTTATAATGGCTTTTGAGAAGCAGTCTTTCTCGGAGGCAGCTTGGTCAAGACTTGGAGTCTAGACATCTAGCCAGAGTTTGAGTTCTGGCTCTGTCACAGACTTTGAGTGGCCCTGGCGAGTCATTTGTCCCTTCTCTGGGGCTCAGTTTTCTCCTTTGGAGAAATCAGGGGTTGGACGATGACAAGTTTCCTGATTGTGCCCTGTGAAGCACTAGTTCTCAGGAACATCTCTGAGGCCACTGAGGGTCAGAATCCTAAGCCCCTCACTCCCACTACAACACCCATTGTAATTGCTTTATGTAATTTATTGGAGTACTATTTGAGATTATATTTGAAAGAATAGTCGTTGCTGCCAAAAAGGACTTGCAAACTAGTTTGCTAGAAATTGAGTGCCAAATGATATCTGTACTACCAAATCTATCCTTGAAATTTTCTTCATAAATCCATTCTCTTCTCTCTTCCCATTTCCCTTGGCTCCCACTTCCCTCAGATGGGCCCGCTCAGTTTGCTGGCCATGGGTTTCATCGCCTGCCACTGTATGCACATCTTGGTCAGGTGTGCCCAGCGCTTCTGCCACAGGTGAGGAAAACAGCACCCTCATGTTGATTGCTTTGGTCTTCGGTTCTCAGGGATGTCCCAGAAACATCCTACCTAAAGCAAGAGTTTACTTCTTTCTTCCAACAAGGCTAAGAAAAAGAGAAAAGCATCTGGGACAGGGACCTAAGGTGAGGCTCTGCCACAGGACTTGTTAGGTGATCTCAGTCAGGCCACTGTGATTTTCTGCTTGGCTCATCTGTAAATCGGGCATAAACAATTCATGCCTAACCCTGCCTCAGAGAATTGTGATGAGAATTCATTGGGATCATGGATACGAAAACTGCTATACCCATGCGAGGTGTGCTTTTTTACCCTCCCTATGTAGTAACCACCCCACTTGACAGGTAAGGAAAACAAGCCACCCAGGAAATACTGCCAGGTGTCTAAGTCTGAACTAGAACTTGGGTCTCTGCCCCAGTGTTCTTTCTCCTCCGGCTGGGTCCTGCCTTCCTGTGTGGCTCCTGACTTTTTAGTACAGGATCTGTACTAAAGGAGGTTAAACCCCCTCTTGGTAACTCCGTATGCACTTTCTCCTACAGGCTTAACAAGCCCTTCATGGATTATGGCGACACAGTGATGCACGGACTGGAAGCCAGCCCCAGCACCTGGCTCCGGACCCATGCCCACTGGGGAAGGTACCTCATTCTTGCTCTGCCTGAGGTGGAGTGAGCTATAGGAGGAGGAAGTGCTGCCGTCAGGGTTGCCTTCTTCCTTGGAAAGCTGTCTCATGTGGCACAGAGTGTTGGGCTTTCCACATGGGAGGGGTTCACTGGCAACCTTCCTGATCCAGGCCCCTACCTTGTATACCTCCAGTGACAGCGTGCTCATTCCTTTTTTTTTTGAAGCTTTAATATTATTCACTTATTTATTAAACTATATTTATCCTGTGTACTATGTACCAGGCCCTGGAAATACTGTGGGGAGCAAAGCAAACAGACTTTTCTCTCACAGAACCCATAATCCAGAGGAAAAGACATTACACAGTTTAGGAGACCATCACTTCATAACCACTAGGATAAGTGTGATGAAGGAAGGAAATACTGTTGCTACCGACCAGGTAAGGCAATGTGTGTGGGCTCATGTGGGCTTCCTAGGATGGAACAGTTGAGATGAGTCCTGAAGGAAGGAATTCTTAAGGATAAGCAATTACCTAGGGTAAAATGGACAGGAGCCTGGATGGCCTTCCCGGAAGATGAAAGAGCAGAGCATGAAGTTCTGAAGCAAGATGGAATGCGTGACAGTTTCAAGGTACAGAAAGAAGGGAGCTTGAGGGCAGAGTCAAGGAGATGAAGCTGAAGAACAATCCAGGGTTCCAAGCAAACTGTACATTGTAGACCCTCCTAAAGGTTTTTGTTCTTTTCTTCAAAGAAGCCGGTCGCTGGAGGGTTCTAATCAGGCAAGTGTTCATATTTGCATTGTTTAAAGATCTCTCTGGCTTCTGTTAGGAGAATACACTTGTAAGCGAGCAATCACAGATTAGGTCAGACCCATGAGGGGGCTATTGGCAACGTCCAGGCAGATAGCAAAGACAGCTGGGACCGAGCTGGTAGCAGCGGGGGTGGAGAAAAGTGAATTTCATTATGCTTTGGATCCCAGGACTGTGGGAAAAAGGAAAGTCAAGGTTGACTCAGATTTCTGATGACTTTTAGTTTAGACAAGTTGTTTTTGAGGTTCAAGGGGAGATCTCAAATGGGTAGTGATATGTGTAGGTTTGAATCTGTCTTCATGCAGGACATACAGAACTGAAGTCATCAGCCACAAAGCCAGGGGACAGAAGACGTCCCTTAGGGAGAGAATTTATAGTAAGAGGAAAAATGTTACAAAAACAAACAAATAAACAAACAAACAAGATGTTAAGGACCCTTTGCTGAGCTGACATCCTAATCCAGCAGCTCCTACCTTTTGTTTTCAGGACTGACACAAAATAAGTCAACCCCCTCCATTCTCGGTACTTAGGACTAAATCTTTTGTCTTTGTTTTCAGGCCTGTGCCCACTCCATCTGCATGTTCTTTTCTGAGTACCATCTAGGTCAAAGTCTCTCTTGAAATGTGATACTCTAAACCATTCCAGCCCTGCTGTGCACCCTCTCACAAAATGTAGTCTGCAGAGCATGGTGGCCCTGGCACTGCTCTTGGCCCAGAGCCCATTCGCATCCTGAATCAATAAATTCAGCCTCTGAGCAGACTAAGAAGGCTTTAGGACAATAACCAGAATTTTCCCAGTGTGTGACCCAAGAAGAGGCTCTGCCTATCACTTACCCCTCAAATCCTTCTACCCATCATTGGACATAGAAAGCAGCTTTTCCTGTTTTTTTTAGGGACCTGGCTCCTCTAATCATTTCCTCTCATTACAACTTGAACTTCTTTTTGGATCTATGGGCTCTTCCTCTCAACATTTAAATGTATTCATGTGTCTCCATCTTAAAAAAATAGTAAAATAAACTCATAAATTTTCCTGGACCTGACACTGTTCTGGAGCCACCATCCAATCTCCTATTCAGCAGATATCTATTGAATACCCACAGTGTGTCAGGATGGGTTGTGACAATGGGTCTGCAATGATGAACAGAATGGGCACCATCAAGACTGGAGCTCACACTTCGCTCTGTGAAAGAACAGCATACCTTCTGACTTTACTTTCATCCGTCTGGTTCACACCTCTTCTGTGGGTCACCTGGCTTTTCTCTCCTTAGACTTCTGTTGAAGTTCTTTCCACCAAAGTCCTAAAAGACCTACTTATTGCACCTTCTTTGCCCTAGAGAACCTCTCAACAGTGTGGGTACAGTTAACCATTCTCTTCTTCAGACGTGTTCTCCTCCCTTGGCTTCTATTAAACCCTTCCCTCCTAGTTTCCCACCTACGCCTCTACACAGCACTTGGCTTTCATTACAGGCTCCTCTGTTCCTGGCTTCCCTTTAAATATTGGCGTTCTCTAGGGTTTGGAACACCGCCTTGTCTTCTCTTCCCTCTGCACACTCCCCAACACTGACCTGCCTCCTCAAGGCTTTATCCATTACTGACAAATCAGTAGTTCCAGAGCCTCCTATATAGTCCTCTCCTGAATGTCTCCTGTAGGAGCCTCAGACTCAACAATTCAGATACTGAATGTGTCATTTCTTCCCCTTCCCCTAAAACCTATTCCTTCCTTCCAGTTCATTTCATTGTCCTAGCCAAAGCCTGTCAGGAAACTTCTATCATTTCCTTTCCCTTTCCACCAGATGTTAGTGGTCACCAAGTTCTGTAAGTTCTAGCTCCCTAGTACCTCTTAAATTGCTTTAATTCTCTACTCCTAATGACCATGTCTTGGTCCAGGCTGCTGGACACCTCTCTTATTATAAGAATCTGCTACACGGTCTACCCATCCCAAGTCTTGCCCCCTCCAGTGGATTCCCCACAGCCAGAGAAATCTGCCTAATCCCTCTGCCGAAATGCTTTCTTCACTCCTTCCTCTCCATCCCATCCTCCTCAGTCTTTTTAAAAATTTCTCTCTTTCTTTCCCTTCCCAAGGGACTCCCTCTCAGGTATTAGTTTTTCTATGAAGGCTATCTGCTCTATAATTAGGATAAAATGTCCTTTTCACCATGGCCCTTAGTGCCGATTCTTTTTTGGTCACTAAGCCATGAACCACTTGAGGAGGGGACCATGTGTTATTTGTGTTTCCCTCAGAGCCTAATATGGTGTGTGGTACATGATAGAAAAAAATTTCATGTTAATGATAGCTAATAAAAATGGCATGCTTACGTCTATACATCAATTAGTACCAATTATGAGGAATGCCACAGAGCCAGGTGTTGGGAGATCTTCCTAACTATGAAGAATTTCCCCACTTGCTGAACTGGGAGTGTGAGGGTGGTTGAGAAACATTTTTTTTAAAAGAACTATTGTTACCTCCCTTCTTACTGACCACTGTTGACTGCATTAGCAGAAGGGAGGGTGCTGGTACAGGGTCACCAACCCCAGGGGACAGAACCAGAAATGACAAACCAACTCTCCTTTTATAACATGTTTTCTGGGCGCCTGGGTGGCTCAGTGGGTTAAAGCCGCTGCCTTCGGCTCAGGTCATGATCCCAGGGTCCTGGGATCGAGGCCCACATCGGGCTCTCTGCTCAGCAGGGAGCCTGCTTCCTCCTCTCTCCTCTCTCTCTGCCTGCCTCTCTGCCTACTTGTAATCTCTCTCTGTGTGTCAAATGAATAAATAAAATCTTTAAAAAAAAAAAAAAATAACATGTTTTCTTTCTCTCTCCTCTCTTCCAGGAATATCGTGAGCTTCTTCCTTATAGTCACCCAGCTGGGCTTCTGCTGTGTGTACATTGTGTTTCTGGCTGATAATTTAAAACAGGTAGAGTCTTCTAGAGAAGGTGGAAGGGGAAAGGGCAGGGAAAAGGAGGGTCCTCTGTGAGTTGTTCAGCAAATGTGGCTTCTTCTTTTGGATTCCTAATGTCCTCATCAGTACAACAAAGGAAGTTAAACTAGATGTTATGAAAGAATCCCGACTTCTCTAGTTCCCTTATCTGTTCTACAAGTGGTTACTTGTTCCAGTACCTTGGGCCTGTTCTCAAAGCCAGTCTCTAAAACTGAGCTGGAAGAAACCTTGGATTTTGTCAGTTGTCCTGTCTTGGAGCTTAATCATCCTTAAACTCTCCTAAGACTGATTCGGCTCTTTTTGGATGATACCTAATCTTTGGACCATCCTTATCTACCTTTAGCTGCTTAACCTCTGGTTTAACAGTTGTTATCTCCAGGAAGCTGTTTTGATCTAGCCCAGAAGTTATCTTGTAGCAATTTAAGCAAAATATTGTGGGTAATAACAAAGGCCATCCTTAGTCAGTCAGTGAGTTTAAAAAAGAAATTATTCTTTAGGGCTCTTTTTTCTTTATTGTAATACTAGAAATTTAGAAATGTAAAGAAATTAGAAAGAAGGGGAAAAAATAGCTTGCTTTCAGAGCTAGCTGCTATTCTATGTCAGAAACAGGGAGTACTATATATCCTTTCCCCCATTTAATTCTCTCCATGGCTTTATCACTGTAGGTACTATGGTTATTCCTATTTTGTTGATGAGAAAACTGAAACTATAAACTCTATAATGTATAGAAGATCACAGAGCCAAAGTTAAAAATCAGGCCTTTCAACATCAGAGCTCAAGTTCTTGAACACTATGCTATATTACTTTTCAAAATGAAACAAAATTGGGGCACCTGGGTGGTTCAGTTGGGTAAGCATCTGACTTGGATCTCAGAGTCGTGAGTTCAAGCTCCACATTGGGCTCCACACTGGGCATGGAGTTAGCTTAAAAAAAATAAGAAAGGGAGGAAGGAAGAAAAAAAATTATTAATTCAACCACTCGTGGTTATTGTTTTAAGTTAGTATTAACTGGTTAATATTTTATAATGTGCTTACATGTTTTTTAATGTAATTTTTATCAGTTCATAATATTTCATCACACAGATTGCCAGGACATAGTCTTCTCTCACTGGATATTTTATTTGTTTCCCTTCATTTTTCTGCTATAATCTGTGGAAGTCTTTGTACACCCCTTTATTTCTTTGGCATATAGTCTTTAAAATAAAATTACTAGGTCAAAGAGTTTGACTGTTCGAAGGCTCTTAAAACATGTCACCAGATTGCTGCTTGGAAATCAACCTGCTATCAGCCGGATGTTATCATCTGTCTAGAGACAAGGCAAGCATTCTCTCCAAGAGCTTGCAGGCTAAGTAGGATGTGTTCTAAAACAAACAAGCTTGCTCTCAATATATTTTGGTGCTGGGTCAGGACACCACCAGCAATGCTCTGGAGGTAGGGCCACTTCACAGTGAACTTAAGGGATAAAAATGTGCGGGAGCAGGAAAGATCATTCCAGCAAGGGAAGGCTCCTTTGCAGAGTGCCTCTAAGCTGGGTGTCGAAGGACAGGTTTGAGTAGAAGGGGTGGCAGCCAAGAAGGGAGGAGTGAACACCTGGAGGCAGGAATGTACAGCCCGGCTCGGGGAGAGGCAATTGGTTGTAGAAGAAGGTGTGGACTTTGGGAGGGGAAGAGCCTTCAAGGTTGAATGGGGCCCATGACAGAGGGCCGTGAATGTCTGCTAATGTTTCAAGCACTTTTCCTATTGAAAGGAGTCAGAAGGTGAGGAATTAGAAAAAAATAAGACTTAGTGGTTCATTTAAGTAACCATGTTTGTGTGTTCTTAAGTGAAAAGGAGATTTCAAAATAAGAGCATATGCTGTGATTGCAGTCTTGAAAAAAAAAGATGAGTATAATACATGTAATTTGTGATATGGTATAGAAAATGCATAAATGAATATATTCCAAGACATCACTTTGGCTACCAGTATGTACTGAGATCATCATTGTTTTTAAATCTTCTTCTTGCCTAATTCTAGTCTCTAATTGTTCTGCAATGTTCTGCAATATTGCTTGCACAGTAAGATTGTACCCATTAAGTCAGGCTGATTCTAAACCATCCCTCTCCTCCCCCATATGCCCTGACTTCAGCAGGGTGTTTGCACTGTGTGCAGGGAGATGTTTCTTGTTTGTCACAAAGATTGGGGGATGCAAATAGTTCTTGTTGGGTGGGGTCCAGGGATGCTAAATGTCCTGCAGTGAACAGTCCAGTCCTCATAAGGAATAATTCTCTCACTCAAATGCTGGTATTAGTTCAATTAAGAAGCAGTGAGTGATGGGTTTTTTGGTTATAAGCAAAAGAAACTCTAACTCATTGAGGCCCTGGCATGTGAGACATGCTTTATGTGAGGAGTTTGGTTATGGGCCAGGCACCAGGCTAATCATGTGACCAGTAGGTGTATTAAATCTTCCCTCTTGCTCTTCTCATTCCTTTCTCAGGTAGTGGAAGCAGTTAATGGGACCACCAACAACTGCCATTACAATGAGACAGTGATTCTGACGCCCACCATGGACTCTCGACTCTACATGCTCTCCTTCCTGCCCTTCCTGGTGCTGCTGGTCCTCATCCGGAACCTCAGGGTCTTGACCATCTTCTCCATGTTGGCCAACATCAGCATGCTGGTCAGCTTGATCATAATCACCCAGTATATCGCCCAGGTTAGTGGACACCGCACACTCAACTCCTCCAGTGGACAGAGCCTTTTATCAATAATAGACTGATACCTACCTAAGGCCAACCCTGAGGATAAGTGTGGACTTCACTCTTCAGTCTCGTACCATTGTACCATTCTTTCCACAAAGATGTCTCTGTGCAATCTCATTCTTCTAGATAGGTCCTCTTTTATGTTGCTGCTCCAATCCTTGTCAAATTCTGGCCTTTGAGAAAAGCTTTGCTTTGCAAGGGAAACATCTTGACTGGTGAACCACAGACCATTCCTGTAATGGTTGGATAGCAGCAAAAGGCAAATGAAAAGCAGGATCTCCTACTAAAGCTGAAACTTAACAAATTACCTATAGTCTTACTTCCTCTAGGCTACCATTCCAGGTACCAAAATTACCCATAGGCACTCAAGAGAAAAAAAAATAATAGTCACAGAGGCATAGTCTCAGAAGACCACAAGCAAATCTATCACAACGCAAATTATAACGCCTTCAAGGCTGAGTTGGGGATATTGATTTTCCCTCAATTTCCTACTTTTCTATCCTTTCTAATGTTTATTTACTGGACAAGACTACATAGAAATTTAAACCCAGAAGGCCCTTGGTGTATCTCTCAGACCATTCAGATGTTTTTATCTTTCAGAAGTCACAAGAAAAAAGTTATCTTCCCCATGGAATTTAGTAAAAAATGACAAATTAGTCAAATATTTTAGGATAACTACAAATAGGTCTTCTCTTCTTTAAGGCAACACCAATAAATTCTACAAAATTGAATTTCCTAATAAGATAGGTATCTTCAATTCATATTTGGACCATTCTTGAAGTTGCCCAGTTAGAGAAATGGCTCTGTAATTATTGTCCCATTCAGGTCACAGGATACATAACATATTTATTGCACACACTTTCTTTCCCTTCAGTTTATAGCTCATTGAAGAAAAGGGGACTTTCACATCTAACTAATTACTTTGGACTCCTGAGTATATCACTAACTACAGTCACAGCAGTTTCTGTTAACCGTAACCACTGGTACATTCCAAGTGTCTAGTATCAGCCTGTGGTGCATTAGATTTTCTTCTGGAGGATTCTGGTAAACCATACACCCCCCATGAGGTACTGACCCTTCAGTACTTTGACAATACCTCAATGTTCTGTCCTCTGGCTCTTCAGTTTTGTATGCATTAAAATCAACTTTGAGGCCTACTTCCTTTTGAAGTTTTCCGGATTTCTTGACATTCCTTTTTTTTTTTTTTTTAATAATTTAGGTCTACTCTCAGAATACTCCCTTCTTAAATGAACTGAAACATGCTTTGAGAGTTAAGGTCTTACTCCACTTGTCTCTCCTGTAGGAAATTCCAGACCCCAGCCGGTTGCCGCTGGTAGCAAGTTGGAAGACCTACCCTCTCTTTTTTGGAACAGCTATTTTCTCATTTGAAAGCATTGGTGTGGTAAGCTTTGAATTGGGGTAATCTTTCCCCCATCCTGTGGGTGACCCTCTGAACAGGAGCCGGGAACTTGGGTTTCTGGGTTTCTGTATGCACCCAGGGGAAAGTAACCTCTTGTCCCAATACATCTATTAAACATTTATCTTCATACCAACATGTGTTTCCTAATCTTTTAAACTCAAGACATATGGAGGTATACAATTTACAGGATTTAATGAAATAAACAAAAGGAGTTGTAAGCTGGGAAGTACTATATATTTACAATGGATTATTCTATAGTTTGTGTTTCCACACTTGAGGAAGGGTAGTTCTGTGTATGTAATTTTGTTTACTTTTAATTTGCATAGAGTACAATTCACTTTGGTGGGCGGAATGTGTACATTTCTGTAAGTTTTGGGAATGCATAGAGTCATAGATGTGTCACAATCAGGACACAGAACAGCCCCCTCACCACAAAAAATCCCCTCATGCTGTCCCATTGTAGTCATCTCCTTACCTCCCACTAACCCCTGGCAACCACCTTCTATTTTCTGTCTCTATTCTATCTTTTCCAGAATGTCATATACCTGGGATCATGCAGTATGTAACTTTTTGAGACTGCACGTAAGATCACCTGTTTTGTTGCATGCATCAGTAACTCCTTGCTTACTATTGCTGAGCTTCTGCTGTATAGGCAAAGCCTTGATTTGTTTATCAGTTCACCAGCTGAAGAATAGTTAGGTTGTTTCTAGTTTTTGATAATTATGAATAATGCTGCTATAAGCAAGCATTTGTGTGGATTTTATGTGAACGTATGTTTTCATTTCTCTAGAAATAGGTCTGCTAGTCATATATAAATGTATGTTTGTTTGACTTTATAACAAACCACCACACCGGTTTTCATAATGGCTGTACCATTTGGCTTTCCCACTGGAATGGATGAGCATTCCAGTTGCTCTGCATCATTGCTAGTTCTTATATGTCCTGTCGGCATTTTTTTTTTATTCTGCCATTCTAATAGGTTCATAGTAGTGTTTGATTGTGATTTAATTTGCATTTTATTAATGACCAGTGATTTTGAGCTTCACTGTGTGGGCTTGTCCTCTGTATATCTTCTTTGGTGAAGTATCTGTTCCAATCTTTTGCAAATTTTTAAAAAACTGAGCTATTGAGTTTTAAGAATTCTTTATATATTACAAATGCAAGACCTTTATTAGATATATAATTGCAAACATTTTCTATAGTCTTTCTTTTCATTCTCTTAACAGTGCCTTTCATAGAGCAAAAAGTTTTAAATTTGATGAAGTCCAATACATCAAAATTTTCATTTTATGGATCCTGCTTTCAGTGTTTTTTTTCTAAAAACACTTTGCCTAACTCAAGTTCAAGAAGATTTTCTCCTATATTTTCTTCTAAATATTTTACAGTTTTCATTGTACATTTAGATCTATGATCCATTCTGAGTTAATTTTTGATGAAGTTGTTTGTATGTTGAAGTTCTTTTTTTAACAGAATTCCCAAGTGTTTCAGCATCTTCTGTTGAAAAGAGTGTCCATTTTCCACTGAATTGTCTTTGCATCTTTGTAAAAACCTTA
The DNA here is from genome assembly GCA_002007465.1 of Ailurus styani. Classification (NCBI taxonomy): domain Eukaryota; kingdom Metazoa; phylum Chordata; class Mammalia; order Carnivora; family Ailuridae; genus Ailurus; species Ailurus styani. The sequence goes on along the minus strand of LNAC01000066.1, from coordinate 3,612,304 downwards.
ACAGTATTGCCTTTCAATCCATGAACATGGAATGTCTCCATTTATTTGGGTCTTCTTTCATTTCTTTAAACAATGTTTTGATACTTCACATCACTCCCACACATTCACAACTTAGGGCAGAGCTCAGGACTTCACTTTCAGATTTAGGGGATCACTTTCTCCAGCGTCCTCTTATCCATGTTTTCTTGCACAATCACCAGCTTCCAGGAGCTTCTTTTTCTGGTTCTCTGGCTAGAAAGACAGAGTTATAGCCTCCCTGCAGTGCTATGCACTTCCTGTGACTGAGTCTGACTGGGGTTTAGCACTGAGAGAAAGACAGAGGGACAAACTAAAATAAAAATGAGTGAATGAATGAACAGTGATTCCTTCCAGGGCCTGCATCATAGACATGCAACCTATGCAGTCACATAGGGACCTGTCTTTGGAAGGATCCTACACATGGTTTAATGCTCCGCAAATGAAAATTCTTTTTGCATTGCACCCTGTATCATGTAGCAGAGCTGATTTATCCCCACATTCTTTGGTCTCCCAAAGGTCCCTTTCCTAGTTCGTTTGCACAAAGAGAAAAATTTGTGTCAGATTTTTAGGTGCCTGTGTGACCACCATAGTCAGTGATATACACCAGGATGCTGCTTTGCGACTCGGACTTGCCTTGGGAGCATGATCTTGAAAGTGAAAAAGGAAACAAAAACTAGGGGCCCCCTCCATACTGTCTGTCCCACAGGGGCCTCTGTTCTATGTCTTCTGGCCAAAGAAAAAGGGTTTTTCTTGGAATTTTTTATGTTTCCATCCACTGCCTAGGATTCTAGGATTTGAGGTCCTCTTGAGTCTAAATTGGGAGATACAGGAAGAAAAAAAATATCAAGAAGCCCAGTACCATAATGGTCATTTTTACTGGTTTTGATCAAACCATGTGCTGTCATACATTTTTCAGAGTCCATGGATAGTTGTTTTATGTATTCTTCCCAGGGCTTTTAGTTTTAATCAGTAAGAGAGCTGTGGTAGAATGTGTCTATACCATCTTAATGGAAGTGGAAGCACTTTATATTTAGAATTCTGCATACTCGTGCCAAAAAGCAGAGTGCAATGGTTGAGCAACTGCCTTTGGAAGCAGAATATGCTGGAATCTTACTTTGGCCATGGGTTAATCTCTGAACTCTCATTCCCCACTAAACGATGGTAGTTATCGTTCAGTAAGTATTGAACACCTACTATGTGCTAATGATGATTAGTATCAGAGTTCACATTAGCTCTAAAAATCATCTAGCCCAGTCTCCGAACTTTTCAGAAGATCCTGAGCCCTGAGGGGGGAAAGGGACTTGAGCCAGGTCACCAGCTGGGAACAGCTGCAGCTGTGGCTAAAAAACCAGGTGCTCCTTACTACCTGTCCAGGGACCTTAACACTTTATGTATATGGCCATTTATCAATTTGATTGATTGTGGGAGGACAGAAGGAGAAAGCCAGCTACCAGGTTAAAAAGGTAATTTTTAGCCTGGAGAATTTATGCAGTGAAAATGTATTGCAAGATGGGAATGCTCAGGTTGGATCATTCACTCTCCACGTGATCTCCTTGGACATTTTCCTGAGCACTGGCTGCTACTAGGAGCCTGCCCTTAATTTGGAAGAAAGTGGAAAGACACAGTGATGACTTACATGGCATTCCCCTTAAGCATTTTCCATTTGCATGGGGTTGAGATGCATATAGGACAAAAAAGGAGTTAACAGTACTGGGAGTAGATGCTCAGGTCCTACTGAGTAATAAATACAATGCTGGAGATTGGGGAGAAGCAAGTACTTGAACTTCGGAAGATAGCCCCAGTCTGCAGCCTCACTCTGCAACTTTCAAGCTGTGTAACTTGGGGCAAGTTACTCCATCTTCAGAAGCTTGTTTTTCCTCATCTGTAAAATAAGAATTATATAAACACCATCTTCATAGAGATGCCGTCTTCGCAGTATTAAAAAATAAGAATGGTTGACATTAACTAACCCCTTACTGTATGGCATTGGGGTGTTCATATAAATCTCAAAAAAATGCCAATAGGTAAGTTTTCAGAAAAAGAAACTGAGGCACAGATCAGCCTAATGGTGCATGCAAAGCGTGCTTTAGTCCATGGCCTGATCAAGGAGAAGGAGAAGGTAGAGGGAGGCTGTCAGCCGATAGAAGCCTAAGGAGGAATTTATGGGATGAGAGGCCAGAAGGTTGGTTCCAAAAACAGAAGTGACCTTGGGATGCCCAGCAGGCACCAGGTAGTCTGTCTCAGCTTGAAGTCTCTCAGAGCGAGGCATGCATCTGGGGAAGAAGGATCCCGAGAACATGGTGTGTAGGGAAATGTCCTGCTGGGGAACCGGGAACCTCCAGTCCCAGCTCTGCCACAGTCTGCTGTGTAACCTGACTCGCAGCCTCCCATCTGAACAGAGAGCAGCAAATGCACTAGAATTGGAAGTCTCAAACTCAAATGCCCTTAGAAGGCAATGTGAGTGAAGAAACCAGGTCTATGTCCGTGTGAGGGGGTGAGGTGGGCCTGGTGAATGGGGCCCATTCACTATGTCAAGAATAGTGTGCCCAAAGTCATTTCCCTTCAGTTGCCTAAAAGGCTATGCTAGCCAAACCAAATGCATCTGCTGGCCCGATCAGGCTGCCCCAGGGGCTGAGCTCCTTGGGCTGCACAACCTGAAGAAGGGCCCTTCCAGCTCTGATGGTCCGGGGCTTATCTTGTGACTCCGGCCCTTCCTTCCTTTCTTCTCTTTTTTCTCATTTATTGTGATAAAATATACCTAACATAAAATTTACCATCTTAACCATTTTTAAGTATACAGTTCAGTGACATTAAATACATTCACATTATTGTGTAACCACCACCACCCTCCATCTTTTGGTCTTGCAAAACTGGAACTCTGTACCCATTGAACAATAACTGTTCATTTGCCCCTCTATGAGTCCCTGGAAATCACCATGCTACTTTTTGACTCTCAATTTGACAACTTCAGGGACCTCATGTAAGTGGAATCATGCGGTATGTGTCATTTTGTGACTGCCTTATTTCACTCAGCGTAATGACCCCAAGGTTTATCAATGTTATAGCAAGGGTCAGAATTGCCTTCTTTTTTAAGGCTGAGTAATATCTATTGTATGTATATACCATTTTGTTTATCCATTTATCCATCAGTGGACACTTGGGTTGATTCTACTTTTTGGCTATTGTAAAAGATGCTGCTACAAAGATAGTTGAACAGATATCTATTCAAGTCCCTGCTTCCAGTTCTTTTGTGATACACTCAGAAGTGGCATGCCTTTCTTTTGTTCATGTTCCTCTTTCTCCTTCTCTCTTTTTACACTATGATCCTTCTGTAGGTTCTGCCCCTGGAAAACAAGATGAAGGATGCCCGCCGTTTCCCAGCCATCCTGTCCCTGGGAATGTCCATCATCACTGCCCTGTACATCGGCATTGGATCTCTGGGCTACCTGCGTTTTGGAAACGACATTAAGGCCAGCATAACCCTTAACCTACCCAACTGCTGGTAACTTCACAGGCCCCCAGGTGGTGGGGACTCAGAGCCGGGTGGGAATATGTGGGTGACTGTCTCCTCCCTTCCACAGATGGCAAACTAAGATCTAGAGGACCTCCACAGTAGAAGCAGAGCTGTCGTTAGGACCCTGGGCTCTGGTTTCTCTGTGCAAGGAGCTCCTCCTTCAATAGTCTGCCATGTTGAGTGAGTCCTTGATAGCTTAGTATGAAGAAGGACATGATTTAGGAAGAGAGAGAAGTGATAGTTCTTGGTCACCTAAGGAGAGAAGGGAGGGGCTCTCAAGGAGAACAAGAGACAGAGAGAGGACATAGAGGGTGGCAACACTCATCTCCAATTACATTTCCTAAAGTCTGTGTAACAAACCTTGTTTTGCCAAGAGTGCACATCCTCCAAGTTAGAGTAGGTAGGATGAAAAAGTAGTAAAACAACTAGTAGAACAAGAACCAATTTGGGAAGACCACTGGAAAAATTCTATGTTCAAATGCACCCCATTCATGCAACAGTTAGCTGACCCAGACTTCAATAGTACCATATCTAAATAGACATATGAACCCATATTGCATTGTGCAGCACTGTTTCTCACACTGGGGCCTGTCATTAATTACAGGATGCCTGTCTTTTTAAGGGTAACTTGGAAGTTTAATTTGCCTAAATGGGGCTCCTTTCCCAAGGTGATAAATATCATTCATCAAGCATTTACTGCCTGCCAGTTATGTGCAGATGCCAATCTAGGCACGCACGGGCATGGAGGGTGCTGACTGAGTACACTATGATCTTGAACTTCACTACTTCTCCAGCTCATGATCTAGTGACAGTGGGGGGAGGGATAGTGTATATACACAAATAGAACAGATCGAGGAGCCTCCAGAGTAGCAAAGAGACTTTGGGGACTTTTGAGGAAAGAAATCCATCAGAATGGGAATCTTTCTGTGCAACAAGACAACTCCATCCAACAAGGACAACCCTGCCACTCGTGGGCCCACATCTTCACTGCACCACCTCCTAGGTGTGGTCAAGGATGATTTAGCTAACCTCTCTGACACTCAGTGTCTTCATCTATAAAGCAGAGCTGCTGTGGAGTTTAAGGTGGGCTTGCAGTACACCTCAAAAGATGGGACAAATGGAAATGGAATAAAGTGGTGTTTTAGGCAGCAGGACTAGTGTGAGCAAGAAACTCAGAAATGTGGAAGTTAATCTTCCTAAGGAATGGCTCCCCAGACTCCCCCCCACCCCCGCCAACACACAGACATACACACAGGTTTACTAAACATGTGAGATGCAGCTACCACATTAGTGGAATAAAGGAAAAAGTCCTATCTCCAGAGGTCAAAAAAGGCTTTGGTAAAACTCAACACCCCCCATCACACCCTGTCTCTGCCCCTAGTCCAAGGCCTGCAAGGAACCCTACCTCTCCTTTTACCTCCCAACCTTCACCCAACCCTGTTTGTAGACTGCTTCTTCCCCCAAGGATTCAGGACTCTGAAGTTCTCTCAACCTACCAGAAGCATGTGCTGAGGGCCTGCTATGTGCCAAGGGCTTTGGGGGAATCCAGAGAATTGCTAAGGACTGACATTAGATCACAAGGGACGGATGTGTTTTAGACCCAGGTTTTTTGGTTTTCACTACTTACCACTTGTGTCTCCCTGGGCAAGGCAGTGGGCCTGAGCCTCTAGTTCCTCAAATCTAAAACAGACTATCAAGTGATAAATGGTTTATGAAGGTGTTACATGTACCCACGCTCAAGATTCTTTTTCTTTCCGATGACCCTCTGTTGCCATTCGAATCCATGATGCTTCACAACATCCATGATGTTTTCCTTGCATGCTCTGCTGTGACTCCCTCTTAGCTCTGGGAAGTTCCCTGCCCATCATTTTCAGACAAGGAACCTGGAACCCAAGGGACAATCCTGCAGTCAGAGGTTAATGTTCCAAGGAGTCTGGGTGCCTGAGTGTGGTGACCTCAGGGAGCATTGCTCTGGTTTGTCCCGCAGGCTGTACCAGTCGGTCAAGCTCCTGTACATTGCTGGGATCCTGTGCACTTATGCCCTGCAGTTCTACGTCCCTGCAGAAATCATCATCCCTTTTGCCACCTCCCAGGTGTCAAAGCGCTGGGCACTGCCTCTGGACTTGTCTATCCGCCTTGCCATGGTCTGCCTGACAGGTGAGTACAAGGCCAAGGAAAATGTTGCTCTTTTTTCTGAGGCTGTCAGGAATCTGCCAGATGGTGAAGCATAGTCCTGATAACCAGCCTTGATTGAGCACTAATTGTATCTCAAGGAGTGAACTAAAGCTTCACAAGTAAAGCCTTGTAAGCCTTGGGGACAACCTAATTCTTCCCTGTACCTAATTAGTCAGATGCACAGGTGTCTAGCCTGAAGGAGTGACACAGCTGGTTGAACAATAATCATGATAAGTCTGATATTTATTAAATACCTACTGCCTACCAGCCACTGTCCTCTTTTTAGGTTGTATTTCATAGTATTTCGTTCAGCCCTGCAGAAACTCTTATGAGGTAGGACTATGATAAAATTTCCTTTACAAATGAGAAAACTGAAGCAAGGAGCCATTAGTAATTGGCCAGGAAGTGCTAGAACTTGGATTTGAACCCCCATCATCTAAGTCCAGAGTCAGCACCCTTCACCTCCAAGACAGAGGTCAGTGGCCAGTGAGTCTAATCTGACAGCAGAGGTGGGTTTTTGAGCCTCAGAGTGTTGTATAAACTTGTGCCAACATTTAAAATGTCCGAGATCTCACATACAAATCCAGATTTCTAAGGTTTTGTGGGGGGACCAATTAAAATGGTTTGGCAAGCTGAGGATCACATTCCCCACTGGCAGCTGTGGGCAGGACTTGCCCCCTGGGCTTCAGCTGGCCCTGCTCACCCCCTTGCAGTCCTCCTTATGCCCCAGGCCCCATGATCCAGGGTGCCCCCCTTCTGCAAGTGTTTTAGCAGGGGTGAACAGAGCATGGAGTTCCCAGCTATCCCTAAATCTCCTTTTAATTGTGATTCTAAGACTCCTCCTCAGGGAGATTCTTGCTTCTTCCTGCATTAGACCAACCGATCCAGTTCAATGGACACCAGTTTTCTTTCTTTGAAATGATTTGTTCTCAGTTTACCCCAAGAAGCAGGGATACTGCCATTCAGAACCTTAGAGACTCCAGAGAGATCAAGGCATTTGTCCTAAATATGAAGATAATAATTCCTAAAGCCTACAGCTTCTGCATACATTGCCCCAATCTGAACAATTGAGGAAAATAACTGAAGTAACAATACAGATAACTTATCTGAGTTATATTGTATTATAGTGCTTTATATTAACTCAGTGCTTTATATCAGCTCAGTTATCTTGGGGCATATAAATGAGGTTAAAACTTGAACACCATTTTCAGTGTGGACCATAACATCTAAAAGGATAGATAGCGTTTATCCCCATCTTGCAAAGGAAGAAAAAAGCTGAGGAGGAGTTAGGGTCCTAACACAAGGCCACACAAGGGGAAGACAGAATCCTGTCTTCTAGACCTGTTTTGATTCTGATACATACCACACACCTCCACAGGAAGCCTGGAAGAGGCTTCTGAGCTTTCTTGGTGAAAGTCTTCCAGCAAGTCAAATAAAAAAATGTGGAAGCCCAGGCCCATAAACCATCCTAGTAAAAAATAGGTAATATCAAAATCTTTAGCTTCTGGTATTTGTTGTTTTCTGACATGTATGTAAAACCTGGAGAAGACATTCTTTTAATGAGACCCTGCGATCTTGTTCCAACTGAAGACCCTTTTCTACTATAATTTCACATTCTAATCATTTGCAAGAGGCGGGTGTAGTTGTGTTAATTATTAAAATGTGAGCTCTATAAAGGCTTTTTAAAAAAATTTTCTATCTTCTGTACGTTGGTGTGTCCCAAACAGATGAAACAGTTCCCAGCACTGTTATTTAATGTTATTTATTAAGTAAGAGTTTAATCATTGTTTTTTTTTTAAGATTTTGTTTATTTATTTGAGAGAGAGTCGGGGGGGAGATCAGAGAGAGAGGGACAAGCAGACTCCTGTTGAACAGGGAGGCCGATGTGAGGCTGGATCCCACGACCCCAAGACCACAACCTGAGCCAAAACTAAGAGTTGGACACTAACCAACTGAGCCCACCAGGTGCCCCTTAATCATTGTTGAATCATGTGGGGATTTGAAGTGTGCCTCAGTGGCATGAAAATTATTTTAAGCTAAAACATTTGAACAAACAGCAGCTACGGGGAGGGGAAAAATAAATCCTTATCTGAACTTCATTTGACAAATTAAGCAGAACCTTCTGACAAAATACAGCCTGAATAAATCCCCTCTCTGGAAGGTTTTCGGCCAGAAAGGAGACTAACCGTCATCACAGACTGAGTAATTCCCTAAATAAACTATCTGAATCAGTCATATCTTCCACTTTTTCTTACATATGCTCTTTCTGCCCCCTCATTTCCACTTATGAAATGGGCATGTGAACCCCTACCTTTGGCTCTTCTAGGAGCAACTCCTCTGAAGGCTCCCTAGCCCCAGGCAAATTCTGTCTTTTGACCTGTTAATTTTGTCCACTGTCACTAAATCCCAACCCTTCCCCTCCCCACTTGAACCTAAGTAGGCAGAGGGAAGATTTCTCCTTCCAACAATATGAATGCATATTTTGGAAAAATTATTGGGAGACACACCAAAATTTTAATGCATAGCCTCTAGTGAATGTGATTGAAGTATTATAGGACTTTCAGTGTTTTCCTTATGTAACTAAATATGAAAAACAACTGGTTTATGATTTAAGAAAAGGATTCTAAAACCAAGCTTGGAAAGCTTGACTAAGTCCTGAAGATCCATGTATCCCGTATCATCTCCCACAGGTACCTTGGCCATCCTTATCCCCCGCCTGGACCTGGTCCTCTCCCTGGTGGGCTCCGTGAGCAGCAGTGCCTTGGCCCTCATCATTCCGCCCCTCCTGGAGATCACCACCTACTACTCGGAGGGCATGAGCCCCCTCACCATCGCGAAGGATGCCCTGATCAGCATCCTGGGCTTCGTGGGCTTTGTGGTGGGGACCTACCAGGCCCTGGACGAACTGATCCTCTCAGGACAACCCCTCACGGTTTCCAACTCCACCATTTTTATTCAGTGAAAATGGCACTGCTCCTTACCCACCAGCACCTGACTTTTATTGACATGGATATCTTTTGTATGCTTTATCTTTATTTTACCTCTTTATCTTTTTCCTGGGCCAAGTCATGGTGAAGCAAGCAAGGACTCACCAGTTACAGGGTCTAGATGGTAATTTACAAATTTGTTTTTATTACTTTTCTTTCCATCTCTAGCTTTCCCTTTAAGTTAAGAGTCTCCCATGGAAGGCTCTCGATTCATCCAACAACTTCTTGGCAATTCACAAGGTGGATTTTGTACCTTGAATGGTGCTATGCTAGAAAAGGCCACCAGGGGGAAACCAAGTGACAGCAACTGACAGAAGGAGGTGCAGCAGGCTGAGGCTATCTGGTAGACAAAGGGTTTCTCCTTTTCCAGATCTATTCAAAAACATAGACTAGGAGACATAAACTATAATCCAAAAAGGTATACACAACTCCTATGACAAAATAGGGCAAAGAGGTCCAATGTGAGCTGCAACTCTCAGAAAGGAGCCATCATATTTAAGTCAAGGGCAATAAACTTTCTGAACTACTGGGTAAAGTTTTGGCCCAGGTCAAAGATGCCAACAGTAGGTAGGAGGTGTGGAAGTAGATGTGTCAGTGGCAGAGGGGAGGGGAGCGGACAATACCATTATAGTATCTGACATTATTTTCCTCTTAATTCTTGCAACCAGCATTCTACCTACTGTGTGTCAAGCACAGTTCAAGGTTCTTAGAGTAGATTGCAAAAATGGCCACAAATTCCTCTTGACAATGTGACTTTGCAGCTCCTCTCATCAAGAGGTGAAATCTATGTCTCTACCCCTCGAATCTGGTCTTGCCCTCATGACTTATGTGGGCCAAAATGATGTTAGTAAATGTGGTGCAAGCAGAGGTTTGGTGATTGCTTGTGCATCAGAATTTTCATTTCTCGCCAAGCTGTGGAGCCATGACTACCAGGTAAAGAAGACTGAGCTAGCCTACTGAGGGATGAGAGGCCATGTGGAGCAGAAGCGAATCAACCCAGTTGAACCCATCCCTCAGATCAACCCGCCTACCAACTTCAAGACACATGAGGGAAGCCTCCTAGACTACACCCAGCCCCAGCCAGGCTGACCCAGATCATAAAACTTGGCCAGATTATCCACAAAATTGTGAGAAATAATAAATGTGGTTTGAAGCCATAAAGTGTGGGAGTTTTTATGCAGCAAAAGTTAACTGATGCTCACTCTAAAGGAGACATACCAATGAGAAAAGCCTCCCTGCCCTCAAAAAGCTAGTTCACTATCCACTAGGGAAGAATTGCAGGTAATCAACTAAGTTGACAGCATCACTGGTCCTTATGAGGGCAGAGGGACACTGACTGTTTGGGAGTACTAAGTACTGCTTTCCACAGGTGGCGCCATTGACCTGGATTTCCAGTAGAACTTGGGTCTCCTGACACTGAATCTTGCCCTCCTTCCACTCCGACCTGCTTCCTTGACAGTCCTGGGCCTTTTTTCATGTCTGAGCTTGGCTTGCAGCAGGAGCCAGCCAACCTGAAACACCATCTCCACCTTTCAGGTAGTGTTTGCTCCTTCCTCCCTAAAATCACTAAAATTAGGAAAGAGTCTCCAAATACCCGAGTAGATATTATAGGCAGATCTATAATCCCAGGGGAGTTTCTCATAAGACTTCCTATAATTTATGGGAATTCCCCATGCTTGTTTCTGCCTCCATTTTTTTTTTAAGAGTTTATTTATTTATTTGACAGAGAGAGAGATGGCGAGAAAGGGAACACCAGCAGGGGGAGTGGGAGAGGAAGAAGCAGGCTTCCCGCTGAGCAGGGAGCCGGATGCAGGACTTGATCCCAGAACCCTGGGATCATGACCTGAGCTGAAGGCAGACACTTAATGGCTGAGCCACCCAGGCACCCCTTCTGCTCCATTTTAAGAAAATATTTGAAAAAGCCCTTTCCTGCTTATTTTCAACCATAATCCTTCCTGTATGGCCTAGGGAGGGTGTCTACCCCAGTTCCTAAATCCTAGTCTGCTCCTTTTGTGTGATACTTTCTACCTGCTAGTCTTCGAGAAGGTGCTTCATGCACACCAGCCCTGCTCAGGTGAGAGAAGGGCCAGTGGACTGCACCCAGATCCCATAGAGTGCAGAGTACCTGCTGGGAGGCAAGGCATTCAGAGCCTATGCAGTGGTCCACAGCCTACCTGGCCAAAGAGCTGGCCAATCCTTCCCTCCCACCCCCCACACTAATCTGTTTCATCAGGAGTCCCAAAGCACTTCCACTGACGGGCTCAGAGCCTTGGCAAAGCATTCTTCCTCTCTCTGTTCTTGCCGCTCCTGCCATATTTCACCATCGCCCCAACCAGCCTTGCTCAGTTTAAGATTGTCCTCTGTTATTAAAAATGGTCACAGTCATTGTCCAGGGACAAACCCCTACTGTGTAAGATACTCAGGTCAATCTTATCATTTAGACTTATCTGGCTAAAGTTCTATTTTGGAAAGAAAAAGTAAATTTAGTAACACAGATGTAACCAAGAAATGTAAGCTGGGGAGATTCATTAGTAATTATCAGCAACACTAAAGAATACCAATTGCTAGAATTGTGTTTCAGTGGTGAGGATATTACTTGTTGTTTGTTTGGCACTGGTTTAAACACACGCACACACAGACCCTCCATACCCTCCCCATCCCAATTGATTCTTTAACTTTTGGAGCTTGCTCTTGAATCAAGAATCATAGAAAAATCCTTTCTTCCTTCCCTCACCAAGTAGTTACTGTGTTTTGCATGGGATTTTCTCACTTAACCCTTACAACAACCCTAGGAGATAATGTACTGTCATTGTCCCTATTTTCAGATAAGGAAACAGGCTGAGAGATAGGACGAAAGTTGCCGATGATCAAATACATAGTTGGGCTCAGGACTCACACAGTTATGCACCAACAAGGCCCAAGAAGGACCTCGAATGATGATGGCCAAAGTGAAAAAGAGGAAAAATGTGTCCAGTGAAATAAGCCAGTCACAAAAAGACAAATAATGCATTATTCCAGTTTTATGAGGTACCTGGGGTAGTCAGACTCTTCAAAACATAGAATGGTGGGGATGGGCTAGAGAGGGAAGCAGGCAGCAGTTTAATGGGGACAGAGATTCAGTTTTTCAGAGAAGAGAAGGGGGCTGGAGATTGGTTGCACAACATTGGGGATTATTTAACATTACCGAACTGCACACTTAAAAATGGTTAAGATGATCAATTTTATGTTATGCATAACACAATTATTTTTAACACACAGTAAGTTGGTGGTGGGTTGTGTGCAAATAATGAAGCATGTCCAAATGTTCACAGCTGTCCTCCCTGGATGGTGGGGAGATTTATTATAATCTCTACTGTCTAGTTTATGTGTGTAGTGTCATCTTTCTACTTTCCAGTCAAATGCAGACCCCTTGAAAGTGTTCATCGCTAAGCCTGCAGTGCCCAACGTGGAGTAGACATTCACTAGAAAGTATTAAAGCAGTGAATAAATGCAGCTGGGGAAGGGAAACTCCTTCCAACTGGAGAAAATGCCTTTGGGGTGTCAGAGTAAGGAGAGGTCTCATTGGACATTCAGAGGAAGTAAGAGGCTCTTGGAGCAGATTTTGCAGCAGTACTGAGTTTTGACATGGGCAGCATGTGGCTCCCATAATCTTCCTAAGTAGCCAGTCTAGAGTATCCTAAATGAACACACAGGCCAAGTACGGTGTACCTGGGCTTGCTCTGCAAATGCATCTTCAACACAAGGCTTGTGCACACCAATGCCATCCTTCCTTTTATGTGAAAATTCTTGGCATCATCTTGACCCTTCCCTCTCTTTTATCTCCCACCTCACATCTGTCCATCAGCACATCCTTTTGGCTTTATCTTTTAAAGGTGCCCAGACTTCAGGCGCTTCTCACCATCTCTTTAGCTACCACCCTGGTCTAAACCACTGTTGACAAGCACCCGGCTCATGGCAGTCATCTCCTAATTATCTCCCCACATTGGCCCTTGCCCTCCTTCAGTCTGCTCCCAACCAAATGGCCCGACATCCTGTTAAAATGCAAGTCATGTCACTTCTCAACCCCTCCATGATTCCTCATCCCAGGGTAAAAATTAAAGACATTGCAGTGGCGTACAAGATCCTACCCATCCTGTTCCATTCCTCTTCTATTACTTCTACTTACAATAACTGCATCTCTAATGTGACCATGTAATTTATCATCCAAACCAGGACACTTTTGATAATGAAAAGAGGCACTATTGGTAATTATGCCAGGACAATAAACACATACCAGCACAGTCCTGGGCAAACAAGACATATATCCACTCTACTCATCTCCCCTCTCCTTTGTGCATCCTGAGCCAGCCACATGGCCTTATTACCATTCCCAAAATGCCCAGACCCTCTTCTGCCTCAGGACCTTTGCACTTACTGTTCCCTCTGCTTTAAGTTTCTTACCCAAGACATGTACATGACATCTTGCCTCATCCCATTCAGCCCTTTACTCAGATGTCACTTTCTCAGTGAGGCTCTCTCTGACCACCCCATCTAGGATTGCAACCCTCCCCCCACAGTCAGCACTTCCCATACCTCTTTATTCCTTTATTTTTCTCTATAGTACTTATTACCAACTAATATAACTTGACATATTTGTTTATTGTCTGTCTCCTCACTAAACTGTAGTTCCATGAAGATAGAGATTGAAATATGTTTCTACCCTAATGTAGTCCCAGGAGGGAGAACGGTGCCTAATATATCTTAGGAGCTCAATAGATATTTGTTGAATACATTATTTTTTAAAAGTTTACTAGTACTCCTTTCCAAGTAGGTGCAGGACATGTGCCCTTCCTGTACAGGAATTCTGAGCAGATAGGACTTGAATTGGGCCTTAAAAGACACTCTTCACTCCCACCCAGGGAAGGTGGTGGCTGGGTGAGTCTTGGTTGGGCCACACCTGCATCCTGGGCCAACCTTATTGGCTGGGCAGCCTTCATTGTGAGGTAACTCTGGCTTCCTCCTTGCAGAGGTAGACAAGCTCTGAACCTGGCCCCACATTCAGGCACCAGGACCTGCAGTTCAATGGTGACTTCCTCCTCCCAGTCACAGTGTTCACTTTGCCCTATAGCACTTAGGGCTGACCTGGGAGGGACTGGAAGCCCAGGTGAGTCCTGGCGTGTGGCTGACCAATGGTGAGGGGCCCTGAGGGTCATGCTGAGATGAGACTCTCCTAAGTCCCCCAAAAGCCAAGTGAAGCATAGTCAACATCAGCTTCCCCTGCCACCAGTGCTTCACTGATTTTCACATTTGGGCTTTAGTCTGGGTCAGGCACCCTCGGGAAACAGGAACCAGCATCTTGGGCCTGCAGCCTTGGTTTCTCTGGAGAAAAACCCATGGGAGGCTGGTTCAAGGTTGTCACAGGCCTTCAACCTGAGCTGCCACCACATACCCACCATGTTGAAGATGTCACTGCTTGGAAAGGACTTCAATAGTGAGCCCAGCTCCTTGGACGACGGGTCCAAGTCACTCTCAGAGAGCAGGAGCTGCGTTGCTTCACAGAACGTCCATCCTGCTGAGGAAGCCAGTGGATTATCGTAAGTGGCCACACTACCCTTCCAGACCTGAGGCCAAGTGCTGCTGCCTTCCCAGCTCTGGGCCACATCTGCCTACTTCTCTCTTCCTAACACCCTTAGCCTCACTGAACAGGAGATGCATGGAGGAAAGCTGAAAGCCGAATCTAAGAAGGCTAATCTGTGTGGCTCTGGGTACTATTACATTTATCTCCTAGTTTTTGCAAGAACCCAAATAGAGTAGGCATCCCAACATGAGCTTGATTCTAGGAACAATTTTTATCATAGGCTGGCTGCATGCTCTTCCACAGTTTCAGACCGCTTTCCTCTCTTTCTGCACCTGCTGTTATTCATTCTCTCTCCTTCCCTTCTTCTTTCCTACAAACCCACCCAGGAAACAAAAGGTTACCTCCTAGCCCCATGTCCCTACTTCTACTGCTATAAACTCAGACACATGGAACTTTTTCTTAGAACTTTACTGCCAGTTAGACTATCATCCAGTAATCAGATCAGATAATAGTCTTGGGCATAATGAGATTGTAAATGACAACAGCCAGTGTGGATAAGGATGTCAGGAAATGCCCTCACTTATGTCCTTCTAGGGAGAATTAAACTGGTATGTTTCCAAATGGCAATGTTGTAATGTACATCAAATCTTAATACCTATTTATATAAAACACACAAATACCGACTTGGCATATGTTTCCTTTGAAAGCGCGCGCGCGCGCGCACACACACACACACACACACACACACACACACACACACACACACACAGAGCCAGCAGCAGTGGCTGCTTCGGAGTAAGAGAATTGGGGAACCGAGAGGCAGAAGGATTTATATTCACTAATAAGGTTTTCTGTTTCTTGTTTTTGTTTTACCTTTTGAATTTCATACTGTGTGTTACTTCGGTATTTTTTTAAGTACAGATCTAAATAAATACATCCTTTGATCAATAAACACAACTTCTAGGAATTTTTCCTAATGAGATAATCACATGTATGCATGATAACTTTATTGAAGTACCGGTTATAATATTGATGATTTGGAAACAGTAAGACATTATTTAAATAAAGTATGGCACATACATATGATAGAATGCAATACAGCTTTTACAAGTGATGAAGGAAATCTGTGGAAAATGCGTAGGACATAATATTCATAAAAAAGTTAATTTAGGATACAATATTATAATGGTTCTGCATGTGTAAAAGTGTGTATCTTTAAAAACAAACAGAAATGCCCAGAGAAGTGCTAGTCAAAATGCTAACAGTGGTTATTTCCAATTAGTGGAATTTTGGTATTTCGTTTTATAATGGCAATGTATCATTTCTCAAAGAAAAATAAAGGTTTTTTTAATCCCAACATGTATTTTTATTCTCCAAGGTCCTGATCTATAATGCTGTTAGCTAGGGCATCCAGTGTCTCCAAAAGTTGATACCACCTTTTCCAAGGGATATGATTCAACTTGGAAAGACGCTGCTGTAGGCAAGAAGGGATGGAAGGACAGAAGGCAGAAAGGGGGGGAAAGAGCACATCTGTTGGAGAAATCACTACGAAGAAATTGACAAAACATAAAAAGTAGTGTTTTGTTTTTTGCTTTGACATATTTTCCAATAATTGCAGTTATCAAGAAATAAAAGTCATAAAAATGTCCTCTTGGAAGTGAAGAGACAACAGGTGTTCCCCATCCTAAGGTGAATAGACTGAATTAATGAAGATGTAGGAAGTCAGGGTTGTCCCAAGGGCCTACCTTGTTCTCTCAGCCCCAACCCTCTCCCAGGTCAGTACTGAATTATAAAATTTGACACAGCCCTAACTCCCTAACTGATGGGATGAAGACCTGGAGACATGAGCAAGGTCTCTAAGGGGCTCGTTCTGTGACTGAGGCAGTCTGCCTCTAGAAACTTCTAAGACTGCACAAGGAGGTACCTCCAAAGGCCTCATCGAGGTGCCTTTTATTCCAGGAGGAGGGGACACCTCTATCTGCTTAAACCAGCCCTTACTTGCCTTCAACCCAGCTCTGTTTCCCCTTCAAGGGAGTCCTTCTAGCAGGTGAGCACCATAAGGTCAGAACAAAGGTGGTAGTGATGATGATGATGAAGAGGATAGTGATGATGGTGATGGAGGTGGTGATGATGCCTCACATCTTAGAAGCGCTTCATGATTCCAAGATTCATCATGTCATTACCTCTTCTGATTCTTACCACTTCCCTGGAAGTGAGGGCAAGAATTATTCCCTTTCTCTCTCTCTTTTTTAGCAGATGAAGAAACAGAAAATGTAAGCAGCTAAGGGTCTTTCCAAAGTAGTAACCAAACTTCATAGGTTAGTAGCAGAGCTAGAACTCAGAACTCAGTGCTCCTTACCTCTGAGTTCGTTGCTCTTGCACTCAGCTTTTCATTTCAGTTCCTTCTTCCTTCTTGATTCTCTTCTCCTGATCTTGTCCCCGCCTTCCCCCTTCCTAATGGATGGGTTGTGCCTGGGCAGGAACTGCTAGCACAGGTGTGGAGGGTGTTTAGAACCCCAGTACCCAGCACCCTGCCAGCACATGGTAAGCATTCTGTATGCACGGTAACAATTATTATTAAATTGTTTCCAGTGCAGAGCATGGAATAGTTCGTGGAATGTTGGTTGAGTAAATGGATGGAGTGAACTAGAAGCAGTAAATACTCCATATGTCATGAGAAGTTATGTTTTTTTTCTAGTGAGTGAAATTAATAAATGACCTGGTATCAATAATTACTCTAGAGATTGAGAAAAATACTATTAATTTTTTCATTGTTCATCTAAATGCCAAGAAGCTAATAGGTCTTAATAAATATTATGTGAGTGAATAAGTTGTGAAAGAAATCATTGGGTGAATTAATGCACAAACTTCTCCCAGGGAGTTATCCTGAATGGTAGCAATTGTGAATTATTTCATTAGAGCCTATTGTGTGTTAAATATTTGTTGGGTCACCTAAACTAGCACCAGCCCTGGATCAGATGTTACAGGGTCCACCTCATCTGGTTTGTATCCCTCTTCCCAACAGAGGGTGCTGGAGATATTGAAAGGAACCTGAGCTTTGGGTCAACTTTCTCAACCACTAACATATCCTCTTGTCTCCCTACTCTTCCCCATAGGATCATGCAAACGTTAATCCATTTACTGAAATGCAACATTGGCACAGGGCTCCTGGGGCTTCCCCTGGCCATGAAAAATGCCGGCTTATTGGTAAGAGGGACCTGTGCAATGGAAACTAGCTTTACCCATTTGGGGAAAAGAGGTAGTGGACTCCTAAGGCCTCTGCGTTGTTTTTCAATGGTCAATTTGGGGGTACCTTCTGCAACAGGAAATGTATCTCTTGGCATCAGTCCACCGGACCCATTCTGGAGCCAAATGGAGTGTTCCTCGAGGGCACAGGCCATTACTCTTACTCTCCCCACCCCAAGTTTTATTGAGATATACATGACATATAGTACCATATATGCTTAAGGTATACCACATAATGACTTGGTATACATGTATTGCAAAATGATTACCACAATAAGTTTGGTTAACATCTATCTCTTCATATACATGTATATATATTATTTATCATATACTTTGCAACTTTCAGGCATACCATACAGCAGTGTCAACTATGGTCATCATGTTGCACCTGTTTATCTCATAACTGGAAGTTTGTACCTCTTGACCTTCTTCATCCAATTCCCCTACCCCACCTCCATTCTTAAAGACTCTCCACACTCACATACTGGTACACAATCCACTTCACCACAGTCCTCCCACACCCTAGAACTGTAACCAGCCCATTTCATTCATTTACCTTAGCAGCCTGGTCCCTGCAGACATGTGAGTGCTGGCTCTTGTTTCAAACCCTGAGGTTGACTGTGAAAAAGTGGCTGGAAAGAGAAGAGCGAAGGCCTTGCTAGTCCCCTGACATCCTGCATCATCCTGCCTCTGTCTCTTGGCTTGTGCTGTTCCTTCTCCCTCTGTTCTGTCTTTTGAAATCTGCCTCCTCTGTGAAACTTTACTGTTTCCTACTAAAATTAATGCCACCTTCCCCTTGTGCTTTTCTAGAACTTACATCTATCACACTTGGAATTTTTACAAAGATGAGACATAATTTTTTAGAATACCTATCTTCCTTGCTTACCTGAAAGTCCTGAGGGCAGGAACTCTCTGATGTATTTTTACATCTTCTCACAATACCTGCTGTAGTGACTGACACATAGGAAGTCCCAATTCATGTCTATTGAATCGAATTGATACCAAATATATGATTCCCACTTAGATGATGCTTATTTCTCCTCCTCTCCAGGCCTGGTAAGTGGCCCGCATGTCAAAAGAAGGCATAGCTAGACTCTGGCTTCTGACATGACTTGCGATCTGAGGCAGTTTCAGCCCACAGTTGAGACTCTCCCCCTTTGAAATCCTCAGCGTTCTAGAACCTCTGAAGAGTATTATTACCACATGGCCCTCAGCCAAACTGTCTTTGTCAATGTGATATTTGAAGATAGCTCTGTTACCCTCTGATTTTTGCTTCCTAAGAGTCATTCAATGATTTCTCTGTCCTCCATCTCCCACCAGAACTTCTGACCATAGTTCATTTGAGGAGTACATACTGAGCACCTACTATGTGGATTCTTAGGCCCTGGGAATGTAAAAGTAAACAAGATCAAAAGAAGTATCTATTATATGGAAGCTATGTTCCAGTGAAATCTAGTGGTGCTCTTGATCTCTCATTTGTTACTTGGTGATAATGTTGCATCAGGTCACATCTATAAAGGCACAAGTGTCCAGCACAGAGGAGGTGAGGGAGTCCCTCTTTATGTTCCTCTGAGCATATCTGAGAGATTAGGATTAATAATGAGTCCTTGTTTTTAATCTCATCACACAAAAAATGGCAACTATGTGAAGATAAGATAGTTTTATTAGCTTGACAGCAGTAAGCATTCCACTATGGGTATGTATGTCAAATTGTCATGTTGTACACCTTAAATATATAAAATATTTAAAAAATAATAGGGTTAATGACAAAATAGACATACTAGAGCAATGATACTCAACCAGGGACAATTTTGCACACATTCCTCCCAAGACATTTACAGTGTCTAGAGACATTCTCAGCTGTCACAACTCATGGGGAGAGGGAGTGCCGCTAACCCTTGAACAGAGGCCAGAGAATATGCTAAACATCCTATAATACACAAGAGGGCCTCCACAACAAAGAATCATCTGGTCCAAAATATCACTAACATCCCCACTGGCAACTCTATGCCAGAGAAAGAGAACAAAGTCCTAAGAGAAACCTTGGTCTTCAAGTATCTTGGAGGAGGCTGGGGTGTGAAGAAGGAATGAGGAATCTAGAAGGCAGAACCCAAGGCAGATGAGAAAAGACATGGGCTGTCTGTGGAGGTGGTGGGGTAGTCATGGGAAGTACCCTAGCAGAGATTGGGCAGCTACTTTGCAGTGATGCTAAAAAGGGCATTCGAACTAGGCTGTCTAGGGGCAAAAGGACATTCAGGCAAGAACCTCCATCCCGGAGGCAGCTTTATGATGAGAGCAGCTCTAGCAACCCAGACTGGGAGAGGGCCAGTTATGGGAATGATCGGTGTATGGCTCACTGTCCCCACTCGTCTTTCCTCTCCAGGTGGGTCCTATCAGCCTGCTGGCCATCGGGATCCTCACTGTGCACTGCATGGTCATCCTGTTGAACTGTGCCCATCACCTCGGTCAGAGGTGAGAAACCTGCTTCTCTCTCCCCCCAGTGCCAGGCCCCATCTGTGTTGAGTTTCCTTTGGCCACTGACCCAATTAACCAGCCACTTCTCCAGTCACTGCACCTACTGCTCTAGATTCTGTAGAGGTGCTGGAAAGGGTGATACAATCCCAACTGGAAACTCCTGGGTCCTGGCCCAACCCTGCTAACCTGCTGGATGACTTTGTCAGGTTCCTGCATCCTCTGACCCTAAATATCTATACCTGGAAAGATCAGAAGTGATAAGAGATGCAAGTATGTTCTATAAACTACCATGAATATACATGATACTTTGGATGTCCTTCTTTCCCTCTTATCTCCCTACACCCACCCTTCCCCCCAACTCCGAGACACACAACTTGGAAGGGTAATTTGTACCAGGCAAACCCTTTCTGGGACAATTCAGTAAAAGCAAAAACCATAGTTGAAATGAATAATTCACAATGGCTCTGATCATTAATAAAGCATACATACAAATACTCAGTGTTCCCATATTTGAAACTCTGATGCAAAAAAAAAAAATCCTGGAAGAGAAGACAAATGAAATGAAGATGAACAATACTGAGAGTTTCATATTTACAAACCAACAATTCGTGGGTGACTAGTAATTCCTCCCAGCCAACTGCCTGGTTGCTCTCTATCTGTAACCCTTAGTGGCTCCCGAGCCACACAGATCCTAAAGGGTCCTTGTTGATATGCAGAAACTCCCCATAGGTCAAAGTAGAGATAATAACTGAAACTCCTCTTAAAGCCAAATTATCAAGACCAAACAGGTATATCTGGAGTACACATCAGGCATACCTAACTTGTACGGCACTTTCCAGCTCGAAAAAACACTTGTAAGAGCATTTACTTATTCAATAATTAAATTTATTACACAATTACATGTGCGAGGTACATAGCCAGAGCTTTACGAGCCTTCTTTTATTTACTCCTTACAGTAAACTTTTATGGCAGGTGCTATTATTATCCCCATCTTACACATGAGGAAACTGAGACCTAGGTGAATTAAGTGCCTTGCTCAGGGTCGCACAGCTAGGAAGTGGCAGAACTGGTATTCAAAGGCCTGTGGGATCCATTCCAACCATTCTGCAAATCTGCTCTCCCTTCACACCTGTTGGGACAATTATATCACCTTGTAGATTTCTGATGCCTAAGCTATTCATGATAAGCCTTTTCCTGGTTTTTTAAAAGGTTTTATTTATTTATTTGAGAGAGAGTGAGAGCATAAAGTGGGGGTCTGGGGGGACTGCAGAGGGAGAAGCAGGCTCCCCGCTGATCAGGGAACCTGATGCGGGGCTCGATTCCAGGACCCCGAGATCATGACCTGAGCTGAAGGCAGATGCTTAACTGTCTGAGCCACTCAGGTGCCCCCTGATTTTTTTTTTATGACTTGTTGTTTCTTTTTTTTCTAATATAGAGTTTACAGACTGATGGTCTAAGAGCTTCACAATTTTTGTTTTGTTTTGTTTTGTTTTAACCTATGTTAAAAATCTGGTTATGTAAGGAATCTCTTCCCTAGCTGCCCTTAAGACCTCCTGTCTGAATTTATGATTTGTGAATCTCACAATTAAGTGTCTGGGGGTCTTTCTAGACTCATTGATCTTGGGGTGTGTCCTCTCTGCCTCTAGGACATGAACACTTTTTCCATTCCCCAGATTAGGGAAATTTTCATTCAGTATTTGATCAACCACCTCTTCAAGTCTTCCTCTTTCTCTACTGTCTCAGGGATCCCAATAATTCTGACTTTGGAACATTTCATGGTGTCATTTATTTCCCTAATTCTATTTTCATGGCTTCTAAGTTGTTTGTTCCATGCCTCCTCCTGATCCTGCTTCTCTATCAGCCTGTCTCCTAGATCACTAGAGGGGATGTGAGGGGATGAATAGCTGAATCTATCAAAATCCTAGGGGAGAACATAGGCAGTAACCTCTTTGACATCGGCCACAGCAACTTTTTCCAAGACACGTCTCCAAAGGCAAAGGAAACAAAAGCAAAAATGAACTTTTGGAACTTCATCGAGATAAAAAGCTTCTGCACAGCAAAGGAAACAGTCAACAAAACAAAGAGGCAACCCACGGAATGGGAGAAGATATTCACAAATGACACTACAGACAAAGGGCTGGTATCCAGATCTATAAAGAACTTCTCAAGCTCAATACCCAAAAAACAGATAATTATGTCAAAAAATGGGCAGAAGACATGAACAGACACTTCTCCAAAGAAGACATACAAATGGTCAACATGACCATGAACATGAAAAAATGTTCATCATTACTAGCCATCAGGGAAACCAAATAAAAACCACATTGAGATACCATCTTACACCAGTTAGAATGGCCAAAATCAACAAGACCGGAAACAGCAAGTGTTGGAGAGGATGTGGGGAAAGGGGAACCCTCTTTCACGGTTTGTGGGAATGCAAGTTGGTGCAGCCACTTTGGAAAACAGCGTGGAGATTCCTCAAAAAATTAAAAATAGAGCTACCCTGTGACCCTGCAATTGAACTACTGGGTATTTACCCCAAAGATACAGATGTAGTAAAAAGAAGGGCCATATGTACCCCAATGTTCATAGCAGCAATGTCCACAATCGCCAAACTGTGGAAAGAGCCGAGATGCCCTTCAACAGATGAGTGGATAAAGAAGATGTGGTCCATATATACAATGGAATATTACTCAGCCATCAGAAAGGATGTTATATACAATGGAATATTACTCAGCCATCAGAAAGGATGAATACCCAACTTTTCTTTCAGCATGGACGAGACTGGAGGAGATTATGCTGAGTGAAATAAGTCAAGCAGAGAAAGTCAATTATCATGTGGTTTCACTTACTTGTGGAACATAAAGAATAAAATGGAGGACTCTAGGGGAATGGAAGGAAAAGTGAATTGAGGTGAATCAGAAGGGGAGATGAACCATAAGAGACTGTGGACTCTGAGAAACAAACTGAGGGTTATGGAGGGGAGGGGGCTGAGGGGATGGGTGAGCCTGGTGATGGGTATTAAGGAGGGCACATATTGCTTGGACCACTGGCTGTGGTGCATAAACAATGAATCTTGGATCACTGAAAAAATAAAATAAAATAAATAAATAATAAAAATTAAATGGATTCCTGGAGTCAACTGACAAAATAAATAAAAATAAAATTTAAAAAATAAATAAATAAATAAATAAAAACCCAAGGGCGCCTGGGTGGCTCAGTCATTAAGCATCTGCCTTCGGCTCAGGTCATGATCCCAGGGTCCTGGGATCAAGCCCCGCATTGGGCTCCCTGCTCTGCGGGAAAGCCTGCTTCTCCCTCTCCCACTCCTCTTGCTGGTGTCCCCTCTTTCACTGTATCTCTCTCTGTCAAATAAATAAATAAAATCTTAAAAAAATAAAACAACCTGGAGATTTCACCTTAGGAAAAAAACCAAACTTCACCTTCTCCTTGCCAGTTAGACAATCTGGCATCTCTGGAGTCTCATTCCTTCATTGCTCAGGGGGAACTGAGTCCTGGTTGATCCCTCGTAGAACAGAATGTGTACCAGGGGCTTGCCACAGTCTCTACTCTTCCCCCTTCTGTGGTACACCAGCCCCTCTCCCCATATTACTGATACCTGACTGGCCCCATAGCTTTTGAATTTGTAACCCTCAGACTAATAAATTTACCATTCCTAGACAATGTGACCTCATTTATATGGGAGTGCCCAGCACAATGAACAATAATAAAAATAGAAGGATTATGCCATATTTCCAGTGGCATCTCCACATTCATTGATCCCCATATCCTCTCCCAAACCCAACACTGAGCCTCAGAAGTCTAAAGAGACTTGTTCAAGGTCTCTCAGCCATCTGAAGGGGGTATGTTGGGATTTAAACCCAGGACCCACGTCTGGGTCTCCTTCCCTCTCCCAGCTACTCCCCTCAGTCACGCAGTTAGCAGTGGGGATCCGTCCCTTGGCCATCTGCTGCTGCTCCCACTGCTCTCAGATGGTTCCTTAGTAGGGCCTTCCCTGCCCTTAGGAAGGGCCATCTAGGGCAGAGGGACAAGACAGACTGCAACTTAGGTGTCACATCCTACAGGGGTGCTTGGCAGAAGTCTAAGTACCACGTTTTCATGGGACCTAGTCTGAGTCAGGTATCTCAAATGTTCCAACACCCTCAGCAGTGGGAAGGAGGGAATAAAGTCCAGAAAAGACTGTCACTGGCTTGGCCATACCCAAAACTCCTTTTCTATTTCTTCCTCCCCCTGACTAGGTTTGCACACCTTACACCTTTCATGACCCCCTTTTTCCTGGTTTGTAGACTTAAGTCAAGGCAAAGCTACTATTTCCTTAAAAATCTTTTTTTTAAAAGATTTTATTTATTTATTTGACAGAGAGAGATTACAAGTAGGCAGAGAGGCAGGCAGAGAGAGGAGGAAGCAGGCTCCCTGCTGAGCAGGGAGCCCGATGCGGGCCTCGATCCCAGGACCCTGAGATCATGACCTGAGCCGAAGGCAGAGGCTTTAACACACTCAGCCACCCAGGCGCCCTTAAAAATCTTTTTTCACTTAAATATTAGTGTTTAAGAAGACAACTACAAAAAAGAAAAAAGGCAGTCTCCTGTAAGTTGTAAAAGTGTGTTACAAAATATCTTAACACCATTGCTAGAAAATTTCCAGAATGTTCCATGCTAACATACAAATATATAATAATTACTCACTTTGGGAATAAAGTATACCTTTAACAAAAATGCTTTAAGTCATACATTGCTTGCCCTTTCCCTAGATTGCAAAAGACTTTTGTGAACTACGGAGAGGCCATGATGTATAGCCTGGAAAGCTGCTCAAACGCCTGGCTGAGGACCCACTCGGTGTGGGGCAGGTAGTACTCATAGATGTTGTCACAGTAGTGGTGGGAGTAGTAAGAACAATAATAACCCTCACCTGGTCTTCCATTATTCCTAGTTACACAGGGTTAAATGAATACATTGTTATTACAAACCGTGGAAAAATACATCGCTCCATCCCCATCCCACTCTTCACCCAATAAGTACCCACTGATACCTAGTTAGTAAATATTCTTCTAGACTTTGTTTCTGCATGTACATGAATATGCATGTGTGAGTGGAAATACAGATTTCATTTTGCGTTTTCTTGTATACTAAGTAGAGTTTTGTTTTGAAATTTGCTTTTTCATCTAATAATAGATCTCTAATTTCTTTCCATGCTGGGACATAGAGATCTACCTGATTTTTTATGTCATTTAATAAAAATTTGAGGTTTATTAGTCAACTATAGTCACAATACAATCACTATAGATTTCCCCTTCTGTATTCATCCCACCAAATACAAAACAGAGTGGTGTGTCAGTCTGACTTTCTTCATGTGAGTCATCACCTTGGGTCACTCCTTTGTCAGTGGAAGCCCCTTTCTCAGTATCATGGTTCAGAGTGACAGAATTTGAATCTTCTTTCTCAAAAGTACACATCACTGGCTATAGAATGACACACATAGAAGGATCCAAACGTCCAGGTGGTAGAGAAGTTTCAGATTTAAGCAAGGTCTACCAATGCTGCTTTTCTATGTGATACTGGTACATTGTGTCCAGTGCTCCTGTCTGGGAGAGTCACCCCTACAAAGATATACAGATATTTCCCCCCAATCTCAGCTGAGTGCACAGCATAGCCTATGGGAGGTGCCCCAGTGGGACTTAGCTTCTGCCACTTGATCTCATTTTTATCAGTGCAATGGACTTAATCATAGAATTTGTCCCCTGCCAAGCCTCTGTGGATGAAGAGCTTTGTCTCCTGCTGCTGCCCTCACATGAGGGGTGGAGGTTTTCCAAGTGTCTGTCTGTGACCAATTCAGTGTGTCTTTGTCAAACATATGCAGCTTCACACCCTAGAAGGGCTAGGCACCACTCTCTCCACCCACAAAGACATACAAACTGATTTCCAATGGCTGCATGATGTATGGAATGTTCTTGGGGACGGTGGGGGACTGCTCACCTCTGGCATGGTCCCAAAGTTCTAGTCTCATGATTCAGAACTTGTAGGCAATTTCAGTTTCCTGACTAGTCAGCACCTCCAAATACCCAGATGCTATGAGGTACACAAGAGGAAATTAAGCTGGCAAGCTTGTAATGGGGCAAGAGGCCCTCCAGGGTGGCTAAATCCCATCCCAGACCTGTGGTGTGCACAGCTATGAAGCTCTTGCTTGGATCTGCTCCCCCAATAATGAAGACCTTCCCTCTCTTGGCATCACCAATTGTGGGTAAATATGGGCAGCTGTGGCCAGCACAGGAACTGTCTTGAGGCTGGGATGGGGGGTGTGAGGTATGGTCAAGGTGTACCATGTAGCTTTCCTGGGTATATGTCCAAGCTTCAAGACTGGCAGCAGCTTCATTGTGTCCTGTGGCAGCTTAGGATGCTCCTGGGCTTACCTGATTATTTTTTAAGGCTCACGATGTTCCTCATTGGGGACATGTGCCATAGTTGCATTAAAGCCTTCCCCTAATGGTGAACATTCAGGCTGCTCCCTTGTTGATAAAAAGCGCCTGGTATACAAGATGCCTTTCTGTGTCTTAGCTCCTCTGATCATCTCCTTGACTTTGTAGATAAACAGGGAGGGTCTTTATTGTCCCAGAAATATGAGATGACCAAGGCTTATAAAGAAAAAAAAATAACATGTCCATAAACAGATATAGGTAGTGGTTGCACAGAAATTTGACCAAAACCTAACATTTCAGCCTTTCCCGGCAGAGTCCTTCAGGAGGTAGTGAGTCAATATTGTGGCTGCCGAGATCCCTTCTGCAGCTCCTCTCTTGGGACTCTCAGTAGGTCATCACTCTCTTGATCAGGAGACACTCTGATTATCAGACAGGTGAGGTCATGGGGTTGTAATAATGAATGACTCACAAACGCTCATCCTCTCTCACCAAGGTTTATGTTTCTCATGACCACTGAATAAAACTTTTGGGTAGGAAGGGTTCTTAGAGACCACCATATCCATGCCTACTCAATGGAGAAATATAAAGCCCAGATAGGGCAATAAAGCTGCCCAACGTTACCCAGGAATTTAGTAGCAGAGCAAGAACTAGAATCCTAAAGTTCCAGGTCCCACCCATTACATTGTACCATTTCTTGAGAGGCCCAGTAACTGAAAAGAGTTGGGAACATATTTTAAACAGTGATTTGTAATTTTTAGTGTGCTAAGGGATGCGTGGGAGCCTGATGTAGGCAACAATCATCAATGGAGCTCAAGCCACTAGGTGAAAGGTCATTGGGAAACTTTATAAAGGAAGACAACACTGACACCACCCGTCCCCAGGTATTAATCATAGCATCTCATGTCTAGACATGGGATAACCAGACACAATGTTTTTTTTTTTAAAGGTTTTATTTATTTATTTGACACAGAGAGAGAGATTACAAGTAGGCAGAGAGGCAGGCAGAGAGAGAGGACGAAGCAGGCTCCCCGCTGAGCAGGGAGCCCGATGCGGGCCTCGATCCCAGGACCCTGAGATCATGACCTGAGCCAAAGGCAGAAGCTTTAACCCACTGTGCCACCCAGGGGCTCCCCCAATGTGTCTTATGATGGGATATAGTAGGGAGTACAGAGTATCACCCTGGAAATATCCTTGCCAGAGAGATAAATAAAGAACCTCAGTCTAGTCAAGCTGCTAGGTCTAATACCAGTTTATAGGAAACAAGGGGTATAGAGAAACGCATTAACTGACATTATGAAGATGTCATCAACCAAATCTAGGAAGTGGGACATACTATAAGATAAATTAACTGGTATTTTCAACACCCCCTAAAAAGTTAAAAATTGCAAGGGAAAAAAAAGAAAGCAGAGCAAGAGGAATATAGCAGTTTTAAAAACTTAAGAGATGTAATAGTAATAACAAAATGCAATGTATAGACTTGTTTAGAAACCAGCAGTAAAATAGATATTTTTAAGACAATTAGAGAAATCTGAATATGGACTATTATTAAATGATATAAAGAAATTGTTACTAATTTTTCAAGGGATGATATATATATAAAATAAGTCCTTATCCATTAGATTTGAGCATGGAATTATTTACAGATGAATTGCCTTCAATAGTTTGCTACAAATACTCCAGCAAATAAGCATGTGTGTGGTAGGGGTAAAGGGAGTGATAGAAGAGGACTGGCAAAAAGTTAATAACTGTTGAAGCTGGGATTGGCGGATGAGGAGTCATGGATTATTGTCATTGCTTTTGTGTATGTTTGAAAATTTCCATAATAAAGAGAGAAAACATCTCTATTCTGGTCTCACATGTTACCAAGCTTCTGATTTGATAGGCTGATACGAGAGTCAGGAACCTGTATTTTTTGCATAAACCTCAGGTAATTTTGATGCAAATGGTACTGCACCCCAACTTTGAAAACCACTGATATAAAGCCATACTATCCTGAACACACCCAATCTCACCTGAACTGATCATATTTTTGTTCCCTTAAATAATAAATGCATCTCCAAATTTGGGACAATTGAAGAATACAAAAGAATAATGACAATATTGGAGTATAATATACTAAATTTTAAAAATTAGAGTGAGTTTTTTTTGTGATACCAAAAAAGAGGAAGAATATATCTTTCTTAAATACCAACTGATAAATTTAGAGAAAATGCTAGATAAAATGAGAAAACCATCACTCTGTCACTGATGAAATAACTGATTCACACAAGGATCACCAATGAATGTTAAAACCCTTGGCTGGAGAGGAACAAGATATTCATGCCATCTCAAAGCTTTACTTCCAGGTTATAATGAGGTTGAACGTGCATTTGCAATGGAGTCGTCTGACAGTCATCACAGTGGAGTCCAGGGATATCATGGGCCTCCCAATATGATGGAAAATGTACTAAATATCACCTATGTGGTATGCTTGCCAAATATACTTACCTGAATCTAATCATGAGGAAGCAATCATCCAAGTCCACAGTGTGGGACATTCTACAAGACAAGTGTCCTAAATTCTTCCCCCAAAAGCCAATGTCATGGAAAATCAAAGAATGTCGATGTTTGCAGGGCTGGTCTACATGGATAAAGATTGGAGATATAGTCACATGCAATACATAAACCTTAATTAGATCCTGAATCCAAAAAATAAATAATAGCTTAACAGACATTTTG
The DNA here is from genome assembly GCA_002007465.1 of Ailurus styani. Taxonomy (NCBI): domain Eukaryota; kingdom Metazoa; phylum Chordata; class Mammalia; order Carnivora; family Ailuridae; genus Ailurus; species Ailurus styani. Next base: position 3,583,181 of record LNAC01000066.1, on the reverse strand, counting down.
GAGACAATCGGGTTATTTAAAATATGGACTATATATTTGAGGACATTGAAATTGATTTTCTGGATATCATAGTCTCAAGAGGGATATGCTGAGGGAGTTAAGGTTGAAGTATTATGATATCTGCAATTGACTTTCAAGTGGTTCTGAAAAAGAAAGTGGATGAATACATACATTCATATACAAATACATACTTATATAATGTAGTTAGGGCCAAAAGTTAACAATTGACATATTTAGTTAAAGGACATATTGATGTTAATTATACCAGTCTTTTGATGGTTTCTTTGGGCTTGAAAATTTTCAAGGTAAAAAAAAATGTAGCAGAGTATTAAGAATAATAACAACAGAAATAATCATTTCAAAAAATAAAAATAAATACATTTTAAAAAGTAATTTGTTTTCTCCCTCTATCTGTCTCTTCTTTTCCTGTTCAGGTACACTGTCAGCTTCTTATTAATCACCACCCAACTAGGATTTTGCAGCGTTTATTTTATGTTTATGGCAGACAACTTACAACAGGTAAAGAGGATTCTTCTGGGCAGAGTGGGAGAAAAGTGACATCCCGCTGCTAGGGCTGCATTAGCAAAAGTATAGTATCCAGATCTTGGGAGGAGATGGTTTCATTTGTCATTCCTGATCGGACTACATGGAGGTTCTCTCAGTGCTGGAAATCACTTGTTAAGAGGATTATTGAGAAGCCAAAGCAACATCTGAGGAGTGTAGCCAGGAAGGAAAGAGAGGCTTGCAATCATGTCCAATCAGAAATAGTTGAGAATTTTGAGCCTCAAAAGTGTTGGTGAAATTCACTTTAGGTATCTCAGGGTTGTCACACAGAAGATGACTAACTATGAGACAAACAAACTGCAATCTTGCCCTCATTGCATTCCCAAGAGGCATTATGAATCAATCATAATGTTCTTTCTCGGCTTCGTTGAATAGAGGAAGCATAATTGGTTTTGTGGATTCAAACAGCCAGAACTATGGCAAGTGTTGTAGATAAAATATTCAAGCAGATGGATTTTTCTCAGAGCTTTCTAGCTTTTAGGGCTAGTTGAAGTTAGATAACTTATTCTTGTGTAATCAACTTCCATTCTCTGAGTATATGAAAGGAAACCGTTTGACAGGGAAGAAGAGGTTGGGTTAGATGACAAAAGGAGATTTTAAGATTCTAAGGGTTTCTTATTGTCACAGTCATGGGCACCACAATTGGGGTTACCAGATTTGGCAAAAAATAAATAAATAAATAATATATATGTGTGTGTGTGTATATATATATATATATACACACACACACACAACACCTAGTTAAATTGGAATTTCAGATAAACAGCAAGTTGTTTTTTCGTATGTGTGTGTAGCTTTTTGAGTGTGTGTGGGTTTCTTTTTTTTTAAGATTTTATTTATTTGTCAGAGAGAGGGGAGGGGAGCACAAGCTGGCAGAGTGGCAGGCAGAGGCAGAGAGAGAAGCAGGCTCCCTGCTGAGCAAGGAGCCCAATGCAGGGAGCCTGATGCAGGACTCTGAGCCAAAGGCAGCAGCTTGCTTAATCGACTGAGCCACCCAGGTGTCCCTGTGTGTTTTTTTGTTTGTTTGTTTGTTTGTTTTTGTTTCTGTTTTTACTATATGTCCTATGGAATATTTGGAGCATACTAAAAAATACTTGCTAATTATCTGAAATAGAAACTTAATTGGGGGGTGCCTGGGTGGCTCAGTGGGTTAAAGCCTCTGCCTTCAGCTCAGGTCATGACCTCACGGTCCTGGGATCGAGGCCCACATCGCGCTCTCTGTTCGGCAGGGAACCTGCTTCGTCCTCTCTCTCTGCCTGCCTCTCTGCCTACTTGTAATCTCTCTCTCTCTCTCTGTTAAATAAATAAAATCTTAAAAAATAAAAAAAGAAACTTAACTGGGCCTTTTGTATTTAATCTGATAATTCTAACTACACTGCCCCTCATTATGTCTACATCAGGTGGTTGAAGAAGCCCACATGACCTCCAACAACTGCCAACCCAGGAAGATCCTGGTGCTGACCCCCATCCTGGACATTCGCTTCTACATGCTGACAATCCTGCCCTTCCTGGTCCTGTTGGTGTTTATCCAAAACCTCAGGATGCTGTCCATCTTCTCAATGCTGGCCAACGTCACCACCCTGGGGAGCATGGCTCTGATCTTTGAGTATATCATACAGGTCTGTGCCTGAAACTGACGGCAGAAGGGGTTCTGAGACACCTGGGGAAGGTTAGTGTCATTATGGGCAGGTGAAGGTGAGGAAGGTGACCTGCTCTGAGCAGCCCCTGCTAAAGTGACATCTGTGAACGCTTCAGCCCCACAAGCTCTAAGAGCTAGTCGACATCGTCATCATCATTGTCGCACTGGATAACAGTGAGTCATTTGACAATTAGTTATTGAATACCTTCTGTGACCCGGGCATGGTGTAAGGCACTGGGATTCGGTGGTAGGTGACACTGGTGGCATATCTGCTCCCATGGAGGTCACATTCATTCGGGGTGATAAACCTCAACTAAGAACCAACAAAAGTTGTAACAGTGGTAGGTTGACAAAGGATACATGCATGATAAAGAAATTTTATGTACTTGGTGTCCAGTTTTTATTATATATTAACTCACTGAATCTTTCCAGTGATACTATTTTATATATTTTATATTTTTTAAGTACTCAGCTTAGAGACAAGGAAACTAATAAACAGAAAGTAATTTTTTCGCTAATTCCCATCAGTTTGCCTCCCAAGCCCATGCTTTGCTATTATCACAGGCCCTGAAATTCTATCATTATAACTTCATTTCTTTGGGGCTGAAAGTCCCCAACTGAAAGTCTTTGGGGCTATATTAGTTTCCTATTGCTCCTATAACAAATTATTGCAAATCTAGCCATTTAAAACAACACAAATTTATTTTACAGTTCTGGAGGTCTCACTGGGATGAAGTTGAGGTGTCAGCAGGGCTAGGTTTCTTTCTGGAAGCTTAGGGGGAGAATCTGTTTTCTTGCCTGCGCCAGCTTCTAGAGGCTGCCCACATGCCTTGCTTATGACTGCCTCCCATCTCCAACATAAGCAACGCAAGGCTGAGTCTTTCCCACACCACCATCTCTCTACTTCTCTCTTCGGATCCCCTCTTCCACTTTTAAAGACCCTTGTTATTACATTGGACCCACCAGATGACCCAAGATAATCTCCTTCTTTTAAGGTCAGCTGATTAGCAACCTGAACTCAGTCTAAAAACTTAATTCTCCCTTGCCATGTAATATAACATATTCACAGGTTCCAGGGACTAGGTCACTGACACCTTTGGAAAGAGCCATTATTCTGCCACAGGAATCTATTAAAATAACCATTCTCTCTTCATGCACATTGCCGCTCTAGTAGAAGTGATGAGAAAGAGGCACTGGAGGGTGGGAAGACGGGAGACCTGATTCTCCTCCAGGCTGGGCCACTACCTTGCAGAGTAGCCTCAGGCAACTCCCTTCTCCTCCCTGGGTCCTACTTTGCCCACATGTAAAGATGTGGTAAATACATGCAAAGCATTCCTTAAGGAGGAATAACTTCTGATCTACGCTGCAGCGTGGATGCACCTTAAAGACATTATGCTCAAAAAAAAAAAAGACATTATGTTCAGCAAAATAAGCCAGTCATAAAAGGACAGGGATTATATTATTGACTTTATGAGATACCTAGCATTGTCAAATTCAGAGAAACAATGTAAAATAGGAGTGACCAGGAGTTGGGTAATAAAGAGTTATTTCATGAATACAAAGTTTCAATTTAGAAGGATAAAACAGTTCTGGAGATGGGTGGTGGTGAGGGTTGTACATCAGCAAGAATGTACTCAAAGCCACTGAATTGTGCACTTAAAAATGTTTAAAATGGTAAATTTTATGCTATGTGTAATTCACTACAATAAAAAGAAAGAACTTTTTAAATTTTTTAAAGATTTATTTATTTGAGACACAGAGAGAGAGAGAGAGAGAGCACAAGTGGGGGGGGGAGTGGCAGGGGGCATGGGAGAGAGAGAGTCTCAAACAGACTCCCCACTGGGTGTGGAGCCCAACATGGGGCTCAATCACAGGACCCTGAGATCGTGACCTGAGCTGAAATCAAAAGTTGGAAGCTGGTCACCTGGGTGGCTCAGTCAGTTAAGCCGCTGCCTTTGGTTCAGGTCATGATCCCAGGGTCCTGGGGTCAAGTCCCGCATCGGGCTCGCTGCTCTGGTGGAGAGCCTGCTTCTCCCTCTCCCTGGGCCTACTGCTCTGCCTACTTGTGCTCTCTCTCACTCTCTGTCAAATAAATAAATAAAATCTTAAAAAAAAAAAAGTTGGGCACCTGGGTGGCTCAGCTGATTGGATACCTGCCTTTGGCTCAGGTCATGATCCCAGGGTCCTGCTATTGAGCCTCAAGTCCAGTTCCATGGCAGGCAGGGTCCTGGGATGGAGCCCTGCATCAGGCTTCCTGCTCTGTGGGGAGCTTGCTTCTCCCTCTCCTTCTGCTGCTTCCCATGCTCATTCTCTCTCTCTCTCTCTCTCTCTCTCTCTCTCTCTCTCTCTCTCTCTCTTTCTCTCTCTCTTTCTCTGTCAAATAAATAAATAAAATCTTAAAAAAAAATTGGATGCTTAACCAACTGAGCCACTCAGGTGCCCCAAGAACTTTTTTAAAGATAATAAGGTGGATTCAGTTCTCGCTCTCTCACGGGTGCTCATGACACTGTGATGGCGGGTGTGGCCCAACTTTCTACCAGGAAAAGTTTGAGGGTGACTTCTACACCATGGCAAAACCAATGCCCTTCTTCTCCTTCCTTTCAGGAGATTCCAGATCCCAGTAGCCTCCCCTTGATGGCAAGCTGGAAGACCTTCTTGCTGTTCTTTGGTACAGCCATCTTCACATTTGAAGGTGTCGGTATGGTAAGATGGATGTTAGGTTTGCATGAAGTGTCCCTCGTGCCCTCTGGGGAAGCCAGTTGTTCCAGATGTCTTAAAATATTTATGAAAGGTGCAGGATATGATCTTCTCCTGGTGGAAGGGAAAATCAGGACCCGTCCTGGGCACCAACCTCTCCACACTAATCCTTGAAGACTGAGTGCAAAGGTACTCATTAGTCCAGCCAGAGTAGGGCATTCCTGGCAATAGAGAGTGGAATAAAATAAAAAAGAGTGTGGCCCTTCCTGACCCTGGGCCACCTGGAGAAGGACATCTATACCTGCGGGGGAAGCCTGCTCCTTCACGAGGGGCCGTGCTTTTGACTACCTCTTCTTTCTCAACCTCTTTCCACCTTTAGGTTCTGCCTCTCAAAAATCAGATGAAGCATCCACAACAGTTTTCCTTTGTTCTGTACTTGGGGATGTCCCTTATCATCATCCTCTACATCTGCCTGGGGATACTGGGCTACATGAAGTTTGGGTCCAACACCCAGGCCAGCATTACCCTCAACTTGCCCAATTGCTGGTATGTCCCTGCCTGCCTGGGGTGACAAGGGAAGTAGAATCATGGGATCTGAGCCTTAAGAACAGAATGTGACATTCTTTTGGGTTGTCGCTAGCACTGTATAATAACTGCCAATATTGGTGTGATGATAACAGGTGGGTTCGGTGATCTAGGCATTGTGCATTATCCGGTTAAACTGTCACAATAGCCCTATGAGTTAGCATGATTATCATCAAGTCCATTCGCTAGATGAGGAAGTTGCTATTTGGAGAGGCTTTATGGAACTTTCCCAGCTCACCTTGTTTGTGAGAAGCTGAAACTTGACACCGAACCTGTCTGACTCTATGGCTCAAAGACCCTCAAATAGAATGATCTGGCACTGTTTGGGAAACACAAACAGCAACAACAAATAGTATAACTCCAGAATAATGATCGAGGGTCCTGCCGATGGACCACTACTCAGGCCCCCAGTTCCAGAAATGGACCTACACTGCCATTGTTATGCCCCAGTTGAAATTTAGTTTGGAGTCCTTACATTTGATCATTCATCCATTTACTCACCCACTCATTCATACCGGTAACATTTTTGGGGCTGACACACAGCATTCATCAAGCGTTACCTATTTTCATTATTCTGAAAATATAGTGAGTGCATCGCGACTAAGCAGTCAGTGGAACCATGGTTGAAGGGCATGGGTTCTAAACCTAAGTAAAGGGATTTGCATCCTGGTTCTTACGTGACCTTGGACAAGCTACCTAATTTTGCAGACCTCATTTCCATCATCAGGAAAATGGGGATAATACTAAAGCCTGTGTGTATAAGCTTGGTTATGCTCCAGTAATAAACAACTCCAAAATCTCACTGGCTGAACACACACAAATGCTTAATTCTATGCTCATGCTACATGCCCATTATGGGGAGGCTGGGGCTTGGCTCTGCACCATCCTCACTCAAGCACACAGAATGAGGAGACAGCAGCTCCCTCCAATGCTGCCATGGCAGAGAGGGCAGTGAATCATGCCCTTCACCATGAAGCTGCTGAAGGTTCGCTGGGAAGTGACATGCATCTCCTCTGCTTGCAATTCATTGGTCAAAGCAAGTCCCATGGCCACATCTCACTCCAAAGGGCAAGGAAGTGAAATTCTACCACTGCCTGGAAGAATGGGAAGTATCGATGAACAGCATAAATAAATGACTGTCCCATTATCTTGGGGGGTAATTGTGAGGATTAACAGGTTTAATATACGCAAAATGCTTTGAAAAGTGTCTGGCACAGGGGCACCTGGGTGACTTAGTTGGTTAAGCGTCCAACTCTTGATCTCAACTCAGGTCTTGATCTCAGGGTCATGAGTTCAGGACCCACGATGGGCTCCATGCTGGGTGTGACGCCCACTTTAAAAAAAAGAAAAGTGGCTGGCACATAGTAAGTACTTACCAGAGTATTAGCTCTTGTCATTATTATGTCTCCTCACAGCTTTGTTCTTTCAGAGGTGAGTAGAGTAGTAGGGTATTCATTTGTCACAAGGCCACAGCTATAAAATGAGAAAAATGCCACCAGCCCCACCCCCCTCATTGTGTTGTGGTAATGACTCAGTGGGGTAATAATGCGGAATTTCTTTGAAGTCTTAACTTACTTTATGCAAGTAAGATATCATTCTAATACGCTCTTCCTATTCTGGGCCGTTCAGGCTGCCATTGGTTACTTTGGGCAGGGCACTTTCCTTGTAGGGGGTCTCAGCTGGAAAACATGGGCAGCAGGTACCATGAGAACTCAACATCTGCTCTGAAACTGGCTGGCCACCAGATTCCCCAGAGGAGCCTTAGACAAATACCCCTTCCCAATAAGAAAAAGACCAACAACCCAAGGAAAAAATGGGCATGAGCACACAGTTCACAGGCAATTTTTAAAATGGTATTTTATATATTTGAAAAAATACTTTGTTTCCCTCATAATAACAGAAATGCCAGAAAAAAACAGAATGGCAAAGACCAACACACGTTCACACATTGTGTTTTGACAAGGATGCCAGGAAGCAAGCTTTCCAATATGCTAGGATAACAAAGGGGAAATATGTCAGTAGCTATCCAAAGTTTAGATCACATATACTTTCAGCCAGCATTTTTACTTCTCAGGTTGTATGCTAAATGTGCGTAGCTATCTATGTAACAGGATATATTTTGCAGCACTGTTTACTAACAAAAGACTGGGAATAATCTAAATACCAATTAATTGGGACTGGTCAAAAAAAATCATAGTGTATCTATGCAATTGGAATATCAAGCATCTATTAAATAGAAAAGCCAAAGCTATGTGTACTGGTAAACAATCACCAAGAAATATTTAAGGAACAGAAGTGGGGCTCAGCTGTGGTGTGTGTAGGTGTACCTGTAGTCAGTATAAGGTTTTATATACACTGATTATTTCTGAAAGGGCTACAAGAAAATTCTTAGAGGAGCTGCCTATGGAAAGAAGAACGGGAATCAAGGGTAGGAGGGAGGCTTTTCACTGTATGACTTTTGAACTAGGAATTTTACTCTGTATAAATAGGCCTTTTTAAGAAAGTAAAAGAATAAAAGGCACAGATGCCTTAGCCTGTACAGGCCCTACTGAATCAGAATCTCCAGGAATGTGCCCTTTTAATGAGCTTCCTGGGTGGCTCGGATGGCAGGTCAGGCCTGAGCCAGTTCTGTAACTCAGTGACAGGTACCATCTTCTGAGCATTGAGTGAGTCCTGAGTGGCCCTGCCCAAGAGCCACATCAAATTTCACGTCCTATCCATCTGTCTGCAGGCTGTACCAGTCGGTTAAGCTGATGTATTCCATTGGCATCTTCTTCACCTACGCCCTCCAGTTCCACGTCCCAGCTGAAATCATCATCCCCTTCGTCATCTCCCAGGTGTCAGAGAGCTGGACACTGTTAATAGACCTGTCTGTCCGCACAGCCTTGGTCTGTCTGACCTGTGAGTAGGATAAAAGGACACACTTTGCCCAAATCTATGACTGCTAGTCACATTGGCATCTACCTCACTATCACTGGCTCTGCCACTTACCTTCTTTGTGACCTTGACCAAGATACTTCACCTCCCTGAATCTCAACTTTCCACCTGAAAAATGGGCTTACACATGGAAAGTATCCATTGGTTGGTTTATGGGAGATAGAAGTACCATTCATTCAATCATACTCCTATGTGCCTGCTGGATGCCCGGTGCCATATTGACATTGCCTTACATTCATGATAGCCTAGCAACATAATATTACCAACTGGAAGAACAATGGCCCAGAGAGTTTTAGGTATCACACTCAAATCATATAGCTGCTAAGTGACAGAGCTGGGAATTGAGCACAAGTCGTATAACACCTAAGCCTGTTTTCCATCATGTGCCATATTCCTTCCTATTATAAATTAAGATAAAGTCCCTTATCATAAAGTGGCCTTGAACTGTGGGAGATTTGTTAACTGATTTGTTAAGGTCTTGGCAATCAATTTTTGGGTGCAATCTCTTCTCCTCTCCTCCTCCCATCTTCCTTCCTTAATGCTTCATTCGTTCATTGATTCACTCATTCATTCTACATTAGGCACTGTTGTAGATGTGAACAGGGCTGGAAACTTTTTTCTCTGAAGCTTGTCCAGAGAAAGAACATCAGAAAAGGTGCCCCAGGAGGAAAGAGGGAAAGAACTAGGGATGTTTTGCCTGGAGAAGTGAAGGCTTGGGGAACTTCTTTTTCTGTCCTCAAACACCTATGGTATATTGTGCAAGAGAGAGAGAAAATTTAGTCTCAAAGATTCCAGGAGTTGGAGCTTAAAGTTGAGGAAATACAGTTTCAGCTCAAGATCAGGAGAAACTGTGTAATTGTTGGAGCCTTCCTGCAGAAGAATATGCTATCAGATGTTAGGCTTCACATAAATGGATTTCTAGAAGCAGAAACAACACACCTGCTGATTTAAGGTAATACAGAGTTTCCGGTCTGTAACAAGACATTAGGGACCTGCAGCTCTATTTTTTTTAGATCATTCCTAATAGGAAGGGTCTAAGTTGAAGAGGAAATCTGTGAGGCCACTCGAGATCAGGGAAAGAGTGCTAGACAGAGCTGACTTTCTAATGACAGGCTCTGTTTCTGTTATATACTAGATGACCACTTCCTCCTCCAGTCAATTCCATTATCTTTCATTCATTCAACAGTCATTTGTTGAGCACCTACTGTATGCTTGGCATTGTGCTAGGCACTGGGGATACAATAATGAATAAAAAAGAAGACAGGTTGTGTAAGAAATATATGCAAGGAAATAATTACAACACATTGTGATGAATGTTAAGATGGTACACAATGGGGCGCCTGGGTGGCTCAGTGGGTTAAAGCCTCTGCTTTCGGCTCAGGTCATGATCTCAGGGTCCTGGGATCGAGGCCCGCGTCGGGCTCCCTGCTCAGCAGGGAGCCTGCTTCCCCCCCTTCTCTCTCTGCCTGCCTCCTTGTGATCTCTCTCCCTCTGTGAAATAAATTAAAAAAAATCTTAAAAAAAAAAAAGATGGTACACAATGATGTACCATATGATGGTTAAGATAAGAGGATACTCTGAGAGCACATTAGAAGGTCCTCTACTTTAGCCAAGGCCAGTTCAGGGAGTCCTCTCCAGTGGAGTGGTATTTCAGTTAAGACCTAAGAGACAGGGGCACCTGGGTGGCTCAAGTGGTTAAACATCTGCCTTTGGCTGAAGTCATGATCCCAGGATTCTGGGATGGAGCCCCACATTAGGCTCCCTGCTCAACGGTGAGTCTTTTTCTCTCTCTTCCTCTACCCCTCTGCCTGCTTATGCTCTCTCTCTCTCTCTCTTTCTCTCTTTCAAATAAATAAATAAAAATAAAAAGACCTAAGAGATAAGTAAAAGGTAGATGGAGGAATGAAGAATGTACCATGTTAGGAAGGAGGTTGTGCACAGATCTGAGGCAAGTACTTACATATGGCCTCTTTGAAGAACTAGAAGCAGTGAGGAGTGATAAGACATGAAGCCAGAGGACCTGACAAGGCCCAAGTTGTCAGAGACCTTGTGCTAAGGAGATGGAAGTGGGGACCCATAGAAGGTGTGTGAGCAGTGGTTTGGCATCACCAGACAGGATCTTTCTAGAGAACTCATACAGCCTACCTTGCATTGTAGCTTTCCGTTAAAATATTTTCTCTGCCCTGTCAGTGTGAGGTCTCCTGGAGGACAGACAGATTCTTCTCTGTGCCTCCTCCGGTAAGCAATTTATTAAATATCTGAGAAGGGAAATCTGTGCACCGGACCATCCCATCAGAGGGGTGACGAATTTTCAACTGCAATAGTTGACAAGTCTCTCTCATTCTCTGTTTAGATATGTTGCAGCAATTTCAGAAAGAGGTGAGGTTTTCCTCAAATCCAGCAAGCTAGTATGAGTGCTTTCCAGAACAGTTTTTCCCTAATTTGTTCATAGGAAAATCATATAGTTGTGCAAAGTGAAATCACATAAGTGGTATAGTTATTCATTCATACATTATTGAAATTGGACTCCCCTAGAAAATCCATGATGTATGTTCATCATCTGTATGAAAGATGGAGATTAAAGAAGATGGTGTTTTAGGAGAGATAGGGAGGGAGCAGCCTATTGCTGTCTTCATGTTTTATATTCTCTTTAGTTACCAGGATCATTCTAGGAGTAGGAAAACAAGTCATTGAGACTCTGACAACAAGAAAGCCATCTCTTATTTTTTATTCATTCTTGCTTCTAGATAGTGGCTGTATTTTGTAGAGTAGTACAAATTCACAGTAGATTCAGTGTCTGAGTAAGAGCACCTATGAAGTGCAAGTTCTTTCATATGCAAGGGATGCAGCAGAGAAGAGTGGAAGGAGACTTCGACAGGTATTTCAATGGATTCTCATCTCAGAGAATGTATGACCTTGACCACATCCCATTCCCAAAACCCTAGATTCCCCCATCTCTTGAATGAGAAGGCGATAATAGACGGATGGTAGACGAGCCTTTCTATAACTATTATATGTGAAAATCCAATAGATAAAACATAGAAGGAGAGCATCTATATTGGTCTTTAAAACAGAGAAGGGAATCTAGAACCACAGTGCCTGACCTACTGCTCACATCTGCAAGGGGTCCCTTGCCCACATTTCCAAAATGGTCTGGCATCTGTGCGATTATAAGGCTCCAAAGAAATGGTTTCTGAACTTCCTTCTTGCAGAAACAATCAGTGATTCTAAATTTCTTCTCTCTCTGCAGGTGTCTCAGCCATCCTCATCCCCCGCCTGGACCTGGTCATCTCTTTTGTGGGCTCTGTGAGCAGCAGTGCCCTGGCCCTCATCCTCCCACCTCTCCTGGAGCTCATCACCTTTTATGCTGAAGACATGAGCTGTGTCACCATTGCCAAAGACATCATGATCAGCATCCTGGGTCTTTTGGGGTGTGTATTTGGAACATACCAAGCCCTCTATGAGTTGATCCAACCCATCAACCATTCCATAACCAATTCCACAATTGTCTATGCATAATTATCTATTTTTATTCTAATAGCTCTCCCTTCCTCCCATCCCCAACTTGACTTCCATTGTGGATGTTATATAGATTCATCAAACCCCAACATCTCAATATTAATTAGTGGCTTCTTTATCTTTCCAAGAGAAATGTACATGACACAAGTCAGTACTCATACCTCTCAGACAATGTCTTTTTTGGTTTTGGATTTCTTTGGAGGTCTTTTGTACCTATGAACCAAAACCACATTCAACCATTTATACCATCAGCCTCATTTACTGGGAAAAGGGATGTCATTCACCTGTGATATCCTTGGAAACAGACCAAGCATGAATGTAAATGCAAAACAATTGTTTTCTCTATTCTACAGTTGCTTCCCTTAAAGCATAAGATTTAGAGAAGTGTATCCTGGGGAAGTGGGGCTTTCTATTTGAATATTCTTCTATGTGGAAGAGTCACAGACAGATCAAAAACGGAACTGATCAGTAATTCTATCCAACCATTTGGCTCTGCCACTAATTTCCTATGGAATCTTGGGCAAGTTCCTCCCTCTCTCTGTCTCAGTTTTCCCATCTATGAAATGAGGGACTGGATGAATTAGTTGTTAAGGGTTCATCCAGATCTAACATTCTGAAAGTGAAAAAAAGAATTTAATTTATCCTTCAACCACCTGTGTGAAAAATCAGTGTTTGCCATCTAGCGAGCCACACTATTGCCCTGGAGGTATGGGCCTACCAGAAGTTGGGTAAGGGATACAAACATATTTCTTAGCAATCTGTCATAGTAGTGACTTCCTTACCTATAAGGACATCACCTCTTTATCTCTCTCTCTTTTTTCTCTCATATCTCAAGTCCACTTAGAGCTATTTTGGCTGAAGAGGCTGTGCAATTTGTGTGAGAGAGAAAGATTTCATCATGTGCAAGGACTACTGACCTACTTAAAAAAAAATTATACCTAGCATTGGGAAGGATTTTGAAAAACAGTCTTTTCCTCTGAAGATGGGAGTATACATTGTTATGGCTTTTCTGAGGGACAATTTTATAAAACATACGTTTTTAAATATGTGGCCGTCTGACCCACTAGTTCTGAGAATTTATCCTAAGAATATTTTGTGTTTGCAAAAATTTATGCAAAAGGAGAGCTTGTATTTTTTATAATATTAAAAAGTTGGAAACAAACATCCAACATTATGTTAAATTATGACTCATTCGAAATAAAATGGTGTGATGCTGCCACACATTGAAAAAATGCATCTATTCATAGGCAAACATGTTTGTGATTGGTCAGTTGGAAAAGGCTTGTTTATTAAAAATATTTTGTGAAACAAAATTAGACAAAGACACTATGAGAAAATAAAGCTACAGATGAAACTCTTTCATGGACATACATGTAAAAATCGTAAGCAAAATTTTAGCAAACCAAATACAACAATATATTAAAAGGGTAATGCATCATGGCAGAATGGGATTTATCCTAGGAATACAGAATTGGTTTAATATTTGAAATCAGTGTAATTCACCATTACTAACAAACTAAAAAAGGAAATAAATAATCCTCTCAATAAACACAGAAAAGCATTTGGCAAAATCTAACATCTACTCCTAATATAAAACTTCCAGCAACTAGGACTAGAAAGGAACTTTCACAACTGGTAAAAAGCATCTATGAAAACCTACAGCTAATGTCATACTTGATGGAAAAAATTGAATGTTTTCTGTGTAAGAAAGATCAGAAGCAAATCAGAGATGTCTACTCTCATCACTTCTATTCGATATTGTGCCAGATATCTAGACAACAAAATTAGGCAAGAAAAAAAAATAAATGGCATCCAGATCAAAAAGGAAGAAAGAACTGTCTTTATGAAGATGGCATGATGTGCTCGCTTCGGCAGCATATATACTAAAAATGAAGAGGCATGATACCAAGGTAGAAAAACCAATGGAATCTACAAAAAAGCTACTACTAACTGGTTTACAAAGCTTCAGGATGCAAGGTCTGGATACATAATCAAATTGTATTTCTCTGCACTAGCTGTGAACAATCAGAAATTGCACTTATAATTGCAACAAAAATATGTAATAATGGGGGATAAATCCGATGAAAGATATGAAATACCTGTTAAAGACTATAAAATATAATCTTTATAAAGACAATAACATATGCTAAAAGAAATTAATGCCTGAATAAATGAAGAGATATACCTTGTTAATGACTCAGAAGGCCCTTTGTGGTTAAGATATCAATTCTCACCAAATTTGGCAAGCTTTCTTTTTTTTTAAGTTGACCGGTTGATTCTAAAATTCATATGAAAATGTGAAGGACCTAGAATAACCAAAATGTTTTTGAAAAAGAACGAAGATGTCTGGTTTCAAGAATTGTAACAAAGCTATAGTAACCAAAACTGCATGGTGTTGGTGCCAAGACAGGCAAGTATATAAATAGATCAGAATAGAGCCCAGAATAAATTCTACCCATATGCGGGCAACTGATTTTTGACAAAGATGCAGAGGCAAAGTAATGGGAAAGGATTGCCTTTTCAAGAAATGGAGCTATAAGAATTGGATATCAATATGTCAAAAACAAAAGATCCATATTTTACTTTATATATATTAATCAACTCAAGACAGACCTATGGACATTAAGCTTAAATTTAAAACCTAAAACTATAATACTTTTAGTTTTAAAACTAAAATTAGGGGCACCTGGGTGGCTCAGTTGGTTAAGCAACTGCCTTCAATTCAGGTCATCATCCTGGAGTCCCAGGATTGAGTCCCACATCAGGCTTCCTGCTCAGCAGGGTGTCTGCTTCTCCCTCTGAACTTCTCCCCTCTCATGCTCTCTCTCTCTCTCTCATTCTCTCTCTCACATAAATAAATAAAATCTTTAAAAAAAACTAAAATTAAGCAAAGCTTTCTTAGATACAACACCCAAAGCACAGTCCATTAAAGAACAAATCATTAAGGTGAACTTCATCAAGATTAAAACTTTTGCTCTTCAAAGACACTGTTGAAAGGATGGAAGGAAAAACCACCATCTGAGAGAAAATCTTTGCAAAGTTTTATCTAATGAAACACTCATACCCAGAGTACGCGAAGAACTCTCAAAGCTCAGTGACAAGGGAACAACTTTTTTTTTTTGCAACTTTTTTTTTAAATACACAAAGCTTTGAACAGACCCTTTACCAAAGAAGATATATGGATGGTAAATAAGCATAGGAGAATATGTTCAACATCATTAGTAATTAGGGAAATCCAAATAAAAGCTGTAATGAGATACCACTGTATATCTAAAATTTAAAAGACTGACCATAGTAGTGCTGGCAAAGATGTGGAGAAACTGGAACTCCCATAAAAGAAAAGGAAGCATATACCTATAAAAAGACTTGTACATAAAGATTCATGATAGCTTTATCATAGTAGAAAATGCAACCTATTCTGGAGGGACAGAAAACAAATCTGTTTCTGAAAAGGGAAGGGGTGAGTGGAGTGAGTGGGAGGTATTACAAAGGGGCATGAGGAAACTTTTGGACATTATGGATGATGTGCTCATAATTTTGATTGTGAGGATGGCTTCCCAGGGGTGTGTTTATATCTCAAAACTTACCAATTATACACTTTAGATATGCGCAGTTTAATATTAACTATACCTCAATACAACTGTTAAAAATAAAATGCAAAGCATGATTCCATTTTGGTTCTTTTTTGAAAGAGATCATTTGCTTATAGTCAAGCAATTTTGAAGGGTAGACAGAATATAAAACATTATAGGAATTTTCACCAAGTTGGTTAAGAATGAAATTTTATGCCTTTTTTTTTTGCTTGCTTGTGTTATTGTATTTTTAACAGTAATGTATTGCTTTTATAACTAAAGAAACTTCATGTGAGGGGAAAATTGAATGATGATTTGTTTCACTATAATGGAAACGCAATTTTTTTAAAAATTTATTTTTAACCCATATGGGAAAGTATGTAAAGCACAAATGTACAGTATAATGAATACTTACAGAGAAATGTCACTTTTCCTTTTTTTTTTAAGATTGTATTTATTTAACAGAGTGAGAAAAAGAGAGAGAACACAGGCAGGGGGAGGAGCAGAGGGAGAGGGAGAAGCAGGCACCCCATAGAGCAGGAGGAACCCGAGGCAGGACTCAATTCCAGGACCCCGGGATCACGACCTGAACTGAAGGCAGTAGCTTAACCAACTGAGGCACCCAGTAATATCACTTTCAACCTCCCCTTCTATAACGTGATTGATGCTATGGAACACCAGGAATCCCAGCAGGAGTTAGGAGAGTTCTCATCTTCGGTGCGTCACCATCCATTACCAGTAGTCAGATGTCAAGCAACGAGCTCTTAGAGGAGACGTGAAGTAGCTATGAAAGAGAGGGGGATAGAGAGAAACATCCTATCACTAGATAAGAAAACTATAAGCCAATGATAAAATCTTGGCTCTTTTGAGACCCAGACCATGAATGTGGAGAAAGTGAGGCTTTGGGGAATATATGGAAGCCTTCCTATAGAATATAGAGCAATAAAATGCAGGTAAGACAGTGTGATTAATGACTTTGGGGTAGGGAATGGTTATACACCCTGTTGTGATTCTAATGGAAGCCATAGATCTTCCTTCATAAAATTCACATATATGTATGCATGCTAAGTTTTACGTGCCATTTCAGGAACAATCACAAAGTCCATGAAGTTAATAGACCCTGGGTTGCAAAAGAACCTCTGGGAAAAGGAATGTAAGACTCTCTGCTTCTCATAGCATTGAACAATCTACAGATACTGGATAGCCAAGCTTGGCACCAAGGTTTGCATGCAAAATAAAGCAATGCAAAATCAGATTAGGGAGGTAAGTCACCAGACAATGAATATCAGGCACCACGTGACTGGTGCAACACACGCTATCTGATTGCAGCCTGCATTCTGAAGATCACTGATGGGACCCAAACTGGCCATTCCAACTGCAACAATGTAGGCTGAATTCTCCCCCTCTTCATTCCTGCCCTCCCACTTCAGAAATATTTCCCATTGTAGCGCTCTGTTGGACAAATGTGATCAGTTTTTTTAAAGGTTTTATTTATTTATTTGACAGAGAGAGAGAGAGAGAGAGAGAGAGAGAGAGAGAGAGAGAGAGATATCACAAGTAGGCAGAGCAGCAGACAGAGGGAGAGGCGGAAGCAGGCTCCCTGCTCAATCCCAGGATGCTGAGATCATGACCTGAGCTGAAGGCAGAGATTTAACCCACTGAGCCACCCAGGTGCCCCAAATGTGATCAGTTTTAAAATGACAGAGCTGGACTATGGATCTTCATCAAGCCCCCTGAAAGAAGAAGCAATAAGAGAACTGGGATTGCTACAGAACTCAAGTTGAGATCTGCTAAAGCAACACAAGTCCTATCTTGGTGGGTGGGGGTGGTGGGCAGCAGAAGTCACCCACATGTAATGGAGGCATTCAGAGTTGGCTCCAAGTGGACATTAGTGACCCAAGTGCAACCGTGTATAAGCCACAGCGCCCCTGGCAATAAAACTGAAAGGCACATTCCTAAGGATGCACAAGATTTGCTCTTGGCAAACAATGTCTGGGCTGACTCAAACCTACACAGGAGAGCCTCGAGCAAGTCCCTGAGTTCAAAGATAAAAAAATAAATGGGTGAGGGGGCAGAATTTCTGCCTGGTATGCCAATACCACTTGAAAGTGAAATTGAAGTGATATGACTCTTGAAAGGGAAGATCTTCAGGAGGACTCCAACTTAAGAAGCTGGACCTACAGGTCAGGGAGGTAAGTTACCAGATAAGAAACCTCAGGCACTGTGTGATGGGTACAACGTACACTTTCTGATTGCAATCAGCACTCTGAAGATCACTGATAGGACCAGAACTGATCTGTCTCATCGCAACAATGGAGGATAAATTCTTGCTGTCTGAACTGCTTTGGCAAGAACTGGACCCAGTTGCAAAGCCCTGGGTGAGCTGCTCCCTCCCCACCTCTCCAGCTTCTTCCTGCACCAGCAGCACCTTCCTGTCTTAACCGCCCTTGTTCAGTTCCCTAAACGCACCATGTTCCCCCTTGCTGCAGAGCTTCCACATACACTATTCCTCTCTTTCCGTAATTCATTCCTCCTCATTTCTCAGATGTCAGCTCCCACTTCCTCAAGAAGACCCTCTCTGATTCCATGCACTGACCCAGACTCTGCAGACCCCAGGAACTTCTATTTTGTAACACACCGCAGTTGTAGTATTTACTTGCATACGTTTGTCTCCCTTCCCGGACTGAAGTTGCATGAGAGCTAGCTCATATCCTTTTTGCCCCTCAAAACGGAAACTTCAGCAATATATTTTTACAACTTTCTATTTTGAAAAAACTTTAAGGTGGCAAAAATTATACAGAGTTCCCAATATACCTTTCACCTAGCTTTCCCTAATGTTAACATCTTACAGAACCCTAATATGATGACCCAAACCAAGTAATTAACATTGGTGAAATCCTGTTTCTGGGCCTCTTTCTAATCCAGCATCCAATTCAAGAGCCCACAGTTTCTTTATTCTCTCTAATCTGTGACCATTCTTCAGTCTTTCCTCATTGTTCATGGCCCTGCACTTTTGAAGAACACCGGCCATTTATTTTGTAGTGTCTCTCAATTTGGGTTTGTCTCCTCTTTTTTCCTCACTGAGGTTAACCCATTTTTTACAACACCACAGAAGTCTCATTGTGCTTTATCAGTGCCTCATATCAGGAGGTGCACTATGTCAATGTCTTATTACTAGTGATGTTAACTTAGTGATATACATTTGGTTAAGATGGTGCATGCGTTTTCTCACTGTAAAGTGACTATTTTCCCCTTTGCAGTTGATGTATTTGTAAGAAAATACCTTGAAACCACGAAAATCCTATTTTGTTTTGTTTTGTTTTAGAGAGAGAGGACATGAGCACACAAGCTGGGATTGGGAAGGTGGGGGGAGATGGGGAGGGACAGGATCTCAAGCAGACTCCCCGCTGAGTGTGAAGCCCAATGGGGAGTTCAATTTCATGACCCTGAGATCATGACCTGAGCTGAAATCAAGGGTCAGTCACTTAACCGACTGAGCCACCCAGGTGCCCCATAAAATCCTGTTTTTAATCATACTTTGACCCAATAATTTTAGCATCCATAGGTATTCCTTGTTATTACAATGCTATTTGCCTAATGGTGATTTTTTTTTCTCTTCCCAACATTCCTTTTACATTTACCTGAGATTCTATTGTGTATGGACTCATGGATTTTTTTGTATTCAGTGGATTAGAATACATTACTGTCATTATTTATTTTATTGCTCAAAACGTCCAACATTTGGCCATGGAGAGCACCTTCAGGTTGGTTTCTGTGTCAATTCAGTATGCCCCCATGCTCTCATTATCCACAATATATTTATTTTTTCAATCCTAACATACACATATTTTCAGAATTTCTAGCCCCTACTCCTGTGAAAAACAGATTAATTTGAGTCGAATATTTGTGTGCAGATCCATTGGTCTTTAGCTTTATAGTATTCCATCAAAATACTGTAACTTCAGTTAGTTGCCTTTCTTACTCACCTCCTTCAATATGGTTGCATTCTTCATTTGAAATACCATTTGTTTGTTATTATTTGTATTCCATATTGAATTCCCCTCATCTCCTGGATGATTTTAATCCTGTTCTGGGTATGAGGAACATTATTATGCTTCTAAGAGTCACAGTTACACAAAAAGATATATTCAGAAGTGTCCCACACCCTTTATCCTCTATACCCCGTTATCATGTCATTGCAAATGGCAAGATTTCATTTTTTGGTGACTGCAAAATGTGTGTGTGTGTGTGTGTATTTATATTTATATTTATATATAATGCATATATATTATGCATACACACACACACACACACACACACACACACACACACACACACACACCATACCCTCTTTATCCATTCATCTGTCGATGGACATCTGGGCTCTTTCCATAGTTTGGCTATTGTGGACATTGTTACTATAAACATCGGCTGGGACACGTGCCCTTTTGGATCCTACGTTTGTGTCTTTGAGGTAAATACTCAGTAGTGCAATTGCTGGGTCATAGGGTAGCTCTATTTTCAACTTTTTGAGGAACCTCCATACTGTTTTCCAGAGTGGCTGCACCAGCTTGCATTCCCACCAACAGTGTGGGAGGGTTCCCCTTTCTCTGCATCCTCGCCAACATCTATCATTTCCTGACTTGTTTATTTTAGCCATTCTGACTGGTGTGAGGTGGTATCTCATCATGGTTTTGATTTGGATTTCCCTGATACTGAGTGATGTGGAGCACTTTTTCATGTGTCTTGATCATTTGTATGTCTTCTTTGCAGAAATGTCTGTTCGTGTCGTCTGCCCATTTCTTGGTTGGATTATTTGTTCCTTGGGTGCTGAGTTTGGTAAGGTCTTTAAAATTTTTGGATAGTAGCCCTTTATCTGATATGTCATTTGCAAATATCTCTCCCATTTTATTGGTTGTCTTCTGGTTTTGTTGACTGTTTCCTTTGCTGTGCAAAGCTTCTTATCTTGATGAAGTCCCAATAGTTCATTTTTGCCCTTGCTTCCCTTGCCTTTGGCAAGGCATCCAGGAAGAAGTTGCTGCAGCTGAGGTCGAAGAGGTTGCTTCCTGTGTTCTCCTCTAGGATTTTGATGGATTCCTACCTCACGTTTAAGTCTTTCAACCATTTTGAGTCTATCTTTGTGTATGGTGTAAGGAAATGGTCCAGTTTCATTCTTCTACATGTGGCTGTCCAATTTTCCCAATACCATTTATTGAAGAGACTGTCTTTTTTCCATTGGACATTCTTTCCTGCTTTGTCAAAGACTAGTTGACTATAGATTTGAGGGTCTACTTTTGGGTCCTCCATTCTGTTCCATTGATTTATATGCCTGTTTTGAGGCCAGTACTATACTGTCTTGATGACTACAGCTTTGTAATAGACCTTGAAGTCCAGAAATGTAATGCCACAGCTTTGGTTTTCTTTTTAAACATTCCTCTAGCTATTCAGGGTCTTTGCTTCTTCCATACAAATTTTAAGATTATTTGTTCCATTTCTGTGAAAAAAAGTTGATGATACTTTGATAGGGATTGCACTGAATGTGTAGATTGCTCTAGGTAGCATAGACATTTTCACAATATTTGTTCTTCCAATCCATGAGCATGGAACTTTTTTCCATTTCTTTGTGTCTCCTTCCATTTCTTTCATGAGTATTCTATAGTTTTCTGAGTATAGATCCTTTGCTTCTTTGGTTAGGTTTACTCCTAGATGTCTTATGGTTTTTGGTACAATTGTAAATGGGATCAACTCCTTAACTTCTCTTTCTTCTGTCTCGTTGTTGGTGTACAGAATACAACTGGGGGCACCTGGGTGGCTCAGTCAGCTAAGTGTCTACCTTTGGCTCAAGTCATGTCCCAGGGTCCTGGGATTGAGCCCCATGTCAAACTCCCTGCTCTGTCATGCTCTCTCTCTCTCTCTCAAATAAATAAAATCTTTAAAAGAAAAAAAGAAATACAACTGATTTCTGTACGTTGATTTTATATCCTGCCACTCTACTGAATTCCTGTATGAGTTCTAGCAGTTTTGGGGTGGAGTCTTTTGGGTTTTCCACATAAAGTACCACGTCATCTGCAAAGAGTGAGAGTTTGACTTCTTTGCCAATTTGGATGCCTTTTATTTCTTTTGTTGTCTAATTGCTGAGGTTAGGACTTCCAGTATTATGTTGAATAACAGTGGTGATAGTGGATATCCCTGCCATGTTCCTGACCTCAGGGGAAAAGCTCTCAGCTTTTCCCCATTGAGAATATTATTCAGACATTTCATATATGGCTTTATGATATTAAGGTATGTTCCCTCTATCCCTACACTGTGAATAGTTTTAATCAAGAAAGGATGCTATGGGGTGCCTGGGTGGCTCAGTGGGTTAAGCCTCTGCCTTCAGCTCAGGTGCATGATCTCAGGGTTCTGGGATCCAGCTGCACATCAGGCTCTCTGCTCATCAGGGAGCCTGCTTCCCCCTCTCCCTCTGCCTGCTTCTCTGCCTACTTGTGCTCTCTCTCTCTCTGTGTCAAATAAATAAATAAAATATTTTTTAAAAAAGAAAGGATGCTATACTTTGTCAGATGCTTTTTCTGCATCTATTGAGAAGATCGTATGTTTCGTGTCCTTTCTTTTATTAATGTAGTGTATCATATTGATTGATTTGTGGACGTTGACCCAACCTTGCAGCCCAGGAATAAATCCCACTTGGTCGTGGTGCATAATCCTTTTAAGGTACTGTTAGATCCTATTGGCTACTACCTTGGTGAGATTATTTGCATCAATGTTCATCAGGGATTTTGGTCTATAATTCTCCTTTTTGGTGGGATCTTTGTCTGATTTGGAGATCAAGGTAACACTTGCCTCATAGAAAGAGTTTGGAAGTTTTCCTTTCATTTCTATTTTTGGAACAGCTTCAGAAGAATAAGTATTAAGTCTTCTTTCAAGGCGTGGTAGAATTCCCCAGGAAGCCATCTGGCCCTGGGCTCTTGTTTGTTGGGAGATTTGGGATTACCGCCTCAATTTCCTTACTGGTTATGGGTTTGTTCAGGTTTTCTGTCTCTTCCTGGTTCAGTTTTGTTTATACTTCACTAGGAATGCGTCCCATTTCTTCCAGTTTACCTAATTTGTTGGCATATAGCTGCTCATAATATGTTCTTATAATTGTTTGTATTTCTTCAGTGTTGGGTGTGATCTCTTTTCTTTCATTCATGATTGTATTTATTTGGGTCCTTTCTATTTTGTTTTTGATAACTCCGGCCAGGGGTTTATCAATTCTACTAATTCTTTCAAAGAACCAGCTCCTAGTTTCATTGACCTGTTCTACTGTTCTTTTGGTTTCTAGTTCATTGATTTCTGTTCTAATCTTTATTATTTCTCTTCTCCTGCTGGGTTTAGGCTTTCTTTGCTGTCCTTTCCAGCTGCTTTAGGTGCAAGGTTAGGTTGTGTACGTGAGACCTTTTTTGTTTCTTGAGAAGGGCTTGTACTGCTGTATACTCCCTCTTAGGACTGCCTTTGCTGCCTCCCAAAGGTTTTGAACAATTGTGTTTTCATTTTCATTTGTTTCCATGAATATTTTTTAAAGATTTTTATTTATTTATTTGACACAGAGAGAGAGATTACAAGTAGGCAGAGAGGCAGGCAGAGAGAGGAGGAAGCAGGCTCCCTGCAGAGGAGAGAGCCCGATGTGGGCCTTGATCCCAGGACCCTGAGATCATGACCTGAGCCGAAGGCAGAGGCTTTAACCCACTGAGCCACCCAGGTGCCCTGTTTCCATGAATTTTTAAAATTCTTCTTTAATTCCTGGTTGACCCATTCATTCTTTAGTAGGATGCTCTTTAGCCTCCATGTATTTGACTTCTTTCCAAATTTCCTCTTGTGATTGAGTTCCAATTTCAGAGGATTGTGGTCCCAGGATATGCAGGCAGGGAATGATCCTAATCTTTTGGTACCAGTTAAGATCTGATCTATTCTGTAGAATGTTCCACGTGCACTAGAGAAGAATGTGTATTCTGTTGCTTTGGGACGGAATGTTCTGAATATATCTGTGAAGTCCATCTGGTCCAGTGTGTCATTCAAAGCCCTTATTTCCTTGTTGATCTTTTGCTTAGATGATCTGTCCATTGCTGTTTAAGGGGGGTGTTAAGGTCCTCTACTATTATTGTGTTATTGTTGATGTGTTTCTTTGATTTTGTTATTAATTGGCTTATATATTTCGCTGCTCCCATGTTATGGGCATAAATATTTACAATTGTTAGATCTTCTTGTTGGATAGACTCTTTAAGTATGGTATAGTGTCCTTCCTCATCTCTTATTACAGTCTTTGGTTTAAAATCTAATTTGTCTGATATAAGGATTGCCATCCCAGCTTTCTTTTGATGTCCATTAGCATGATAAATGGTTTTCCAACACCTCATTTTAAGTCTGGAGGTGTCTTTGGGTCTAAAATGTGTCTCTTTCACTGGGTGTGGTGCATAAGCAATGAATCTTGGATCACTGAAAAAATAAAATTAAAAAAAAACTAGAAAAAATAAAATAAGAAAAATAAAATGAGTCTCTTGCAGACAACATATCGATGGGTCTTGCTTTTTTATCCAATCCAATACCCTGTGTCTTTTGATTGGGACATTTAGCCCATCTACATTCAGGGAAACTATTGAAAGATAAGAATTTAGTGCCATTGTATTGCCTGTAATGTGACTGTTACTGTATATTGTCTCTGTTCCTTTCTGGTCAATGCTACTTTTGGGCTCCCTCTTTGCTTAGAGGAGGACTTTCAATATTTCTTGTGGGGCTGGTTTGGTGATCACAAATTCTTTTAGTTCCTGTTTGTCCTGGAAGCTTTTTATCTCTCCTTCTATTTTCAATGACATCCTAGCTGGATAAAGTATTCTAGCTGCATAATTTTCTCATATAGTACCCTGAATATATCAAGTCCTTTCTGGCCTACCACGTCTCTGTGGATGGGTCTGCTGCCAATCTAATGTTTCTACCACTGTAAGTTACAGACCTCTTGTCCCAAACTGCTTTCAGGATTTTCTCTTTCTCTCTGAGATTTTTAAGTTTTACTATTAGATGTCAGGGTGTTGACTTATTTTTATTGACTTGGAGGGGGGGTTCTCTGAGCCTCTTCCTCATCCTTTTTTATAACTAAAGTATTCAGTGCGGACATATACTATGGTTTATTCAGTCACACTCTTATAGACACTTATATTCCCAGTCTTTGCAACCACAATGCTGCTGTGAATAATCACATGTGGGCATATTTTTGTATTGTTGGAGGTGTATCTTCAGAGGAAATTTCCAGTGGTGAAATGTTGGGTCAAAAATAAGTGTTTTGGGGGCACCTGGGTGGGTCGTTAAGCGTCTACCTTCGGCTCAGGTCATGATCCCAGAGTCCTGGGATCGAGCCCCATGTCGGTCTCCCTGCTCAGCGGAAAGCTTCCTTCTCCCTCTCCCTCTCCTGCTGCTTGTGTTCCCTCTCTTGCTGTGTCTCTCTCTGCCAAATAAATAAATAAAAATCCTTTTTTAAAAAAAATGTAAGTGTTTTTGAAGTTTGGTTAGGTATTGACAAATTCCTGTCAAGAATTGTACCACTTTGCATTCCCATCAGCTGTGTAGTAATGCCTGTCTCCCTACAGCCTTGCCAGCAGTGTGTTTGTACTTCCATTGTTTACCAGTCTGAGACATGACATTCTAATGTTTCAATTGAATTTCTCCAATCGTGGGTAAGTTTGTACATTTTTCATGTTTAAGGGCCATTTTTACATCTTAGTGTGAGTGTATGTGAGAGAAGACATGTCTTTTCTCAATTTTTCTATCAGGTTTTTAGTCCCTTGAATGTTTCATTCTTTATATAGTAGAAATATTGATGTTTTGTCTATGATATGTGCTGTAAATATTTTCCTCCAGTTTTTTGACTTTATGGTATTTCTTGAGAAGCGACTCTTTTTTTTTTTTAAGGTAGTCAAATGTATCAATCTTTTATCACCTCTGGCATTTTCATTTATGTTTTCTTTTAGTATTTGTATGGTTTCATTTTCTGACATTTAGACCCTGGATCCATTTGGAGTTTATTCTGCATATGGTGTGAAGTATGAATCTATTTTCAACTTTTTCCAAATGGCTTTCCAGTTGGCTCAGTACCATTCTTTAAAATGTCTATTTTGCCTATGATTTGAGATTTCTCACCCCCTCCCCACTGAGACCCAGGGGAACATTGGACCCAAGAGCCTGGCATGAGATGGAAAGATATGCCAAGCTAATGAGATTCCACTTTAGAATATGAACTGAGAACAACTGTGAGAATCAGGTAAAAAAAGCCAAAAGGGGGAAAGGCTGGCGTAGTCACAGAGCAATAGGAAAGCAAAAAAGTAAACCAAGGATACTAGACGGTGGTGAGGCTGAATAAAGCAGGAATAACAAGCAGCTCACAAGGCAGAAACAGAAGAGATGGTCCCTGGAATCACCGCAGCTCATCTGTGCCATCACAACAAACCCTTCCACCAGGAACAGCCCACCTCCAACAAGCTCCTAAAATCCCAAGATGGACAAATATGCAGCCAAGACAAAGGAGGAATTCTCAGCAAGCGAAAAACTTTATTGCCATTCCAGGCTTCAAATGAACCCAGAAGCTGGGGACGATCTGTAGGTCAGTAGAATGTTGTGGAGGACGGGATGATGGCCAAACTCAGGCATCTGATGTGAGTTCACCCCTCTTCGTGGGATCTCTGCTCCACAGAGCAGCTCCTGGTGGGTTACCAGTCTTCAGTGTTTTCTCCATTCACCCTGACAACATTCCTAGGCTGGGGCAGGCAGCCTCATGATCCCTGCAGCTCACATCTCTGAGAGGCTGCCTCCCTCTCCCTGAGCCCCAGAAGAGCCTGCTCCGTGGGTCAGACACTATGGGCTTGGCCCTAAGGAGGGAAAAACAGCACTGGAGGAGTTGTCTCAAGACTGAAAGGACAAGGAGTGCATGTTCTTACATCAGAGGTCGCACACTGGCCACACGGGGCTAGATTTCCCCACTGGCAAGTCTGTTTTGGCCCTCCTGGCCTGCACAGTGCTTTAAAAAATAATCAGTTGCCAATATTTAAAAACTATAAGATTTCATATAAAAGCCTGGATTTCTGGCTTCTCCAAGGAAAAAAAATTGAGACTATTTGGTAATACTGGGCCCGCAACATTCTCATATGGCACCAGTTACCACAGCTGTACAGTAGCTGCCCCTAAGGAGAGGCAGCCCCTCTCTAACTCATCAACTCAGGCCCCATCATCCCTGATAATAGTTCCAAGTTCAAGACTGGACACCAGCTGCCTTATAACAGTGGGTATGAGCTGCTATGAAAAGGGGGGAAAAAGACATGCCTGGAAGCAATATGTTCCTCATGGTCATCCTCACTCGTTTAGGTCTCATGCTTGGCCCAGCAGGCACCTGAGTTTGTAAACTATCTTAAATACATAGAGCATTCTTAAATACCTCTCCCAGTGAAGCCCTTCACCATGTGCCCTATCTCCCCAGGATACTCTATGCCTCACTGTTCACTGGGCAAATCTAGAAAAGAATACTGAATTAATCATAGGAGTTAATGGAGGAATAGACTAAGCTGAACTACTTCAGTCCCTTCATTGTAAGAAGGGACTGGAGCAAAACAAAAACTGTTAATACTCTCATTCTGCTTTTAAGTCAGTGACCAAAAAAAAATTTTTTTTAAAGAAAATCATGAAGGTACTTCAGGAAACCAAGATTGGGTCAGTCTGAACTTGGGAGTCACAAACTATATTAGTCCCATTCCTTGATTATTTAGAAAATAAGTTAAGCTCTTAGAGAGAAAATCACAGATTTGAGGAGGAAGATGAAGTGGCCGGACTGGCAGGTGTTGTGGGCTATCAAGAACTGCCAAGCTCCTCCCTCGGTCAGGGCTGCTTGCCCAGGCCTAGAACATAGGTGGCACAAAATGATGTTCAGTGAAGGAAGTGGCATCGTCGTAGAAAAGGGCTTGAAGGGAGACAGAGAGTCAGAATTTGACCTTGGCAAATGCAAGGCAGAAGAAGAGGGACGTCTCCCTCATACCCTTTCCTTCTGCTGTGGCTGGTGCCACATTATTTGCCCTTCAGAGAGGCTGAGATCTTGACACAGCCCAGACGTTTCCCACCGCTGCTGAGGACGCTCTTGATGCGGTAGGACCCGGAGCTGAGCCAGCTGGGCAGTTCTGTGCCGGGCAGGGTGAACACAGTCCTGGGCAGTGAATAGATGCCCTGTGGGGAAAACAACAGATCACGGGTCAGTGGGAACGTCCTGATGGGACCCTCCTAGAGCTCTCCTGTAAGACTGTAGCCATGAACTGCCCCTCCTCCCACTCTCCTGAGAGCCATGTGAGATTAGAGATGGCTGGAGCACTACAGAGCATGGAATGTGACAGCTCACAGGCACTGGAGGCCACGCTGCATTTCAAGTCTCCCAATTCACAGATGGATAAACCAAGGCCCCCCACACATAAGCAATTCAGGATAGACCACACCAATTTCCACCCACAGACATCCAGATCTGCAGGAGGAGAAAGCACGAACCCTTCTCTCCAAATCCATGTTTTTACTCTAGCCACAGAAATAATACTCTCCTACCCTAAATACTTACTACTTTGATGGGACAGTGGCAGGGAAGCCCATAGGTGTGCAGGGGCTCGGGGCAGAGCTCTCCAGGGGCAATGAAAACATCAAGTATTTGGCAGAAGTCTTCATAGGTGCAGCTACCAACATGGTCCATACATGGGACTTTGACCCAGAAGCTGGCCACTTCCTTCTCTACAGTTAATTCCAGCTGGTGAGAAAGAGTTTGAAAACACTATGAAGTCCAAGGCAAACATCCCAGCCTCTCTACATCTCCAAAAGGTCAGCATTTTATTTTAATCACAGAATTTTTAATCAGATGGGATCTTGGAGATATTCTGCTCCAGAAGTGACAATATTGTGGCACATACCCCAATGGTACCTTTTCCTGTGCCCATTGAAGGTATTAATCATTGCTGTGATTTATTTTCCCCCTTCACTGAACCATAGTCTTAAAATTCGTTAGGTAGTCGCTACCATTGCTGACACTGGATTTGAAACACACTTGTCATTTAACTGCTAACTGGCTAACTAGCATCACTTCCTAGACTTCTCTTCTCAGCCCAATCTTGGCTTCAGAGCCCTTGTCTGTGCAGGACCTCAGTTCCTGCCAGCATGTTGGAGCAGAAACCTATTTTCTATCTTTGGATCAAATTTTCTCCATACAGCTATCAAACACAGTATTTATTTTTTTTTTAAGATATTTTAATTTATTAACTTGAGAGAGAATGAGAGCTAAAGAGATCACAGAGAGAGAGGGAGAAAAAGACTCACCACTGAGCCGGGAGCCTGATGTGGGGCTCGATCCCAGGACCCTGAGATCAGGACCCGAGCTGAAACCAGACACTTAAATGACTGAGCCAACCACAAGCCCCAAGACAGAATGTAAAACAATAGGAATTTATAGGGCGATCACTTTGGGGCTGATATAAAGGAAGACCTTCTTAACCATCATAGCTAGGTTACAACAGACAGAACTATCCCAAGAAGTGGTGGGCTCCCTGGACTCAGCTGGGGAAGCCACCGAAGGAGTCCTACATCCAGGGAGAAGCTGGACGAGATCTATGATGTGCTTCACCCCTCCATGCCGTCATGATGCTATTCCTGTTCTAGAGGTTGCAGCTGACCCAGAAGTGGCCAGGATTTCAAGGTGGACAGTCCCAGCTGTGCCTGGTGTGTGCCAGGCATTCACCAAGTGAGTTGGCCTCAACCCCCAAAATGCATCAAGGGAAAACAGTGAGGAAAGGCAGGAGGACATTAGCTCACTCGAGCATCTGATTCCTTGTGGGTGTTATGGCTAGAAACCACAATTTTAAGATCCTTTTCAGTTCTGGCTTCCTAGCAGTTCCATGTTTCCCAGCCTCCAGCCTCACTTGATTTAGGACTTCTGTGTTTAAGAAACAAATCCTGGATGGACGCTTATTTCCCCCCGGAGCCTGCTGGGCTCGGGCTGGCTCCCCAGGTTGTGGACTCAGTCTTCCAACTGCCCTAGATGTCAGGATCCAGGCCCTGGAGGAAAGGAGACATCAGTATACTCTGGATCCTGAGAGGACAAACTTAACTCGCCTGCCTCGCTGACCTCCTCCCGCTCTGCTGACACACACAGTATCCCACACCCCCCACTCACACACAGTCCCCTACCAGCCCTCCTCTCTGCTCTCCTACCAAGCCTTTTCCAGCCCCTTTGCAGAGGAAGAGCCACAGGACTTGGGTTGGAAAGCTATTCCTGCCACTTCCTAGTATTTTGTCCTTGCCTGGAGCTACTTCTCTCAGTTTCCATTCCCTTATCTCCAAAAGCAGGATATGCCTCCCTTTCTCACATGATCCCATTGACTGAGACAGTGCCTATAAAACACTTGGCACAGTGCCTGAGATCCAAACATTAACTCCTGCAGGACTATCTGTCCTCCCTTCTCCCTTATCCAATACCGTCTCCACTCCCCTTGTTTCACCAATACCCCAAGGAAAATGGTTGAGTCAGTTATGCCCTAAGCAGAAGTGCCCAGATGAGGAGACCAGTGGGGGCCAAGTCCTGTCTGGTGTCCTCCCATCAGGCTGGAAGCCTGTGGGGTTGTATCTACCAGAAGGAGCCATGCCTCCCCTACCCAGGACGAGTACAGCATCAGAGGTACTCAGTGGGGGTGCACAGAACGGGGGGCAACAGGCACTTTTGAGACAGCAGCCATGCCTACCACTTGGGGATTGCAAACCATGGCTCATTTCCCAGCCCTTGTTCTCAACTGACTTGCTCCTATGGCTCAGGAAAGCAAGCAAGGCTGGATAATAAGATACCGTCAGTCTCTCTAGCCCAAGACTTCCGTGGCAATTAGGTAGCTCAATCCAAATAAACTTCTGTCATGGAACCTGTCCCAACAAGACAGACAGAGGCACTGACAGGTAATCAAGGCAGGAGCCCTGCACCTGCCAGGGCCCATAAGCAAGTCCCTTCCCCATCAGGTCTCTGCGCCTCCATCCTAACAATGGAATATTTGGATCTTACAATCTCAAAGACACCTACCTATTCTGACATCCTAAGACTAAAAATTTCTTACAGGTTGAAATGATTTCTCTATCCACCTGGATAAGTACACAGAGGCTCTAGATAAAGACACATTGTTACCAAGTGAAGGGAGCCATGTGATGTACTGGGAAGAGGGCAGTTATAAAGGCCCCAGGCCTCAGGCAAGGGCACTGCAGGTACCGGATTTTAGCGGGGGGGGGGGGGGGGNTGAAAGCCATGTCTAAAAGCCCCAAATAAGGGTATATGCCAAATAAAGCAGCAATTTATGATTCCTGAGAATGGGAAAACCAGGGTCCCAGACACTGGAACTTGAGAGAGGGCCCACAGAAGGGAGTTACAAATTATGCCAAATCCTATGAAGCAAGTCAAAAGAGGAAAAGGGAGCTCCTGGGTGGCCCCAGCCCATGGCTCATGGAATCTGGGGTGTCCAGCTTCTCAACATTGCAGCTGGGGTTAAGTCCATCCAGGTCTAAGATGAGACTCTGGATTTTAAAAATCCGACTTCGACAAGGTCAGAGGAAGAGAGGATGTGTTTGCTCTCCTGCTAATAGACTGTGGGTCTGGACCACTCACTCTCCTCTCTAGGCCTCAGTAACAAGAGGTGGAAGCCATTGAGGTCTCCAGGCTCGTACGGGGCTAGAGTCCAGGCACTCTCCCAAGGGGGTCTCTGCTGAGCAAGGGAAAGTTCTGGAGCACTCTACTACAAACACACCAAGCACTAAGTCCACCTCCCTGCCTGAAAGAGTTCAGGGACAGGGAAAACACAACAGAAGGACACCTAGCCTTCAATGTTCTAATAACCACATGACCTGGGGCAAGGTGCACCCTTCTATGAGCCTCTGTGTTTCTTATCTGTAAAACGAGGCTATCATCTTTTCTCCTACACAAGTGTTCAGAGGCTTTCATTTAATAGCTAATATACACATGTCCTGAAAAGTAAAAGAACAAAATCAAAAATATAGAAGAGAAATGTAGGGGAAGGGAAGAGGCAGAGGGAATCTGAGCATGGTTTTTAAAAAGTGCAACGGCCCAAATTTATGACAGGTAATTAAGTGATAGGAAAGGGGGGGGTGCCCATCTTCATGGCCTCTGAAGAAGCCAAGAAAAGCAAGCTGGGGGCAGAAGATCGCCAGTTTTTTCCTTCCAAGTCAGACATACAGTGTCACAGAAATGCCAGCATTTTGCCTAACAGTGGCCGGAGAGCACCTGCCAGAGAGCTCTGCACCCAGACCCACACCCAGAGCATGGAATGGCATTTGTGTGACCCTGCTAGATTATCAGTTGAAGTTCGGCTAAAGAAAATGCAACAATCTGACCTGGAGAAGACTTGGAAGGAAGTACCAAGGAAGGCAGGGCCCAAGAGTAGCCCTGGGCACACACACCCAGGGCTCCTGTTCAGGTCCCAGGGGCGGCAGGAAAAGACACTAATTGAACAATTAACAAGAGTTAACATGTTCTAAGCAGGTCTTGTGGGCCAGGTCCTGTGCAAAGCACTCTCCACTTTATTAACCCAGTAATTGTCCACAAGCAGCCTATGAGGTAGGGGCTGTGATTCGGCCAGGTTGAAGGGTAGTTATAGGGATAGCTTCCAAATCAAAAACCTTTCAAAGAATCACAATAAAACTGGGGCCAGAATAGATCTGCACTGGGACAAGCAGAAAGGCATATAAGAATATGTTATAAAGGCAGCAATTCAAAGTAGTGAGAAGGACAACAATGTATGGGGTTAAACAGATACATGAAAAGCCTTTCTTGTTCTGTAGAAAAGCATGTAAATAGCCACCCCCAACAGAGGAAACAGACATGATTACACTGGTCAATCCCAAAGGAAATACAAAGGGCAAGAAAATTAATGAAAAGACATCGAAACCTCACTAAGATGACATAAAATAGAGGAAAACGTTATTAGAAAATGCTCAGAATCAACAAATGTGTGGAAAAAGACAAATTTGTTGCTGGCAGATCTGTTGGAGAGGATAGATGAGTTCAAACATCTGGAGGAACTCTGGGAATCTGTATCTAAAGACCCAAAAAGTCTGTGTCTAGATAACCAGAGAAGGATAAAAAGATACATTACAAGGATAATTTCAGCAAAGGTGTTTCTAACAGCCAAAAAATAAAGCCAAACACAAAAAACTACCACAGAAACAAACTAAATGTCTGAAAATAGATTTGTTAAATACACCAGGACAGATATACAGTCTCACTCCCTCTCTGGAAATGAATAAATAAAATCTTTTAAAAAATATTTGTGTTATGTGTGATTGATGGAGGGATAGTTCCAAAGTCTCGCTTACCAAATGTTAAAAGTGCTTACCACTTACCACTGGGTGGTGAGATTTCAGGTGATATATTTCTCCCCACCTTTTGACAATTTGTGATTTCCAAAGTGACTACATGTTATTTAGTAAGTGATGTGTCTGTTTTATAATTAACAACAGCACCACAGCATTTCCCGACTGGAGCTGTTAGACAGTCTATGAATCTATGCATCCTTTGCTGCTCTGGCAAATCCAGCATTGCAAAATTACCCACAGGCGCCTGGACATACATCGCTCAGGGCCCCTGCCGGCTGGCCCCCAGCACCTTCCCTCCAGTACCTCCCCAACCCTGCCCATGCCCAGGCTCACCTTCTGAGGACTATTGAGCGGGACACCGATCTGGACCTCGGCGCTGATAGTCAAGTTCCCAGGAAAAGCAATGGGGTCAGGTTTCAGAATCAGGCTTTGGAGCACCACAGGGTCCTTCTCGTCATCGCAGTTCTCCCAGAAAAAGTTAACCAGATGGGATGGCTAAGGAAAAATCAGGCAGAAAGAAAAGAAACATTGACAAAAGGAACCCTCACAGGTCAGAAGCATCAAAAGAACAGGCTACCGATGGTGTGATATTGGGCGAGGTACCTCCCCTCCCTGAGCTTTATCTGCAACTCTGTACCTGGAAGCACAAGATAACACTCGTGGTCCCCATTTCCTACGTCGTACTATACTAAAAGACTCAAAAGACATAATCTCCCCAAAAGTGTGCTGTGAACTATAAAGTGCAATATACAAGACCTTGAGCTTCAAAACAGGTGACTACTCACATCCGCCCTTGGTAGGTACCTTCTCTGATCTCCCACCCCTGGCCTCCCACCCCTCTCCAGCCAGTCCTGGTATCTCCTCAGAGGGAAGCTCCTGGAGGATTCATCTTTGCAGCCTCACGTCCAGGACCTTATTCATGTCACATCCCACGCCCAATCCAGGGCCAGGAATAATAGGAAACTTAACACAGTGGGAAACTCCACCCTCAGGGAGTATGCAATGAGCCCAGGCAGGGAATAGGACACAAGTAGAGACCCCCGGGGGGGGGGGCGCTTGTTGATGAACCCTAGTGAACAGGTTTCCCTAATCCTAACCAGTGCTTCCTGCCTCCCAGCCCGTTGCCCGTGCCCTGCCCCATCTGAATCACCTTCCTCCCCTCTGCCGAGCCACTTGCTCTTCTTCCTCCACATCCCCCAGAGGTCTCTGGATTCCACCATCTTGTCCGGCTACATGGGACTGCTGACTCCCCACTCCCACAGAACCCTGCCTACTTGTCTATGATCTTTAACACTTCCTATATCGTGTAGACTCTGCCCACCCACTGACCCCTTTCCCAGCCCCCTGAAGACCATCTAAGAGACACTTTAGGTGCTCCTACCATAGACATCCCATCTTAGAAGGAAACCCTGCCAGCCCCACACCCCTTAGCTGACCCCATCGTCAACACAGCCAACTGGGCTGAAAGGAAACATCTAACCCAAGCTGGGCTGACAGATTCCCTCTGCCTCTGGGAAATGGAGGGTGAGACCAAAATCACTTACAGAACTTCGTGCTGTTATTGGGTCATAACCTTTGGGATGAGGCCGGAACACCTAGACCTGTGACCCATGACCAAGCCAAAGTTTGGGAAGAGACAAGAACTAAGGGCTTTGCTGGTCTCTGAGAGAGAGAACAGTAGTGTCCCTCCCCACACCCACCCTGTCTCAATAGGCAGTACGGGGTAGCAGTGAAAGGGATGACTCTGGAAGGCGATATAGGGTAAATAAGAGCTTTAGTCACAAGCGTGGTTCAGCCACCATATCACATGATTCTGTAGGCCAGTTCCTCTTCATCACCCCAATTTCCACATCTTTGAAGTGAAGGCTTTATACTTTCTTCTTAGGGCATTGTGAGGGTGAGCGCGTGCATGAGAACATCAAGTTCTTAACACAATGCCAGGCCCAAAGTATAGGCTGGCTCACAGAATGAAAGCCATGATACGGCCCGGCCTCCACTTCCTGCCATTACTTCCATGAGATTCCTTGGATACCTGGGGTAAACTTCCTTCTACTTGAGCTTCTTGGAATGGGTTTCTGTCCCTTGGAATGAAACATCATGATATGAGTAAGAAAAACAGGACAGAGTCTGATTCATGCCAGCATGTCCAACAGCCTCTCACACAGGGTAGGTACCAATAAAGGTTTCCTTCAGTATTCATCCCACAAATATTTAGGAAGCAATGATCACAGGCCCTGGGCTAAGTCTGTGTTAATAGTGGTAAACAATTAGAAATATTCTTGCCCTGCCTCGAGGAGCTTAGAGTCTAATGCCAATAAATATTACCCACCATGATTTCTGAGAGCCAGAAAAGACACGCACAGAGGTCATGCTGAGAGTAACAAAGGGCTTACTTAAATAAGGCGGTAAGGAAATGATACTTAAGCTGGACTCCTGCAGGATAAGGAGTCAGCCACATAAGAACAGAGAGAAAGAATGTTCTCTCCAGGCAGAGACAACATGGGCAAAGGCCCTGTGGTAGGAAGCTTAGCTGGTCTGGGCACTATAAGAAGGCTATAGGGCTAGGTGTAGTGGATGACTGACATGGATGACGCTGGAGGGATGGCAAGGTCATTTAATGTATGACCTCATAGGTCATAATTGGGACCCTGGACTTACTATAATGCAATGGAACCGCACCACAAGAGAGTGCTGTGCTCTGGTTTATGGTTGAGAATGGATTGGAGTGGGACAAGTCTGGAAGGGGGAGACCAGTTCAGAAGCCACTGTCAAATGAAAGAATGCCTGGACTTAAGAGTTGGACTGGAGGGTTGGTAAGAGGACTAGCCATTTTCTGGGGCTGCTTTCACAGATTCTAAGGCAACCTGCTTCACATCGAGGACTCATTCCAGACTGGGGTAGGTATCCCGACTGTCCTGCTGGAGATGAAGAATTCCCTCCCTTCCCCCAAGCTCCCTGTCCTTCAGGTCCTGGGGGAGGCATAATAATGGTTTCCCAGTGCCTGATTAGAGGTTTCTGTGGCAGTGATTTCTGCAGCTGGGTCCAGCCTCGTCTGGAAACGGAGGCACGAAGGGTTAGCAATGCTCACTACGGGCCAGACCTGGAGTTCCTCTCCTCTGTGCAGGATGTCCCAAGACCCCCAGTGAATGCCTGAAACCACAGACAGCACTGAACCCTATACAATCCTATATAGTCTATGGGTTTTTTTCTATGCATACTTTTTTTATACATAGCTATGATCAAGTTTAATTTATAAATTGGGCACAGTAAGAGATTAACAACCATGACTAATATAAAATGGAACAATCATAATGATAACAAAAGTTATGTGAACATGGTTTCTCTCTCTCTCAAAATATCTTACTACACTACACTCACCCTTTGTCTTGTTGGTGATGTGAGACGAGAAGGTGCCTGTCTAATGAGGTGAGGGGAGGGGAGGAGAATGATGCAGGCATTATGATATAATATTAGGCTACTATTAACCTTCTGACGATATCAGAAGGAGGATCATCTGCTTCCAGACTGGGCTTCCAGGCCACAGAGAGCAAAACCACAGATAAGGGGGAGACTACTGTATTTACCATCTCCAGTAGAGGCCAACACATGCCCTATGTTGATAGGGCAGAGGGGAAAGGCACAGCTCTGGAGGCAATAATATGGGTATACACCACAGATCTGGGTTTCAATCACCCCTCAACTGAGACCATGGGTGAAGTTACCCTCTTCAGGTTCAGTTTCCTCATCTATTAAATGGGTATAATTGTATCTTCTCATAGGGCTACTGGGAAAAAGAGAAGTCCGTACAGAAAATACAGGTCACCACTCCTCAAGACTGTTAAACCATGAAAACACAAGACTGAGAAGCTGTCACAGACCAGAGGAACCTGGGGAGACCTATGACAAATGCACTGTGGGGCCCTGGACTGGATCCTGGAACAGAAAGAGGACATTCGTGGGAAAACTGGTAAAATGCAAATAAAGTCTAGAGTTTAGTTCATGGTGATGAACCAATATTAGTTTCTCAGTTCAGACAAATGCACGATGGTATTAGAAGATGCTAACATTAGGGGAAATGGGGTGAGGAATATATGAAAACTCTATGCTATCTCTGCAACTTTTCTCTAAATCTAAAATTATTCCCCCAGGGATGCCTGGGTGGCTTGGTCGGTTAAGCAGCTGCCTTCAGCTCAGGTCATGATCTCAGGGTCCTGGGATCGAGTTGTGCATTGGGCTCCATGCTCAGCGGGAAGCCTGCTTCTCCCTCTGACTGCCACTCCCCCTGCTTGTGCTCTCTCTCTTGCTCTCTCTCTGATGAATAAATAAAATCTTAAAAAAAAAATAAAAGTATTCCCCCACAATAGCTTATTAGAAAAAAAAAGCACACAGCTCAACACATAGCACAGAGTATGTGCACAATAAATGACAGTCATTATAGAGTGTCACCGAGTCTATTAAGCACCTACTGTTTGCCTAGCATGGGATTAGACATTCTCCCCACTGTCTAATGCTGGCCACAGTCCAGTAACATGAGACTGGTTAATGCTAGAAAAGGAAATAAAACTCAAGTTTCCAGATGCTTAAATGCTCACTATCGCCCCACCGCCTTTATCTGGCCCATGGTCTCAGGCATAGGGCTCTGAATCACCATGAGCCCAGAGAAAACAAAGTGCCTCTTGCTGTACAATGGTAGGTGGGCCCGTATCCTATAGGAGCCTGAGCGAGGTGGGTGAACTCTATGATATCTCAGGGCATCCCCAAAACTGCTGATCTATCTAAAGCCCTCTGGTCTGGGATGGCACCCATGGCCAAGACATATAAGAGAATGAGGATGTAGAGCAAATTGGAGCTCTAGTCAGACTCCACCTCATAGCGGTCAGCCAAGAGGCTGAGGAGCCAAGAGGAGCCCAGAGCCAAGAGGAGCCAAGAGAAACACTCTCAACCTACACTCAGGGACAAAATGGGAATCCTCTGGGCAAATAAGGTCAACAGGTCCTTATGCCTTCATTCAGCAGGAAAAATAACATGGACCCCTTCCCCTGGGGCAGGGTGAGGCCAAGCCTACTGGCTTGTATCACTTTACTTGTATAAGATTTTAGAGCCTTTCTATCCATGAAAGCATTTCCCTTCACCCACACCCAACTGAGAAAGGTGGGTTGGTATCATCATGCCCATTTTACAGATGAGGAGACCATCTGAGTCTTGCCCACTATGCAGCAAAGAGGCAATGGAACTAGGCTTCTCCAGGTCGCAGAATAACAGAACTTCCCTTTTCCAAGGGTCTGGAGCAGGGGGTGAGTGAAAAGTGAAGGAGGAAGCTGGAGGCTCTTCGTGGCCTGTAACTAGAAGCAGTGTGTCACGGGGCTGGATCTCGATCACTAGAACAAGCCTCTCAAACTCACCCACCCATCAGGACAAGCTGAGACACAGAGAAAAGTACAGAAGGGGAAGGGATGGGTGCCAGGCCTTTTTATGGGAGGTGGAAGTCAGGGGCAGGTAAACAAGGCTGAGTCTCAGGGCCTGGGAGCAGTTCCTTAGCCTTGTAGTTCTGCAAAATTTCAGTCAGATGTTCGGAAAGAAGAGGGTAAGAGTAGAGACCTGAGGGAGATTAACCCTTCCCCAAATGTCTGGAGCAGATAAGGCCTAATAGTCCACTTTCACTGTACAGATGAGTTAACCGAACTCAGAGAGAGAAAAGGACCCACTCAGAGTCCCACAGTTAGTGACTTTGGGAGGTTCTGTAGAAGAGAAGGAATTCTAGAAACCGGAGTAGCCACCCCCATAATCCCACCCCAACTGGGCCCACAAGCTGAAAGCAGCCACCGAAAGGAGAGGGGGGCTCACCTGGTTCAGGGGGACGCGTGCACGGGCCTCAGGGCCGGCGAGAAGCAGGCCCAAGGCCATCAGGAGCATAGCCTGCATCTTGGGCATCATCGCAAACAGTGGGTCTGCGCGGGTCTACCAGGTCTGTGGCAGAGGCCGCGGCTTTAAATACTTGCCTTCCCTGGTTATGCAAAGCTAGTCATTGCTATGCAAAACAGCGCGGCCACTTCCAGGTTTTGCTCCGCCCGGTGGGGGATGGGAGATTTCAAGGCCTGGTGTTGCACAGATCTCTCCCGACTCCAGCCCGGCTGAGACCCCGCCTTCAGCCCCTCCCTCTGGGCGTGGCCACCAAGCCCCACCTTCTGAAAGGCGACGCCAGACCCGGAGTATGAAAGGGGCGGGGGCGGGGCCGGAGCGCGGGGGCGGGGAGGAGCTGCTGTTTCTCAACCCACGCAAGCAGTGACCATCGCTGCCTGAAAAGCATTTTTGTTTTCAAACCCGGGCGCATTCCTTGACCAAATGTCACGCTCCCTGTTCGTATTACGCTCTCCTGTATCCGTGTTACGAATCACTGTGTCTTTTTTTTTTCACTGTGTCTTTTTAATGATTACAATCATAATTGTAATAACTGAGAGTAAGTGTTTTAATGTATGCTAAGCACTGTTAAACACCTGTGAGGGAATCTATATTTTTTTTTGCCCCATCCCACCACTGAGGAAAACACACACGGTGAAGTTAGGTTTGCCAAGGTCACAAAGGTAGGAAGTGATAGAGCAAGGATTCTGCTTATATAGCCCACAGCCAAGATTTTGTTAAGTTATAATGCTTTGTAGTTGAGTTTTGCTTTTTAAAAAAGCCATAGGATATTATTCCTGTCAAATCACCACTAAATTGTAAACCTCACAAGGGATGGAACTATAACTTTTGGTCCCTAACATGTACTTAGGACCTGACACAAAATAAGCAATCAATCTTGGTTGAATAAATGAACGCATAAATGCAATTTAAAACTTACCTAGTCACCTTTTCATATACATATATAATTTTGGAATTAATTTTAGATTTACAGAAAAGTTGCAAAACTAGTACAGGACTCTACCAATTTCCCCATTGAACATTAAGATATCAAGGTATTTTTATCACTTGATGTAATAAGCACTGGGTGTTATACGCAACCAATGAGTCACTAAACTCTACTACGTGTTAACTAATTGACTTTTTTAAAATCCTATTAAAATATGAAAGCATTGTATTTTTTAAATTTTTAAACATTTACTATTTAAATTCAATTAACATAATGTATTGTTGGTTTCAGAGGTATAGGCCTGTGATTCGTCAGTCTTATATAGTACCCAGTGCCCATTACATCATATGCTCTCCTTAATGTCCATCAACCAGTTGCCTCAACCCTATACTCTCCTCCCCTCCAGCAACCCTCTTGTGGTTTCTTAGGTATCTTATGGTTAAGAGTCTCTTAGGGCTTGTCTCCCCTCTGGTTTCTTCTTGTTTCATTTTTTCGTCTCTTCCTCTATGATTTTCTGCCTTGTTTCTCAAGTTCCACTTACAGTGAGCTCATATATATACACACCGCATCTATTTTATCCATTCATCTATTGATGAAAATCTGGGCTCTTTCCATAGTTTGGCTATTGTGGACATTGCTGCTATAAATATTGGGGTACACGTGACCCCTCAGTTCACTACACTTGTACCCTTGGGGTAAATACCCAGTAATGCAATTGCTGAGTCATAGGGTAGCTCTGTTTTCAACTTTTTGAGGAACTTCCATACTGTTTTCCAGAGTGGCTGCACCAGCTTGCATTCCCACCAACAGTGTAGGAGGGTTCCCCTTTCTCCACATCCTCACCAACATCTGTCATTTCCTGACTTGTTCATTTTAGCCATTCTGACTGGTGTGAGGTGGTATCTCATTGTGGTTTTGATTTGGATTTCCCTGATGCTGAGTGATGTGGGCCACTTTTTCATGTGTCTGTTGGCCATTTGCATGTCTTCTTTGCAGAAATGTCTGTTTGTGTCTTCTGCCCATTTCTTGATTGGATTATTTGTTTCTTAGGTGCTGAATTCGATAAGGCCTTTATAGATTTTGGATACTAGCCCTTTATCTGATATGTCATTTGCAAATATCTTCTCCCATTCTGTTGGTTGTCTTTTGGTTATGTCACCTGTGTCCTTTGCTGTGCAAAGCCTTTTATCTTGATGAAGTCCCAATAGTGCATTTTTGCCTTTGCTTCCCTTGCCTTTGGAAACATGTCTAGCAAGAAGTTGCTGCGGCTGAGGTCAAAGAGGTTACTGCCTGTGTTCTCCTCAAGGATTTTGATGGATTCCTATCTTACAATTAA
Source organism: Ailurus styani (assembly GCA_002007465.1). NCBI lineage: Eukaryota > Metazoa > Chordata > Mammalia > Carnivora > Ailuridae > Ailurus > Ailurus styani. The sequence continues at coordinate 3,542,082 of LNAC01000066.1, read as the reverse complement.
GTCTTTCATCCATATTGAGTCTATTTTTGTATATAGTGTAAGGAAATGGTCCAGTTTCATTCTTCTGCATGTGGCTGTCCATTTTTCCCAACACCATTTGTTGAAGACACTGTCTTTTTTCCATTGGACATTCTTTCCTGCTTTGTTGAAGATTAGCTGACCATAGAGTTGAGAGTCCATTTCTGCGTTCTTTATTTTGTTCCACTGGTTGATGTGTCTATTTTTGGGACAATCCACTCTGTCTTGCTGCTTACAGCTTTGTAATAGAGCTTGAAGTCCAGAACTGTAATGCCAACAACTCTGGTTTTCTTTTTGAACATTCCTCTAACTATTTGGGGTCTTTTCTGCTTCCATACAAATTTTAAGGTTATTTGTTCCATTTCTATAAAAAAAGTTGATGGTACTTTGATAGGGATTGCATTGAATGTGTAGATTGCTTTAGGTAGCAGACATTTTCACAATATTTTCTTCCAATCCATGAGCATGGAACTTTTTTCCATTTCTTTGTGTCTCCTTCCATTTCTTTCATGAGTATTCTATAGTTTTCTGAGTACAGATCCTTTACCTCTTTGGTTAGGTTTATTCCCAGATATCTCACAGTTTTGGGTGCAATTGTAAATGGCATCGACTCCTTAATTTCTCTTTCTTCTGTCTCGTTGGTGTATAGAAATGCAACTGATTTCTATGCATTGATTTTATATCCTGTTACTTTACTGAATTCCTGTATGAGTTCTAGCAGTTTTGGGGTGGAGTCTTTTGGGTTTTCCACATAAAGTACCACGTCATCTGCAAAGAGTGAGAGTTTGACTTCTTTGCCAATTTGGATGCCTTTTATTTCTTTTTGTTGTCTGATTGCTAAGGCTAGGACTTTCAGTACTATGTTGAATAGCAGTGGTGATAGTGGACATCCCTGCCATGTTCCTGATGTTAGGGGAAAACCTCTCAGTTTTTCCCTATTGAGAATGATATTCAGGCTTTTTATAATATGGCTTTATGATATTAAGATATATTCCCTCTGTCCCTACACTGTGAACAGTTTTAATCAAGAAAGGATGCTATACTTTGTCAGATGCTTTTTCTGTGTCTATTGAGAGGATCATATGGTCCTTGTCCTTTCTTTTATTAATATAGTGTATCACATTGATTGATTTGTGGATGTTGACCCAACCTTGCAGCCCAGGAATAAATCCCACTTGGTCGTGGTGCATAATCCTTTTAAGGTACTATTAGATCCTATTGGCTACTACCTTGGTGAGATTATTTGCATCCATGTTCACCAGGGATATTGGTCTATAATTCTCCTTTTTGGTGGGGTATTTGTCTGATTTGGAGATCAAGGTAACACTTGCCTCATAGAAAGAGTTTGGGAGTTTTCCTTCCATTTCTATTTTTGGAAATAGCTTCAGAAGAATAGGTATTACGTCTTCTTTCAACACGTGGTAGAATTCCCCTGGAAACCATCTGGCCCTGGGCTCTTGTTTGTTGGGAGATTTGGGATTATTGCCTTACTAGTTATGGGTTTGTTCAGGTTTTCTGTCTCTTCCTGGTTCAGTTTTAATTGTTTATACTTCTCCAGGAATGCACCCCTTTTCTTCCAGTTTACCTAATTTGTTGGCATATGGCTGCTCATAATATGTTCTTATAATTGTTTGTATTTCTTCGGTGTTGGGTGTGATCTCTCTTCTTTCATTCATGATTGTATTTATTTGGGTCCTTTCTATTTTGTTTTTGATAACTCTGGCCAGGGGTTTATCAATCCTACTAATTCTTTCAAGGAACCAGCTCCTAGTTTCATTGACCTGTTCTACTGTTCTTTTGGTTTCTAGTTCATTGATTTCTGCTCTAATCTTTATTATTTCTCTTCTCCTGCTGGGTTTAGGCTTTCTTTGCTGTCCTTTCCAGCTGCTTTAGATGCAAGGTTAGGTTGTGTACGTGAGACCTTTCTTGTTTCTTGAGAAAGGCTTGTATTGCTGTATACTTCCCTCTTAGGACTGCCTTTGCTGCCTCCCAAAGGTTTTGAACAGTTGTGTTTTCATTTTCATTTGTTTCCATGAATTTTTAAAATTCTTCTTTAATTCCTGGTTGACCCATTCATTCTTTAGTAGGATGCTCTTTAGCCTCCATGTATTTGACTTCTTTCCAAATTTCCTCTTGTGATTGAGTTCCAATTTCAGAGCATTGTGGTCCCAGGATATGCAGGCAGGGAATGATCCTAATCTTTTGGTACCAGTTAAGATCTGATCTATTCTGTAGAATGTTCCACGTGCACTAGAGAAGAATGTGTATTCTGTTGCTTTGGGACGGAATGTTCTGAATATATCTGTGAAGTCCATCTGGTCCAGTGTGTCATTCAAAGCCCTTATTTCCTTGTTGATCTTTTGCTTAGATGATCTGTCCATTGCAGTGAGGGGGATGTTAAAGTCCCCTACTATTATTGTATTATTATCAATGTGTTTCTTTGATTTTGTTATTAATTGGCTTATATATTTGGCTGCTCCCATATCATGGGCACAAATATTTACAATTGTTAGATCTTCTTGTTGGATAGACTCTTTAAGCATGATATAGTGTCCTTCCTCATCTCTTATTAGTCTTTTTTTAAGATTTTATTTATTTATTTGAGAGGGAGAGACAGACAGAGATAGTGAGAGAGAGCATGAGTGTGGAGGAGAGGGAGAAGCAGACTCCCACCAAGCAGGGAGCCCGATGCAGAGCTCGATCCCAGGATCCTGAGATGATGACCTGAGCCGAAGGCAGACGCTTAACCGACTGAGCCACCCAGGTGCCCCTCTTATTACAGTCTTTGGTTTAAAATCTAATTTGTCTGGGCACCTGGGTGGCTCAGTGGGTTAAAGCCTCTGCCTTCGGCTCACGTCATGATCTCAGAGTCCTGGGATCGAGGCCTGCATCAGGCTCCCTGCTCAGCAGGGAGCCTGCTTCCTCCTCTCTCTCTGTCTGCCTCTCTGCCTACTTGTAATCTCTCTCTCTCTCTCTCTCTCTCTCTCAAATAAATAAAATCTTTGAAAAATAATAAAATTAAATAAAATCTAATTTGTCTGATATAAGGATTGCCACTCCAGCTTTCTTTTGATGTCCATTAGCATGATAAGTGGTTTTCCACCCCCTCGCTTTAAATCTGGAAGTGTCTTTGGGTCTAAAATGAGTCTCTTGCATACAGCATATGGATGGGTCTTGCTTTTTTATCTAATCTGATACCTTGTGTCTTTTGATTTGGGGCATTTAGCTCTTTTACATTCAAAGTAACTATTGAAAGACATGAATTTAGTGCCACTGTTATCTTTAAGGTGACTATTACTGTATATTGTCTCTGTTCCTTTTTGGTCTATGTTGCTTTTGGGCTCTCTCTTTGCTTAGAGGATCCCTTTTAATATTTCTTGTAAGGCTGGTTTGGTGATGACAAACTTTTTTAGTTTCTGTTTGTCCTGGAAGCTTTTTATCACTCCTCCTATTTTGAATGACATCCTAGCTGAATAAAGTATTCTTGGCTGCATATTTTTCTCACTTAGCTCCCTGAATATATCATGCCAGTCCTTTCTGGCCTGTCAGGTTTCCATGGATAGGTCTGTTGCCAGTCCGTTTCTACCCTTGTAGATTACAGACCTTTTGTCCCCAGCAGCTTTCAGGATTGTCTCTTTGTCTCTGAGATTTGTAAGTTTCACTATTATATGTCGGGGTGTTGGCTTATTTTTACTGATTTTGAGAGGGGTTCCCTGTCCCTCCTGGATTTTGATGCCTGTTTCCTTCTCCAGATTAGGGAGGTTCTCCTCTATTACTTGCTCCGATATACCTTCTGTCCCCATCTGTCTTTCCTCATCTTCTGGGATCCCAATTATTCTAATATTGTCTCATTTTATGATATCACTTATCTCTTGAATTCTCCCCTCATGATCTAGTACTTGTTTCTCTCTCTTTTTCTCAGCTTCTTTATTCTCCATGATTTTGTCTCCTGTATCATTAATTCTCTGCCTCATTTATCCTAGCAGTTAGAGCCTCCATTTTTAATTGCATCTCATTAATAGCCTTTTTAATATTGACTTGGTTAGATTTCAGTTCTTTTATTTCTCCAGAAAGGAATTCACTAGTGTCTTCTATGCTTTTTTCAAGCCTAGCTGGTATCTTTATAATTGTTATTCTGAACTCTAGTTCTGACATCTTACTTCTGTCTGTACTAATTAGGTCCCTGGCAGTCAGTACTGCCTCCTTTCTCTTTTTTAAGGTGAGTTTTTTGGTCTTGTTCTTGCAGAAAGTGGTGACTTTTCTATTCGTAGAGTTGCAGCTATTCTTGTCTTAGCTCTCCAGGTGTTCAGAATGATTTGATAGCTATCTAGATGAATTCCTGGGACCAGAAAATTAAGGTCTCCTACTCCTCTGCCATCTTGGACTCTTCAGCCTTAACTAATTGATCTTAAATTAAAAAAAAAAAAAGATCAGGGTATTTTCATAAAAACTAAGAAACTGGCACTGGTGCATTGCTATTAACTATGCTCCAGAGTTTACTTGATCTTTTAATATGCTTTTGTAAAGTTTTTATTTAAATTCCAGGCAGCTAACATACAGTGTAGTATTAGTTTCAGGTGTACAATACAGTGATTCAACACTTCTGTACATCACCCAGTGCTCATCACAGCAAGTGCCTTCCTTCATCCCCACCACATGTTTTCCCGTCCCTCTACCCACCTTCCCTCTGGTAACCATCAGTTTGTTCTCTATAGTTAAGAGTCTGTTTCTTAACTCTCTCTCTCTCTTTTTCTCCCTTTGCTCATTTGTTTTGTTTCTTAAATTCCACATACGAGTGAAATCATATGGTATTTGTCTTTCCCTGACTAACTTACTTTGCTTAGCATAATACTCTCTAGCTCCATCCATATCATTGCAAATGGCAAGATTTCATTCTTTTTCGTGGCTGAGAGATATTCCATTGTGTATATATACCACATCTTTATTCATTCATCAGTAAATGGACACTTGAGCTGTTTCTATAATTTGGCTATTATTATATGATAATGCTGCTATAAGCATCAGGGTGCATGTAGACCTTTGAATTATTATTTTTGTATTCTTTGGGTAAATACATAGTAGTACAATTGCTGATCATAAGGTAGTTCTATTTTTAACGTCTTGAGGAACCTCCAAACTGTTTTCCAAAGTGGCTGCACCAGTCTGCATTCCCAACAGTGTAGGAGGGTTCCTCTTTCTCCACGTCCTCACCAACATCTATTGTTTAGCATTTTTCACAGAGCCAGAACAAACAATCCTAATATTTGTATGGAACCACAAACACCCTGAACAGCTAAAGCAATCTTGAAAAAGAAAAGCAAAGCTGGAGACATCAGGATTCCAGACTTCAACCTATATTATGAAGCTGTAGTCATCAAAACAGTATGGTACTGGCACAAAAATAGACACACAGATCGATGGAACAGAATTGAAAACCCAGAAATAAATTCACAACTATATGGTCAATTAACCTTCAACAAAACAGAAAAGAATATCCAATGGGAAAAGACAGTCTCTTTAACAGATGATGTTAAGAAAACTGGACAGCCACATGCAGAAGAATGAAACTGTCCACTTTCTTACACCACATGCAAAGATAAATGCAAAATGGATGAAACGCCTAAATGTGAGACAGGAAACCATCAAAATCTTAGAGGAGAACACAGGCAGTAACCTCTTTGACATGAGCCAGAGCAACTTCTTTGATAGGTCTCCTGAGGCAAGGGAAACAAAAGCAAAAATAAACTATTGAGACTACATCCAAATAAAAAGCTGTGCAGCAAAGGAAAGAATCAACAAAACTGAAAGGCAACCTACAGAATGGGAGAAGATATTTGTAAAAGAGATATCTGATAAAGGGTTAGTATCCAAAATATCTAAAGAACTTACCAAACTCAACACCCCCAAAACAAATAATCCAGTTAAAAACGGGCAGAAGATGATCCACCAGAGGCCACACACACACACACACACACACACACACACACACACACACACACACACAAAATGGGTAGAAGACATGAACAGATATTTCTCCAAAGAAGACATACAGATGGCCAACAGACACATGAAAAGACACTCAACATCAGGGAAATGCAAATCAGAACCACAGTAAGATGCCACCTCACACCTGTCAGAATGGCTCAAATTAATATGCTTTTTAAATTGCACTCCTTCCTCCCATTCTGATAAGTTCTTTGTTCTCTCATCTAGAACAACCTCTTCATTATATGCAAGTGCAATTTTCAGGCCCTTTGAGGTAGAGGATTTGTCCAATGACCCACAGCCAAAGAAAAATTAAAACTCACTTCTCCTGAAGCTAATCCCACAGTTGTATGAGAGGTGCCCATTCTTGGTGGATGTGTGGTTGGTTGATAGGGGAACTGGAAGCCAATGCTAGTCTGCCCTAAAACCTCACTGGGAAGTAGGTAGGGGGCTGGCATCATTCCTTCTCCATCTTTGTTCCTGTCAAGGCCCTTCAACCCCATGCCCCACTTCCTCCTCACTCCTGAATCCTCTAGTCTCTCAGCCTCAGACACACTCCTTCACACAAACCCTCACTGATCTCGGGCATCAAGCATTAATGCTCTCAGCCATCTTGGAGGCTTTCTCTGTGAGCTGGCACATTCTGTGTGGATGTGAGTATTTGATCTCCATCTGAAGGGCTATTGAGGAGATGCTGGAAGCCCACAGACACAGTGACTGAAAACAAGACCACGATCAAGGTGGAAGGTGAAACCACAAGGACAGTGTCTTGTTCAGAGTACTTGCTCCACGTCAGGCAGACCCAGGCCTTTGTCCAGTGAAAGCCTAAGAAGGGACCTTATCCTTTCTGGCCTTGGTTTCCTCATTTGCAAGATAAAAAAAAGATTAAAATAATAATAATAAACAGCTACTTGTTGGTTCACTCATTCAAAAAATACTTATAAATTTAAACTATAGAAAGATTTGAACTATATAATGGTCCTGCCCCCACCCTTATAAACGCAGCCTTATCTCCAACAAAATTCATTCCAGAAAGGTAGTCAGCAGGTAAGGACATAAACAAGATACTATCTAAGAGTAATTATGCCAGAAGACAACAAATACAGTGTGGCAGGCCAGCTTTCTCGAGTCTAGTAGGAATTCTCTGAGGAGACAGAATTTGGTCATCCTTGGGAGAAGTGAAAAACATCTGGGGTAAGAGTCAATTGGGAAATGTAAACGTGGTCAAGACCATCAGGTCACATTTCCCAGCCAGGGCTGCACACCATCATCGAGGCAGCTTTTAAAAGTCCCCATCCCCAAGCCCAACTCCAGACCAATTACATCAAAATCTCTGGCCTCAGTGCATTTTTTAAGTCCAGACAATTCAAATATGTAGCCAAGAGTGACATCCGCTGATGTGAATCACCCGGCCGACAACAGGTGCCCACATACATAAAAGTAGCAATTATTATTTTTTAAAAGATTTTATTTATTTATTTGACAGAGAGAGAGGGAGAGAGATCACAAGCAAGCAGAGAGGCAGGCGGGGGGTGGGGGGGAGCAGGCTCCCCGCTGAGCAGAGAACCCGATGCAGGACTAGATCCTAAAACCCTGAGATCACGACCTGAGCTGAAGGCAGAGGCTTAACCCACTGAGTCATCCAGGCACCCAAAGTGGCAATTATTGAAACAAGGCTCTTGTCCTTGAAGAAATCACATCCTAGGAGAGATGGGTTGGAAAACTGGAAATTGTTATCACTCTGATGTTCATGGTCATGGGCTTCCTAGAGGAGTAACTGGGTCTGAGTCCTGGAATAACATAGCCCAGGATGACTTGTGTGGTGAGTCAGTGTTGCTGGGGACCCTGCAGGTGCACACAGGCTGGTATGGTGAGTGTCCCGAGTGTAACGAGGAGTGTTTACCACTTTAGATGCATATGGAGTGGGCACTGAGTCAATCAGAAGTCACCAGACAGGCAATTCCAGCATCAAACTCATGATTTGTTTGTATGGTGTTTCTTAGAAATTTATGTAGTTGCCAAGATATAATAAAAACAAGGGATTCCTTATTAAATTGTGGATTTCCAACATTTTCTGAAAAATCAGAGAATCTGGACACACCAGCCTGCCCTCCCAATCCATTGAAGCTGAGCTGTCCTTGCCCCCTTCCATGGGATCTGAGCTCAGCTGTCTCCACAGCCCCTGTGTGTATACAGTCCGCATCTCTCATTTCTGTGATAGCCTGGTTTCTGTATGGTTTCAACCCAAGTGTAGTCTGGACATCTGGTTTTAAATTGTGGCTAGGCTCATTAGTAAAGGATCATTGTCAAAAAGAAGGCAAAATCATAGCTCTCATACAGGTAGAAAATGAGCACACATGAGAGATTTTATTTAACTTCCTCGATGAGGAATACAGATGCTACAACCAGTGCAAAGGAAAGTCTAAAGAGCAAACACGTTCGTATATCAGGAATATTGAGAAAAATGTGCAAATAGAGACAAAGCTGCCTCCTCCGTGGTAGAGGAGGGAAGTCAGTTTAACCTCTGCAAGACAAGCGTTTACATGTCCACAAGCAAAGATGATATTCCAGTGTCACGAGTTATCTACAACTTCAGAGGCAATGAAAGGCACGGAGCCTGCCTGCAGAATCACAAGCACCTATTGGAAGGGGACGCTCTAGGCAATAAACAGTTTTGCATTGAAACCAAAATTTTTTCTCTAAACGGTAAATGGTATTTCTGACTTAGGCAATGCCTCTTGTCTCCCGGGTCAGGGCCACGCCCCTGGGGGGGAGTGCGGGAGCTCAGAGGAGCAGGAGCACCATCTGCTTCTCACGCCACCTGTCTGAAACCTGAGCCCCTGGGGGCCCGACGATGCCCTGGGGGATAGGGGTTGGCCTGGTCTGGCAGACAAGTCTGTCCTGGGGAAGGTGCCTCTCAGCACCAGCCAGGTCTCCCTGCCCTTCCGCCGGCCTGAGTCTGAGGGCCCCGGGTGGGAGGCCCCTGTACAAATTTGCATGGCTTTGATTCCCAGAGATTTTCATCTCCTTTGAGTCTTTGCCTGGAGCTGTGGTCCCAATACTGGCACACACTGAAATCACCTGAGGAGCTTTAAACAAATTACCTGAAAGCCCATGCCCAGTCTGTACTCGACGGAGGGACCCAGACATCAGCACTTTCTAAAAAAGATTTATTTATTTATTTTAGCAGTGGGGAAGGATAGAGGGGGAGAGAAAATCTCAAGCATACTCAGCTGAGTGTGGAGCCCTATGCAGGGCTCAGTCTCACGACTCCGAGATCATGACTTGAGCCGAAATCAAGAGTCGGATGCCTAACTGACTGAGCCACCTAGGTGCCCCAGACATCAGCATTTTTAAAAGTCTCCCAGGGGATTCCAAGGGGAAGCCAACATTGAGAACCACTGGTCTAAAGCCGCTTTTATCTAATGGTAAAATGCACGCAGAATGTTAAAATGCAGATTATGATACCCCAGGTCTGAGGTGGAGCCCAAGAATGTGCATTTCTAACAAAGTCTCCTTGAAGTCAACCCTGCTTGTCGGAGGACCACAATGAAAGTAGCAAGTGTCCAGACTGATTGACTTTTTCTGCCACTGAGTGGCAGAGATAAGATATAGAATCACTGTTTCCTTCAAACGAAGGCATCGAGTGACTCCTCCTGGTTTACTGAGACAGAGCAGGAAGGACAAAGCCTGGCGTTCCCAGGTTCTCATCTCTCCCCGTCACCCGACTGCATGTTGAGGTGGGATGGATTTTGTGATGTCAGAGGGTCAGTCAAAAGGCAGCATCTAGCTCCAACAAGTTGGGGGAATCTAAGGAGACTGATCAGAAGCCTGTTCTTTAAAAGCTCTATTCTACATTTCCTACCCTTCCTCCCTCCTGCTTCCTTCTCTGCTCCCCTGCTTGTCTCCAAAGTAGCTCTGAAGGATTGAGTTTAACAGATCCTGGCTGTTTCTGTCAGTAATTTTCCAATCAAGAACAATCCCACTGACTTTTCAGGGGGTCCAGGCAATGCCTTTAAAAGAACCTTAATTATCTGGTAACTCCCAACAGGGTTGGGGGTTGAGGATGAGAGTCTAAGAATCTTGCTCCTTCTTAGGAATGTAGCTTTGGAATACAGGTGAGGTTGGTGGGGTCCGGAGCCAAAGACCAAGAAAGAATTTTTGAGATATCTTTGGTGCAAAAAGGTGGTTTTATTAAAGCACAGGGACAGGACCCGGGGGCAGAAAGAGCTGCTGCTGCCCCAGGATTGTGAGAAGCAACTGATTATATACTTGGGGGGTGGGGGACATAAAGATAAGGGAAGTTCTGGGTGCCTGGGTGGCTCAGTGGGTTAGAGCCTCTGCCTTCGGCTCAGGTCATGATCTCAGAGTCCTGGGATCGAGCCCCATGTCGGGCTCTCTGCTCAGCGGGGAGCCTGCTTCCTCCTCTCTCTCTGCCTGCCTCTCTGCCTACTTGTGGTCTCTGTCAAATAAATAAAAATAAAATATTTTTAAAAAAAAGATAAGGGAAGTTCCAAAAGGATTTTCATATGCTAAAAGAAGACTCAGGAAACCTGAGGCCTTGTTATAGTCAAACCAAGGTTGTTTTCCCTCTATCAAGACATTAGCACTAAGACAGTTTGGAGCTTCCTGGAGGAAAGTTATACTCGGCCGGCCTCAAGTATTTGTCCGTGGGCTGCAGGTTATAAGGATATTTAATTTTATCTACATTTCCTTCTGCCTTTGTTTCCCACACCATTAGGACCTGGGACCTGGACGCTGGGACTGGGGCTAGCAATGCACGGGTACCAGACTTCAGCTAGCCAGCACCATTGTCACAGCCTGTACATAGGTCCTTTACAGTTTCCAAAGCATTCCATTAGCTGTCTCAATCATTCATTCAACAAGCACTTACTGGACAGAGCAATGCCAGGGTCTCAGGCCCGGGGATGCAAAACTGAATGGGCCTGGGCTCTAAGTACTCACCGCCATCGCTCCGGGCACTTCGCACACTCTGGCCTGCTGGGTTGGGGGGAAACCTGAGTGAGGCTGTCGGCGGCCCCCTGTAGTACATCCATCCCGCCGCCAGGGGGCGACCGTTACCCAATTGGAGCTTCTGTTGGCAGACACGCCGGCCCAGGGTAGACAGATCTGATTTTTCAAGAGAAGCTGGAAATACAGAATTCTATGTGAATTCTTCAAATCGTTAAGTGTGGGCAGCTAATTCAGATCGTTATAAAAGACCGCGTGAGCTAAAAATAAGTCTGCAAGACAGATGTACCCTAAAGAACCTCCGTGGACACACTGAGGTTTGACACCAGAGTGTGGGATCCTGACTTAGTTCAAAAATGCCAGAGCTTTATATCATTATGCCAATGCCCGCATTTTATCTGTGTGGAGACCGAGTTCAGAGAAAAGAGGGACTTGTCGAGGTTAGTTAGGGCAGAGCCAAGAGCAGGACTCAGGAATCCTGACATCTAGCGCAGGTCTGACTCGCAGTAGGAAGAACACCCATCAGAACCCTGGGGTCCCCAACGAAGCAGGATTCTATAGCTCAGAGGGCGTGCTCTGGAGAGCTGGTCCTGCCCAGGGGAACCCTGACGGGGCTGGGGAGGTCGCCAGAGCCCAAGGGCAGGAGGGGGAGCAGGAGTTTATTTTTAGCTGCCTAGAATGTGCCTGTAAGCCTTATTTAGACATCAGGCGACAGAGTGAGCTGGAGGCAGCAGGGGCGGGGGAGGAGATAGCCCCCTCCCCCTCCTCGAGCTCCTTTTACAACCGCTCTCCCCTGCCTGCCCCCTTATCGTCCTTTCTGGGGGCTCTGGGGCTTCTCTAAATAGCAGCCTTGCCGGGCGTGGGCGCTCTCCTGCTCAGGCTGGTTGGCTCTCTCTCCTCCACCTCCGCCCTTTGTCCCCCATTCCCCACAGTCCCACAAAGAAATAAAGCTCTGGGATCCTAGAATGTTTTCTCTTGACCTTCTGGGGTCACAGATCTCTTTGAGAAGCTGGAGTCATTCTTCAGAGTGGTTTAGAGCTCAGGACCGGAAGTCTGGTTGACGTCTAGTCTTATCCAGCATATGATTCTAAGCAAGTCCTTAATACTCCTCAAACCTGGGTTTTCACTTTAGTACAGTGGGTGGCTCCTGATGATTAAATATGATAAAGGATGTAGACTTTAGCATATCATAATAAATCATCAGTAAATGATGGTAATGGTGATTAAAGGGATTGACCCTATCCAGAAAAAAATGGAATCATTCATACATACACAATTGTGAATGAAATTTCAAGAGGTTCACGTAACCTCTGAAACCCATGGATCCCGATCCAACTTCAGACCCAATCCAATCAATTAATCCATTCATCATTTGTTCAACAGATCTTTGCTTGAGTTCACTCTGTGCCAGGAACTGGGTCAAACATGGGGCAAGGATGTGAGGACAGAGAAGTGAGTGCATGTGAGTTATCCAGGGTCAGAATGCAAATCAGTAGCAAACCAAGGATCGGAATGAAAGTCTTTTTTTAAAAAACAACTTTGTTGGGGTGCCTGGGTGGCTCAGTCAGTGAAGCGTCTGCCTTCAGCTGAGGTCATGATCCCAGAGTCCTGGGATCGAATTCTACATTGGGCTCCTTGCTCAGTGGAGAGCCAGCTTCTCCCTCTGCCTGCATTTGTGCTCTCTCTCACACAAATAAATAAATAAAATCTTTTTAAAAATAAAAACAACTTTCTTGAGGTACAATCCATATAGAAAGAACCACAAGTATTTAATGTATACAATTCCATGACTTTGGGTATATTCATATACTCCTGAAACCATCACCACAATCAAGAGGAGAACATTTCCATCACTTCCCAAAGTTTCCTTGTGCTCGTTTATTTTTTCCTTTTGTTATTGTGGTGAGAACACTTAACATAAGAGCCACCCTATTAACAAATGTTTAAGTGCACCTTGAGTATTGTTAATTCTGGGCACAATGTTGTACCACAGATCTCCAGAACCACCTTGTTACTCTGCCTCTATGAGTTCACCTATTGACCACATATAAGTAGAATCGTGCAGATCTGTCCCTCTGTGACTGGTTTATTTCACTTCACATGATGTCCTTCAGGTCCATCCATGTTGTCACAAGAGGCAGAATGTCCTCTTTTTCAAGGCTGAATCCCACTGCAGGCACACACCACATTTTCTTTACCTATTCATCTGTCAGTGGACATTTGGGTTGTTTCCATATCTTAGCTATTGTGAATAATGTTGCAATAAACATGGGTGTGCAGACATTTCTTCGAGATCCTGATTTCAGTTTTTTTGGATATATATCCAGGAGCAGGATTACTGGATCATATTACCATATTTCTAATTTTGAAAGGCACCACCACACTGTTTTCCATAGTGACTGCACCATTTTACATTCCCACCAACAGTGCACCAGAATGGAGGTGTCTTGAATCCCAATCTTTACTCGGTTGAGGAATAACTTCTATCTCTGAAAAGGGACCACAGCAAAGAACTCTTCCCATGGCAATGAAAATGAATCTGAGCATCCCTTGATTCAGGACCTCTACCCCAGCGGATGCTTGCATGCTTTCTCCAACATGCTCTACCAATGTTTGCTTCTGTTTGCATACCTCCTGCCATGGGGCGCTCACTCACTGTCAAACCAGACCCCTGAATCTTGGACCAGCTGGAAGGTCTTTCCTCCCAAGGCGATGGACTTTATAATTCCTAGATGCTTCTACCCACTGCCTCTGGTTTTTCAAGGCAGCTTGGGAGAGGGATCACCTTAATTCCTCTGGTTGCAAAAGTGCCTTGAGGAAGGAAGAGGAGGAGTGGGGTGAGCTAGAGAGATGATCTGCTTCCAGCCTTGCCCTAGCTTCCAAGTCCTCCCTGAACTCAGGTTCTTCCAGAAATCCAGGTTCCTGAGGCTGCCACCCTCTGCAGCTGCTTCTTTAAGAAGTGCCAAGGGGCTGGTCCTTGCTACTGTCCTTGGATCCTGTCCAGGGCCCTGATTGAAAAGGTATTGCAACGTTTTTTTAAAAACAAACATGTGCTGTAACCCAAGGCCCTGGTAACCACAACACTGCCGGCTGCTAGCTGCCACCTCCCAGGCTAAGAGGGGAGGAAACTGCTCTCTGCCTACCCGCCTACACCATAGGCTCCCAGTACTCTGCAGAGCCCGCCCGCCGTAGTTACCATATTATATCAGGCTGGGAGCTCAGTGAGGGCAGGGCTGAGCTGGACCTGGGGGCTGCCGTCCTTCTGGACTGAAGTGCATTTTGGACCTGCACCAGTTCTCTCCCGAACCATCCTGGTAGATATCTGACGGCTCTAGTCCAGAGCTCTCTGTCCACCCTCCACCAGAGCCCCCAGTGACCATTTACAACACCAGTCTGATCGTGCCCCTCCCACTGCCCACAGGACAAAGTAAAAGCTGGACCTGCAAGGCCTCTCCTGCCTGTCTATCTGCACCTCCCTCACTCGCTGCCTTTACCAGCCCTCCAGCCACCCTGAGCTACTGAGCCCCCCTGAAAACCCACACGGCACCAGGCCTGAAAGATCTTCCCTATTTCTTTCTTTTAATTTTATACATGTATCTATTGCAAAATTATCACCACAATAAGGTTAGTTACATCCATTCTTTCTTGACAGGAAGAACCCCTACTTAATCTGCCCAGCCCGCCTCAAACATCACCTCCTTGGTGAGGCCTGGCCAGCACTGCTCTCTCCCAGATGGAATTCGTTACTCTTCCTGCTTCATGGTATTTTCCCATACCCCTTGTTACATTTCTTGTCTACCTGGAGCAGAGGTAAGGTAAAAAAAAAAATTTTTTTTTTAGGATTTTATTGATTTCTTTGAGAGAGAGGGAGAGAGCACAAGCGGGATGAGGGGCAGAGGGAGAAGCAGACTCCCCACTGAGCACAGAGTCGGACGTGGACATGGGGCTCCATCCCAGGACTGCAGGATCATGGCCTGAGCCAAAAGCAGACTCTTAACCGACTGAGCCACCCAGGCGCCCCACAATGTAACCTGCTGCGAATGTTTTGTTTAGCTTGCATGATGGTTTGAAGGGGCAGATTCTACATTAAAAAACAAAACAAAGACAGATTTCTAGTTTCCCTTGAACAATTAGAAAGCCAGGCCAGCCTGGGCCTGCATATCTTTCTGCAGCACCCCCACCGGTGCTCCTTTTAGATGGCTGTGGGGTCCCCAGTTTGCACCCCACCCCCATCTCCTTCTGGCCCCCTCCTCATTAACGTACCCATCCGGCCCTGTAAACATTTCAGTTTTAAGCCTCGGGCCTACATCCTTTCTCACATGTATTCTGGGCCACTCCCATTTACCCATATTTGACTTCCTTGTCCCCATAAACTGTTTAGGTAGCCCAGAAATTCCAATTTTCAGGTAAAGAGTAAATGAATAAATAGAGTCAAGTCAATAAAAAATATAAATGTCACAAATTAATTTGTCAAATCATGTGTTCCTGTTTTGGAATTGGAAAGCCAAGTGTCTGTCCTCACCATCCTCTGACTCTCATTCCAGTTACTTTCCTACAGGTAAGATGCTCTCGTTAGAATGGAGCAAGGAGGGTGGCATCAGGGCTAGGAAGGCCGGAGGGCAGGGGATAGAGCAGTTACCTGTCAGGAAAGGGTGTCTTAAATTGTGAATATGTAGCAGTTGACATAGGAGGACAAGTATTCATTTCTCAAACTGAAGAATGAGGGGCACCATGAGAAACTGGGATCCCACTGAACAAGGATATACAGTAAATATATTTGACATGGAATGGAATTGAGAACATGGTATCGGGTAGAAATATACAGAAGGTCCAAGCCATCCTCTGATAAGGGGGATGAGAAGGCACATAGAGAGGCAGGTCCATTACAGACGTGGGTGCAGCCAGACAAGTGAATATCCATCTCTAATCTGGAAAGCTCCCTGTAGTGTTGCAGTTCTGCTCATTCAATTACATTTAAATCAACAAACTGTTCATCAGAGGACTCTCAGCAGAAGGACTCACTCATAGCTCTAGAGGTGAGATGACTTAGGGCCTGGCTCAGACCCTCAGTCCAGTCTCCTGTGTTTCACGTGGAGGGTACAGGAAGGGGTAACCTCGACATCAACCCAGCCAAGGATGTCCCAAACGTGGAAAATGGGTTTGGTACATAGACTCACTGAGCCCTGGACCTCACTCTCTCTACTTATCTCTAGACCCATTTTAAAAAATCGCCATCAGACATGAAGAAGACATAAAGGTCGAAGCTACTCAAACATAAGCACACATCCAAATGAGCCAGAGAACTTGTACAACACAGATGCCTGGGCCGCACACCCAATGTTTCTGATTCAGCTGGTTGGGGGGAAGGGGGGCAAGAATTTGTAACAATTTCCCAAGAGATGGGGATGCTGCCGATCACTGAACCACATATAAGAACCACTGATGTGAAGAAATGTCCACTCCTGTTCGTTACTTGTAGTTTTCAGACCCTAAAGTCCACTTACCATGCGGGGCAGTTTTCCTTAGAGAAAATTCCTGTGTGATGTTATGCCTCTCCTGATCTGCGCTACATAAAAGATCCTTGAGAACTTCCTTCTGAACTTTATCCAACAGAGATAATACTAACCAGATTATTGACACGACTCAACTCTTCTTAAAGAAAATGGCACAGTGAATCTTACTGCCTGCTCTCACAAGGAAGCCCCAAATCCCAAGCCTCGGGGCTCCTGGGAAAATGGGCAGAGGTGGCTTCTCAACTAATTAGCATTACTCAGGCTCCATTCTCCTTTCCAAAAACGTCCCCATTAATTCAGTTCAACACAATTTAATATAATTAATGTAACAACTTGACTCCCTGGTGAGATGACGACCCACCACAACCACTGGAGCCACAAGGCTCAAACTTTAGGATGAAAATTCCTTGACTTGGTTCCCCAGTTCCTGATAGATAGGAAAAGAGGGAGGACTCCAGAGGATTTCAAAGCACATGAGTCTGCCCATTCCTTGAGAAATACACCAGTAGAAGCCTAAGGACTCAGGTTTGTGGTGGGTTCAGTCAGTAGAACATGCTATTCATGGTCTCAGAGTCATGAGTTCAAGTCCCACCTTGGGGTAGACCTTACTTAACAATGACAAAAAGCCTAAAGACTCAAAAGTTTTAGGTTTTCTCTCATCTTTTTCTCTTACATATAATTTGAAGAGGAAGCTAGCAAAGCCAACATTTCCACCAAAGGCCTGGCAAACTTTTCTCAGCAGAGCCTCACTTCCTACCTCCAGAACTGAAGCTGGGATCTCCAAAAGGAAAATATTCTAATTAAGTTCAATATAATAAACCTTAATTAGTGGCCTATGAATGGGTTAGAAATTGCATTCTGCTGCTAGTGACAGAATCTCAATGGCACTGGCTTAAACAAAATTTTTTTGTATTTTAATGTGTGAAGAAATTAGAAAGTGATTGATCAAGACTGGTATGGGGGCTGGGTAAATTCATCAGAAATCCAGGATCCTTCTATCTTTTTGCTCAGGGTAATAACATGGCTGCTGGAAGTCAGCCATCATGTCTGTATTCCAGGCAGGAAGAGGGGGTGGGGTCTAGGAAAAGGGGGGGCCCTCTTCCCAGCTGAGTCATTTCCTTATTAGAAATTTTCCTGGAGGGGCGCCTGGGTGGCTCAGTGGATTGAGCCTCTAATTCCTGGTTCTGACTCTGGTTGTGATCTCAGGATCGTGGGATCTGCCCCATGTTGGGCTCTGTGCTGAGCATGGAACCTGCTTGGAATTCTCTCTCTGCCTCTCTTCTCTCTCTCACTTAAAAAAAAATAATAGGTTTTCCTGGGAGCCCCAACCAGTAACTTCCCTTTATCTATCACCAGCCACCCCTAGACCCTAGATGCAAGGGAGGCTGGGTAAGTAGCCCATTAGCCCACACATGGCTGCCCTGGAGAACAGGATGATTCTATAACTAAGGAAGAGAGGAGAATGGAAGTTGAGTAAGGGGACTGGAAGTCTCTGCCACGATCTACTAAGTACTGGTGGGTAGGAGGGAGGAGACAGAGCTGTGTAACCCTTAGCCAAGGAGGCACGACACACTGAACCCACAAACAAGTATAACTCAGAGGAAAATCGCACGTGTGCCAAGAGAGCTGCCGAACAGGTGCCACAGGCTTTCGGGCGCAGAGGGCATTTGAGCTGCTTCGTAGTGTTTAGTGGAACTATAACCCACAGAGAAGGGTGCCACGGAAAGTCACTCGGGGCAGACAACATGCTTGGGGAACAGCTGAGCTCAGTCGGAAGAACCTGAACAGAAAAAGCTTTCAGGGCTAGAAAGACATTTAGCATCACTGAGTTCAAAGTTCATATACACAGGCACTGCAGGGACTTCGGGGGCCCCTGAATTGCCTGAAAGTCTAGAAAAAACTTCTTATATATGGGTATATTATACTTCTCTTATGAAAGAAATTCAGGATAATCCCCATAATGTTCTTTCCAATCTTTCCCAAAAGGGCCCACCCTGTCTCCGACTTTTGTCTCCCTACATGCAACCTGGCCACCAACTCTAATTCCTCATTCCCTAACTCCCCAACCTCCACCTCTACCCTGACTGAACTCATGCTCTTCCTCCTCTTGTAATTGCTCCTTTCTGATTCTCCTCTTCCCCTAGATATGGGAAGATGGGTAGTGATCGCCCCATCGCTGCAAGGACAAAAACATAGACTACACAACCACCTAGAAAGGAAATTATTAAAGAAATTTGTCTTAGTTGCAGGCAACAGAAACCAACCTGAGATAGTAGAATTCCTTTCAGCATGAACATACTTTGGCGTTGGTATTCCTCCAGGAAGTCCTCCTTCCTTAACCCTATCCAACATTTCCTCTTATGTTCTTTTAATACTAATACTTTCCATAACTTAACGTTAGCTTTATATCCTGTTTTGTATTGTTCCCCTTCTTTTTCTATGTATAGGTCTAACATAAGAAAAAAAAGCAGATGATAGCTAATTCAAGGACAAGAACTGAGTCTCCTTCCCTTGTACTTTCACCATGCCTTGCCCAAAGGGTGACCAATCATCTCAGTGGACCTAGCACTAAGGAGACGTGGGACTTTCAGAGCTAAAAGTGCAGAAATACTGAGCAAACCAGGATGAATGTGTGACCCTATTTGCCCAAGAAATGGGCACATCATACCTGCTTGTTGATGGCTCACTATGGTAGACATTTCTGCTGTTCACCAGTATTTCTGGTTCTCCTCTCCTTCTGGGTACACGACTCCCTTAAAGTTGACCATGACCATGTGACTCGCTTTGACCAATAAAATGTGAGAGGACTTAATGTGAGTCACTTCTGAGTGGACACATTTAAGACCTTATGCTTCATTCTCTGTATACGCTCTTCTCCTGCCCTGGCAAAACTTGAAGGCCTAGTGTTTGAGACATCTGCATCACAGGTTGGTGTAGAATGACTGTGTGCAGCAGAGTCCTCTGCTTTCCCCATGCTGCTGGACATGTAGTGGGAGCAAAACTTAGCTTCACTCATGATAAGTCACTGCATTTTTATGTGTTTCGTTATCTCCGCAAAACCTGACCTAACCTGACTGGTACATCAACCACTGAAAAGCTCGTTAGCCACTTATTCAAATGCAAGTTACTAAATCAAAAAAACTCTCTAGAGTTTTTTCTTAGGCAGGAGCTTTAAAGCATATCACCAAAAATCCAGTTGTATGAAAGTGGGAAATCTGAGCCTGGTCTCCCAGGAAGCTCAAAGAAGCTGGAGGCAAGAGCTCCTGAGAACAGAGGCTCCGGGAGTAGAATTCGCCAGCCTAAGCCGTTGATTTCAATTGTTGGCTTAAAATTTCAGATCAGTTTTGGAAAGTGCAACTCTTCAGTGTTCAGATGGGAAACTCTCCAAAAGGGAGAGCAACTGGTTGAGGATCAAAGAGAGCAATCCTGGTTATGATCTCCCCACACATTTTTGGCCATTTTGGCTTTTTTTTTTTTCTTTTCTTGTCTACCTAGTTAATTCACAGTCATTGTATCTTTCTCTGGGTTTTCATATGTTAACCCATGTATTCACTTGATGGTGAAAAACAAGTCTCATTCTCATGAATGAATTTAGAGACATATATTTTAGAAAACTTTTTCTTCTCACAATAGTGAAGAGTTTCTTATAATAGTGAAGTTTTCTTATAACAATAGTCATAGGTATACTCATTTTTTTAAATATCTGAAATCTCACCTATACAGAGGTAATCACTATTAATACTTTTTAAAAAATAGGAACGGATTTGTTATTTTCTTTTTTAAAAAAAGATTTTATTTATTTATTTGACAGAGAGAGACAGCGAGAGAGGGAACACAAGCAGGGGGAGTAGGAGAGGGCGAAGCAGGCTTCCCACTGAGCAGGGAGCCCAATGGAGGGCTCCATCCCAGGACCCTGGGGTCATGACCTGAGCAGAAGGCAGATGCTTAACAACTGAGCCACCCAGGTGCCTCGTGTTACTTCTTTAAACTGAAAAAATTCATCCTCATCAGTATTTTTACTGGTTACATAACCTTCTGTTTTTATAGCTATATCTTTATTTATTTAACCAAGCTCCCTTTTTTTTATGGATATTTAGGTTGTTTGGGGTTTTGCTTATTTGTTGGTCTATTTAATTTGTTTTTAAATCCTAGGCACTATTTCAATAAACATTGTAAATTTAAGGAGACACTCTTTTCTCTTTATCTGTTTAACATGTCCTGTGCCAGTGGTTCTCAGACTTTAGCAGGGGTCAGAATCACCTGCAGGGCTTGTGAAATTGTAGATTCCTGAGCTCCAACCCCAGAGTCTGGGATCTGTAGGTCTGGGTGGGCCCTGATAATTTGTACATCTAACAAAGCTGTCTGCTGGTGCAGATCCTGTCGATTTGGGGACCACACTTTGTAAATCACTGTCCAACATTTTTCTTCCTCTCAAGAACCTCATATCATCTAGGTCCTTAGTTTTCTTCCTTAAAAACTGCTACAATTGGTCTTATAATCTGTAGAGGGGGAAGTTCCTTTGTAGTCTCATACTCTTTCGTCATTCATAACTCTTAAGTCCCTTTCACATTTGCACACCTTCCCAAGTGTCTCTGGCCTGGTAGCATTTGCTAACAGATACACAGATACACATGCACACTGATTTTCAATATTAGGTGTGATTTTGCTGCATTGCCACTCTCAGAAACCTCAGGCAGTAACAAAGTGAGGGTAAGTAAAAGTTCTCTTCCCCAGGCAGTGACATGTTCTGTGCCTTATTCAGACTGCATCAGCCTGTCTGCTTCCCAAGGAGTTGTAATGGGTAACATCTATCCAAGATGGACAGAGATTTACAAATGCTTGTGACCTGGAAAGAACTATTGACCCAGAAGTGAAGAGGCGTTACAATTAAACTAAGTATCATTATGTATTTGTAGGGAAGTGGTTCAAAGCTTAGGTTCAATAAATTCCAGTTTTATTTCGAATTTATTTGGGTTCTGGTTCTCACCAGCTATGTGAGCTTAGGCAAATCACATCTCTGAGGCTCATTTTCCTAACCTGTAATATGGAAGGAATAATACCTTTGTTGCAAGAAGATGGAAAAAAATAAAGTAATATGTACAATGTAGCCGGCACAGAAACAGCTCTCAAGAAATGGTAGCTGTTGTGTTTTCTAAGTAATTCTTTTAATTTTTTTCCTGGCCTTTTCTCTGCCTCGGGCCCGGAACAGCATCCGTTGCTCCTAGGGACCTCTTCTGCCCTGGCCCAAGGTTGTTATCATTTAGAGATTCTGGTCACCTGCCTCCGGCGGCGGCTCCGCGAACCCCGCGGGCTTCGCAGGGGCCCTGCTCTTCGGGTATTTACGGCGCGCGGCCGCCCCAGCTCCGGCTCAAGTCTGCGCTTCCAGGTTCAGTTTCAGGGTCTCGCCGGCAGCCCCGGCCGGCGGGCGCGCAGCCTTCAGCGGGGCCGGGACGGCCGGGTCCTCCGGGGGGGGGGGGGCCCCGGNGGCGGCGCCCGGGAGTCCCCGGAGGAGGATGGGCTGCGGACACAGCAGGCTGAGTTGCTGCAAAGCCCCCAAAAAGGTAAAGGGCTCGGGCGGCGAAGTTTGCCTCGGGAGGGAGGAGGGTGCGGAACCGCTCCGCCGCAGGGACTCTCGGCGCCGCCGGCCCCCTCCGGTCGTCCCGGGGTGCCGGGCGGAGGACGGCGAGAGGCCGGCGCGGAGGGAGGCGGGGAAAGCTCGGCCCGGCGGCGCTCTTAGCCCCGGCCCCGGGCAGAGCCGCGCGGGGCAGCCGAGTTTACGGACACGGCCCCTGGGCCCGGGAAGCGCAGCAAATTCCGGCTGCCCGAGTGGGGAAATGTCTAGCACTGTGGCAGGTGCCCCTTTCCTTCCGTCTGGGGCTGCTCGCTGTGTGGCCATGGACAAGTGACTTGACCTCTCTGGGCCTTCCGCTTTTCCCACCGTTCGGAGGCACACAATCTCTGAGGTCGCTACTCGCAGAGTGGTCCATGGATTTACAGCAGCGGCACCACCCGGGACCTGTTTGAAATGCAGAATCTCAGGCTCTGCCCCGGACCTGCTAACCTAGAACCTGCCTTTTAACGAGATGTCCAGGTGATTACAACGGGCTTTAAAGTTTGAGAAGCGCTGGTGTCGAGCCTCTTCAGGCCCCCAAACCGGTGCATGTGGGCTGTCCTGGGGGTAGCTGGGAGGGGCCAAAGAGGGAGGAGATCTACCGCCTGCTGCTGCCCTTCCTTTCCTTCCTGTTCCTCCCCCAGGGGCCTCGGAGCTGGGTTAGGGCCCGGGAGACTCTCCTCGGGTTTCCGACAGTGGGACCAGGTGCCCCTTGGGTTCTGACCAGCACAGAAGGTCAGAGCCTGGAGCCAGAGGACAACTTCCCGGGGGTCGCCCGAGGCGCTGAGGGGGAAAGGAGGACCCTCAAACTCTAACCCTTCTATCTACTACTCCCTGCTTTTCAGCCAGCTGGGAGTCGGTGGTCCCATGACCTTGATGGGCAGTCGGCTCTGGAGACCCTGGGAGGCCCCACGCTGCTCCCAAACATAGTCATTTTTCATAAAACTTGAATTCTCCCCCCACCCCCTCTGCTTTACTGGCCACGGCAAGCTTTCCCTGCCCTGTGCTAGTTCAGGGAGAGGAGTTTTCACTCCCAAGTACAGTGCCTCTTGCTCCTCCTTTATTCCGAAAAACCTCACCAAGCGCTGACTGGGAAACCCTCCTGTTGGTCTTCCCTTACTCCAACAGGGAAACTGAGGCTTGCCTGCTGGAAGCCGAGGGCTGGCTGATAGGGATGGTGGTCAGGGAAAGCTGAGCAGGCTTGGGACCCGGAATGCAGCCGGTGATGGGTGGACATCAGTCCTGGCTCTGCCATAAACACGTCAGTGACCTCCAGCAAGCCCGTACCATCTCGGGGCCTCAGGTTCCCCCTCTACATGGAGAGGGAGGGGGATGAGCAGGATGATTCCTAAGGGTCTGAGAGTCTGTGTTCTCTGTACCTGTGTCAACATCTCCGTCTGCAAAGTGGGCCAAGAGTGTATTCCATCTCGGCAGGGACTTCCAGAAGGAGACTGGAAGCAGCGCTCTGTTCCAGGCCTGACACTTCCACAGTGAGCACGGGTTCCCCTGCCTCCTTGCCCTTCCAAGAGCCTTACCAGCTGTCCCTGTCTGTCCTTGGCGCAGCCTGAACTGAACGACCACCCCCCGCCAAGCTGCGAAGGGCGAGTAAAGCCCGCGCAGACTATCCCAGTGGGAAAGGGCCCCAGGTGCCACCTGGGCTGATGCACAGATCAGAGAGGGTAAGGCCTGGAGAAGGAAGAGTCTTGACTGAGGTCACAGAATAACTTAGAGTGAAACGCAGGTGTCCGGCCCCCGAGTCCAGTGCTCTTTGTCTCTACCCCTACTCTGTGCCTCCTGTGGTTTCTTACTGATTCCAACAGAGTGAAGGCTTTGGCATTAAAGCCTTCACTCCGTTGCCTCGGGGCAATCTGGCATGTCTTCCTGGCTCCAGCAATGCCAGGCCCCTGCCCCTGTGTGGCAGGACCTATAAGCGAGTTCGTTTAAAGTTCACGCCTGTCTCCATCCGTCCAGGCTGTGCCCCTGCCAGTTTCTCATCCAAGCCCCGGAAGGCCTGAGCTCCCGAGGCCATCGCCACCGGCTGTCAGTCCCCCGGGGGTTACAGGGCCCTAAGGATGGGATGTACAAAAATGAGCTCACACTGCAGAAGGGTTAGGTCAGGGCAGCCATGACTCAGGCTGAGTGGAGTTTGCAGAGAGCTTTCACATCCCACCGGCCTTACAAAAGCCCCGGAAGCTAGGCTGAGCTGCCGGCTCTTCGCCACGCCACAGGTGAGGACCCGGGGCTTCAGGGAGGAGTGATGAGTCCACCGTCATGGAGCCATTGATGACAAAGCTGTTCAGCTGAGCCTGGTCTTCTGCACCCCTGTCTGGTGCTCATCGCCTCTTAAGAGTAGGTGCTGCCCAACTATTTGAGTGAGCAAGTGAGGGCTGAACAGCCAGGCTAGGGGTGAGCCAGGCGTGCAACAGTGGTTCCTCACACAGCCTCGAGACATACAGGAAGACTCCATGGATGGGGGAGAGGAGTTGTGGGGATGCCTTGACTGAGCATTGAAGGTTTGGGAGGAGTTCCAGTTGAGGCAGAGGGAAGAGCCTGAGCCGGGGCTGAGCCAGAGGAAAGTGCAGGATGACGGGGCTCGCTGTGGCAAGTGGAGGTGGCCAGCAGCAAGGAAGGAGCCCGGAGCCCTCAGCGGGGACTGCCCCGGCTGGGACCAGAGGCTTGACCACTAGGGCCTCTCAGTCCTTCCAAGTTCAAGGATTAGAGGGTTTGCTGAGTCCTGTAGTGTCCTGTGCCTGGAGGCCTTAGCCAAGAGACCCAACCTGAGGCTAGGTTAGGAGGTTACTGGGATGAGTTGACATCCCGATGAGTGCTTGAGTGGGGATCCTGGCAGGCAGGTGCCGAGGAGCCATCGGCACTGTTGGATCCTTCCTGAAACCCGTCTCAACTGAGCCCATGGGTGATGTGGTCATGTCCCCAGGAGGACTTGAGGGGGAGGGGCCAAGGAAAGAAATTTGCCATGGACTTGCCTGTAGGAGTGACATGGGAGTCTAGAAGGGCCTTCCGCCCCCAGGGGCTTACCGGGCCCCCCTGGGCCAGGGTGGGGAGGGGCACCTAGTGCCTCATTGTCAACCCCTTGTGCGTGTGTGCACCTGCTATGATGTCCGAACTCCCCAGCCCCCAGGACTCTGGCTCTGGTCATGGCACCACAGACGGGAGCAGAGAGTCAGAGAACCCGCTCAGCACGGGGTTCTGCGTTCATTTCCTCCCTGCGCACTGCTGGCTGGGTGCTAGGTGCTGCTTCAGTCTTGGCTTGGTCGCAGTCCGTTAAGTGGCTGTGGACAGGACTTGGCTTCTCCATGCTTCAGTTTCCTCATCTGTGAGATAGGCGTGAGATTAGCTCCTGGGTCATTGGGTTGTTCTAAAGATTAGTTGAAAGAAGGCGTGCAGCAGAGCCCCTGGTACACTGACCAGCAAGTGGCATGCCCTTGATAAGAGGTCATGTGGGTAAAGCCAGAGGGAGATGTAATCAGACTTCACAGACATCACTGCCTGGGTTGTGCCCAATGAAAGCAAACAGGGATGTGGGAGACAGGGGGACATTAATGTCCTTGGAAGGCTATTGGGGTTGGGGACATGAAGCCTGGAGTCTGGCTGTTGCCTTCAAACCTCTGAAATGTTGCCAAGGGGACGTGGGGAGCAGCCTTGTTCTCTGTTGTTCCAGAAGGCAGAATTGTGGCTGGTGAGGGGAAGCTAAAAGAAGCCAGATTCTACTTCTCATGAGGAAGAAAGGTAGCAAGTTCCCCATCTCCGGAAGAGTTCAAGCAGAGGTCAGGTGACGTTTTGGCAAGAATAGAAGAGGGGATGTGAGCCTAGGACTAGTAAATATTTAGGATTCCTATTAGTAAATATTTAGGAAATCTAATTCTGGAGCACCTGGGTGGCTCAGTTGGTTAGGCATCTGCCTTCAGCTCAGGTCATGGTCCTGGGGTCCTGGGATTGAGTCCTGCACTGGGCTCCCTGCTCAGTGGGGAGCCTGCTTCTCCCTCTGCCTCTACCTACTACTCCACCGCTCATGCTCTCTCTCTCTCCCTGTCAAATAAATGAGTAAAATTAAAAAAAAAAAAGAAATCTAATTCTGATTATTATAATATTTAAGGCAAAATATTAGAACTTGGGAAAATATAGTTGAAAAATCACCATTAAGACATAGCCTCTGTGTACATTTCAATGTCCTTCTTTTTTTCATATATATATATGAAATATATATATTTGAAATATATATGAAATATATATGAATATATATGAAAAATATATATGTAATATATATGAGGTGACTATTTTCACACAATTGGGAGTATATTTTAATGAGATTATATTCTTTTTATTTATTTATTTGACAGAGATTGAGAGAGAGAGAGGGAACACAAGCAGAGAGAATGGGAGAGGGAAAAGCGGGCCTTCCGCTCAATCCCAGGACCCTGGGATCATGACCTAAGCCGAAGGCAGATGCCCAATGACTGAGCCACCCAGGCACCCCATGAGGTTATATTCTAGTTAATATTTTGCTGGGGGCATTCCTGTTACATAGTCCATGGAAACCTGATTTTTAATGGCCACCTAATATTCCGTGGATGCTCCATGGCTTATGTAACCAGTTTGGACACTTGGTTGTTCGCATTCACCACTCCTAACCCTCACTCTTCATGAGCATCCTTGCGCTTTCATCCTAGTGGGTGGGGGAGGGGTGGCTCGGAGCTCCGAGGGGAGCAGAGGGGCTGAGGGAAGGCCTCCTCAGAGACCTGGCCTCTTGGCTGGATTTTGAAGGTTGGCGGGGTGGGGCTAGACAGTTGTGTGGAGGTGAGTGGGATATAGGAAAGTCCGGGCTCCTGACACCTGGTCTATAGGAACAGGGCAAATCTGACCTTTTAGCTTGGTTTGCCGAGGCTGGGTTGGTTGAAGAACTTGAGAGGAAGCTGATTTTCCTGGGCCCTGAGCCCTGGGCCCCAAGCATCGTAGAGACTTTGGCGTGTATGTAGCCTCTGAGCTAGTGATTTTTGCCCAACCCATAAAATCATCCCAGCTAAAACCAATATCGGCTTCCATAGGTATGCGCTCTGAAAATCTTGTGAGGTTGAAAGCCAGATTTCTACTTTATAAAAGGACATCTGTACCCAGGGACCTAAGACTATTAGAAAACTTTGATAATCCTTGCCTTAGATCTTTGGCAACACATTTTCTGCACATGTATGTGGTTGTTTTTTTTTTTAAGATTTTGTTTATTCATTTGACACAGAGAGAGAGATTACAAGTAGGCAGAGAGGCAGGCAGAGAGAGAGGAGAGAGGAGGAAGCAGGCTCCCCACTGAGCAGAGAGCCCGATGTGGGCCTCGATCCCAGGACCCTGAGATCATGACTTGAGCTGAAGGCAGCGGCTTTAACCCACTGAACCACCCAGGTGCCCCATGTATGTGGTTTTAATTCTGTTCTTTTCCTTTGTAGCTGAATTGCCAGGTGGCTGGCATAGGTCCCCCAAGGGTAGGATATGCCCCCTGGCGCCTAAAGACTTCCATCTTTGCCTCAATTGGGTGTTGAGTTTGGGGCCCACGCTTCATGTCTTTTTTGTTGTAAAGAGGGCAGAGAAGATAAAACTTCACGTTGGTTGCCCAGAAGCAAGCTGCTATGTAAGTCAAGCTGGTGATGGTCCTGGGAAGAAGGGGCACTGCCTCCTGACCATTCAGCGTTCACAGATCAGCTGGTAAAAACAGCCTGAAATCTGCCTGGAAAGGGGGTTCTCAAAGGTCTTGGTATAACATTCATGAACGTTCATGTTCAAAGAAGAAACTTGGAAAGTGTAGGGACACCCCCCAGTAAAAGGGAGAGCCTGATGGTTGGCCCAAGTTCTGGCTCTGACATCTTGGGGGCACCTGGGTTCCCATCTTTGTCCCCTTAGCGTCCTCCACCCTCAGAGCCCTGTGGGCCCTGCTGGATGACCAGGGAGAGCAGGAGCCGTAGGCGGGGGAGGAGGAGCTCCTGTGAGCCCGCCGTGGGCAGACAGTAGGAGCCAGAGAAGAAACCCATCCGTCTTCAGCATGTGTAGATCTAAATCTGTCCATTACCTAAAGACAAGTCATCCTGCTTCTCTTGCCAGGTGAATTTTAATCCCTAGGAATCGTTTATCTTGTCACTTTATTTTCAAACCTGAATCTTCCAGAACATCTAGGCCAAGTGCCTTACAATACATAAAACATCCATCCCATGTCCATACTTTCCCCCGGATAAGTGATGTACAGCCTGACCTACTTCCCCTTCTCCCTCTCCCCCAGTGGTGGAGTTCTTTCACTGAGTGTACGAGGAACCTTGTAGACCTCCTTGCCATTTCTCCACAGCTCCCCACAGCCCTACCCGCATTAGCCTTGACATTAGATTAGGAAAGTTATCTGTACTGGGGTGGGTAGTACGCACACCCCCACTGAAACTCAGGTACACTGAGAACCTATGAATGTGACCTTATTTGAAATAAGTTCTTTGGAGATGGACTCCAGTAAGATGAGGTCCTACTGGACTAGAGTGGGCCTTAATCCAATGACTGTTGTCCTCAAAAGAACAGGACAATCTGGACAGGGCAAAGGCCATGTGATAACAGAAGCAGAGATCGGAGGGCAGCAGACACACACACCAAGAAACACTGAGGATTTGTGGCACCTGCCAGAAGCTGGGAGAGAGGGACCAAATGGATTCTCCCTCAGAACCTCCAGAAGGAACCAACTCTCCTGACACCTTGATTTTGAACTTCTAGCCTCCAGAACTGTGAGAGAATCCATTCTGTTTTAGGGCTCCAGCTCTGGGGTAATTTTTACAGCAGGCCTGGGAAACTTGTGTATCTTCAGGTTAATGATTCCTACCCCGGGCTCTCACCCTCCACCATCGGTCAGGGTGGGCGGCAAGAACCCAAGGCCTCCTGTTTGGACCCATGGCTCCCCCAGAAGAGTAGGGAGCGTGGCAAACAAGGAGGTCCTGGGACAAGGCCCAGAGGCTTTTTCGGCCACCAGCCTCGGCTCCCGTGGGAGAAAGCGCCGCCCTGGGAGTCAACTGTGCTCTGACTCCAGCCTCTTCCACTGACTTGCTGGGGATCTGAGCTAGAAGGTTCTCTCCCTGGGCCTTGACGTTCCCATCTGTAAAATGACTGCCTCGGCTGCTTTTAGGTTTCAAGAGAGGTATTTCTTCTTGTTGTTGTTAATCTCTTTGCACACAAGTGAAACTTGAATACAATCATTGTTTAAAAAATTCTAAGAATTCAGGTAACACTAAAGCTCCCCTTCCTCCGGCTACAACAGTCTGTGTCCTTTCTCCAGAAATGACAAGTGCCGCCTGTCTGTGCTTTTCTAGGTGCTTTTTCTCTGTTCATTTGTGTGCATTGATGTACCAAGAAAAAAGGCCTATTTTGCATATTTGTGTTCTACTAAATGCCTTTCCAACTTTGTATGTAAAATGTACTTCATTGTTGAGACTTACGTGCGACCTTGCGTAGCGTCACGTACCCCACGCCAGACAAGCGGCTGGCTTCCAGTGTGTCCCTGTTACAAAGGACTGTGCCCCGAGCACCCAGGGGAGGTGCCGCTGTCCTCACTAATGGGTGTCTCTCTGATGGCAGGGCGGTTGCGGGGTGGTGGGGCACGCTGCCTGTAACCTGGAGGGGGGGGGTAGCTACTGACTCCCTGTCACCCTCTGCTCCAGGCAATTACTGCCTCTCCCCAGGGGCTGCTTGAGAACACAGGGTGGGGGGAAGGGCTCAGGACTCCTACCCGGGTCCTCCTGAGTAAGGGCGCCTCTCTTCTTGTCCTCTAGAGAAGCCATCTTCACACAGGGTTTGACAGCCAAGTGTCAGATCACCTGCCCTGCTGTGCCCCGAGTGAATGAGCCTGACAGGATGAGGGGGTAGGATGACCTCACTCTGCCCCTTCTCCTACATCCGAAGCGTGTCAACACTAGAAGGATTCTGATGTATCCCATTGCCCAACTCCAGGCCATAGAGAAGAGGAAACAAGCCCAGAGAGGGTGGGGTACTTTCCCTAGGTCACACAGCAAGTGGCAAGCCCAGATTTTGACTCTAGACTCCCATGTGGGAGTCTACCATTGGGTTGGAGAGATGGCGGACATCTGGTGTTTTATCTGGGCCCTTGGCATGCCTCTTCCTCTGCCTTGGCCGTTGACATCATTTTCTGTCCCACTCCTTCAGGCTCTCAGGCTGACCCAAATGCCAGACGTGGTGCCGAGGGCTTTTGGCAGCTCCAGGCCCTTGAAGGTGGCCAGAACTGCAGACACCCTGGGAAGCTGGTAGGGGACAGGAAAATGTGGGCTCTGGGGAGAAAGACAAGGACTATCGCGTATCGGAAAGCCTTTCTCTAGGCCTCAGCCTCTCTGTCCGTGAACGAGGCTGGGCCCGTGCTTGAGGCCTCCCCCGAGGTCTGCCATGGCCTCGCCAGGTAGGTGCTGAAGAGGGAAGTGGTTCTGTCCTCCTCTGAGATCTCCCTCCTCAGTTGATAGAAGCGCTAGAGATAGAACCACATCCGGCCCAGCCTGGGGAGCGCTGGGGGCATCACAGGTGCGGAAGAGAATGGGCAGTGCCCCCCGGCACAGCCGAGTGGTGCGGCCTGGCCCAACCCCCGTTAGGCCACCCCGATCTCGGAGCCACGCAGATCTGTCCGTGGGGCAGGCAGTGGACAATGCCAACGCCACACGCTGAAACATGAATGAGATGAACTAAATCTTCAGTGTCCCTGGCACAGTGAAAAGGAAATCAAACTCAGGCCTTTCTTTGGCAAATGCTTCTGTCCATCCATCTTAGACATAGGGAAACTGAGACCTGTGTCCATGGTGATCTTCCAACAGACCCTCTGTGATTTGGGTGTGAACACTCGTATTTCTCAACAGCCCTGAACATTTAGGCCCTGCCTCTCCTCCCCCTTCTGGAGGGGGCCCTCTGGGCCTCCACACCCACCCCCTCCTTCCTGCCTCGACCCTCAGCCAATAGGCTCTGCCCGGGGTTAAGGTTCTGAAACTACTGGTGCAGGCCCCACCCAGCTGAGTCCAGACACCGGAAAGGCAGCTCTGATACTGCAGAGGGGTGTGACCTGAGTCCCCGGAGGCGCTGAATCTGGTCTGCCCCCGCCACTTTGGCTACGGGGGTCAATCTGGTGTATGCATAAAGGAAAGGAAATGGAAGGGCCTCCAGGCTCCACCTTGAATCTGGATTCTCTTTAGGGCTCTGCTCCCCTGCTTTGTGGCTTATGGCAAGTGTTGTCCATCCCACCTCTGGGCCTCAGTTTCTCCATCTGGAAATAGGAGGCGGGGATTGGAATAAACTGTCTTCAGGGGCCCTTCCAACCCTGCCTTCTGGGTCCTAGGAAGCGTTCCTCAGCCAGAATGTGTGTGATAGAACTCTGTGGCCAAGGGAGGCCAGGGGACAGGAAAGGAGCTAGTGACTTTTTTTTTAAGATTTTATTTATGTATGATTTGAGAGAGAGAGAGAGAGAGATTGAGAGAATAAATAGGAAGAGGGGCAGAGGGAGAAGCACATTCCCTGCAGAGCAGGGAGCCTGACCTGGGGCTTGATCCCAGGACCCTGGGATCCTGACCTGAGCCAAAGGCAGATGCTTAACCAACTGAGCCACCCAGGCGTCCAGGAGCTAGGTAACTCTTAAGGGTCCTTTGATTACTAAATTCTCTAAGCAAAGTAGAAATAATGAGGACATAAATGATACCATTCAATCAGAAATACACAAAGCCTGAAGGCCTGTGGAAAGCATGGAGTGATGGTCCCTACAGCGAGGTGAGACCAAGTGTGGTCAGGAGAGCCTGGGCCATCCTCAAGGCTGCTCTTGGTTCCCATACTACAGGGGCCCCAACATAAAGAATAGCTGGGTAGCTTCCATCTGAGCTGCTTCTGCCTTACCCCTGCCTGGTGCGGCTCACAGTTTGAGGAAAATTGAGGCATCTACCCCAAAGCCTTTAGTACAGGACTGTGGAAATTCAACCCAAAGTACTACAACCCAGAGAATATTCAACAGAGCCCTCCAAGGCCATGTTCATGCTGGTGGCTTTCACACACCACCTGCACTTTAGGCTTACCAGAGGGCTTAACTTGCTGAACAACAAGGATACTTTATAGTATTATAGTTGAAGTTGAAGGTTCTCTGTGATCACTCCATCCACCTGCGAAATGAAGTTTGCCTTTTCTTGCATGCTACCAGTGACAGAGAACTCACTACCACCACCAAACCCCCACCTCTAGTAAGGCAGCTTATCTCTGTCTGGGGCAGTTCTGAAATTCTTCTTCAGGTTGAACTGAAACTTCTTGAAACTTCTAGTCCTTAACCACAAGCCTGCCCTCGGAGGCTGCGGACCACACACGAGCAGCTTCTACCTCACGACCGTCCCGCAGAGATTTGAAGGCAGCTGCCAGGTTTTCTCGCCTGTTCTTGAGGTTGACCAACGCTGTTAACAGTACCTCCTTTAATTTGATTTGGGGCCTCCTTCCATGTGTTGTCAGCTCCGTTTGGATGCATTCCAGTTTGTCAGTTTACCCTTCAAAATGCGAGGATATCCTCGGGGGTCTCACTGAACCCACTGTGAGCTCGTCCGGCTTCTCCACAGCTCTGGCCACCGCCCTCCCACTCCACCCGGACTCCACACCCGTGTCCAGCAGCCACATCCTGCCACAGACCAGGTTTGCGTCAGGTTGAACCCAAAGCAGGACTCTGGTCTGCTTGACAACAAGGAGCCGGGCCCCAGAACTGTGTGGGTTACCAAGTTAGAAGGGCCCTGTTTCTGGCCTCCGTAGTGGAAGGGCTGTCCTGGAGTTTGGAAGAACGAACAGAACACCTGTTCCAGCCCTGACTCACGGCAGATAAACTGAGGTCCAGCGCAGGCAAGGGACTTGCCTAAAATCTCACAGGAAACCTGGAATCCGGGTCTCCTGGTGTCTCCCCCAGTCCCAGGTTCTCCCTACATCCTGTGCTACCAGCTGCCCCCCTCTCTTTCTTCTCCCAGTTTCTGTTGACTCAGGAAACCCCACTGACCCTGCTACCCCTCTTCCAGAGCTCCGTCCGGATGCCCCACCCAGCCCTGGGCCTCCCAGCTCTGCTTTTGGAAGGGGAAATTCTTGTGTCCCCCTCCCAGCTCCCATCCTCTCCCACTGCAGGGTCAACTCTGCTCCGTAGCCTCTGAGGAGGGAGCTGCCTGAGCCCCAGCCTGGGGATTTTCCATGTGCTAATTGCTTATCAATTCCTACTCTGCTCTGGGCTACGTGCCCTCAGGCTCCCCTGAGCATCAGAGCCACCTGCAGAGATGGGCAGATTGGAGCTTCCAGCACACCCACCGCCCTCAGATCCTTTGGGTCTAGAACTGGGCCTCGGGGGCTGTGTTCAGCAAACACTCCAGGTGGTTCTAATACAGGAGATCCAAAGATGACATTCCTAGAAAATAGTGTGCTGAACATCATAACAGATGCTGGGACAAATCCAAAGTGGGTTCAAACATGGTCCCTGTCCTCAAAGAGCCCCTTGGCCTCGCTGGAGACACACAGGGAACCAGGTAGGTCCCCACCTGGGTGTCCGAGCAGGCATCCGGGCACAGACCTGCTGGGGACTGACTCAGTGCTGGGGAGAGACAGAGGAGAAATGTGGCAGGAGCTCAGCCCCGAAGCCTGAGGAACTGTGGAGGGTGGGTCATGCTGGGATGAGCACCTTGGAATGGTCTCGAACACAGGGGTGCGCCCACTGGGGCAGAACTACAACAGGCTTGTTGGGTTTGGGCCTAGCAGATTCACCAGTTGTTTTTTAAAAGGTGATACTAGTCCCGTTGGCAGGGTCACCATGAAACCGGCCTTCTCATGCCCCAACAGTGGGTGTGTTCATGGGTAGAACATTTCCGGAAGGTAGAGCCGGTAGTGTTGGATGGTAGAAAATTGTATAAATTAGTCAGTGATTAGTGAAAGCATAATTTGGAAATTAAGAAATGGAAATAAATGAAGTATTCATGCAGATTATTAAATGATTGAATTCATTCACAAGGATGTAATACTTGAGTCATTCAAATTAATATAGTTACAGAATATTTAATGCCATATAGTAAATGTTCATAATATATTTGAAAAAGTAAAATATAAGGAAGAATATGTAATGTTCCAATAATGAATAAATAGATCTGTTATTACTACTACTATAATTGGAGGAAGATGTTTACAAATATTTACTAAAGAAATAGGAAGGAAGAAGAGGATGTTCACTTGAGGACAGACAGTGATGACTCTTTATTTTAAAGTCATATAACTAGAGAGAGAGCACAAGCAGGGGGAGCGGCAGACAGAGGGAGAGGGAGAAGCAGACTCCTCAGCAAGCAAGGAGCCCAATGCAGGACTTGATCCCAGGACCCTAAGATCATGACCTTAGCCAAAGGCAGATAGATGCTTAACCAACTGAGCCACCAGGTGTCCCGGTAATAAGTCTTGAACGTTGTTGGAAGCCGTAATCCTGGGAGTCGTTTTGTCAGGATCTGGTGCCTCGAGCGCAGGGTCCGGCCTGCTTGTGGTCTGGAAGCTGTTACTGGAAGAGAGTTTTTCACCTTTCTGTGGCGGTTATTTGGCAGAAGACAGTTCTTCATAAGCTAGATGATCTTACCTCAGGCCGGTCTGAGGGAGAGTTACCAAAGCACTACAGGGCCTTCGTTCTTGCCCTGCTTTCCAAGCAGAGCGTAATAAGCTCAGGCAATGTTCGAACTCTCAGAATATGCCAGACACTATAGGGCCATTATCCCATCTAATCCTTAAAACAATCTCATGGGAGAACCAAGGCTTGGAGAGGTCATGCTATCACACAGTGTTAGATTTAGGATTTGAATCCTGGGGTGGGTAATTCTAGAATCCCAGAGTTCTTGGTTTTTGTTGGTTTTTTTTTTTTTAAGTTTTTCTTTCATTCCTTCTCCCTTCCTTCCTTCCTTCCTTCCTTCCTTCCTTCCTTTTCTCTTTCTTAGATAGGGAGGGGCAGAGGGAGAGATGCAGACTCCATGCTGAGCCCACAGCCTGACCTGGGGCTTGATCCCCCAATCCCAATATCATGACCTGAGCCGAAACCAAGAGCTGGACGCTTAACCAACTGAGCCACCCAGGCGCCCCTCGAATCCTGGCGTTCTTAACCACACTGCTCCAGTCTTTACTGTGCTGAGACCTGGTTCTAATGTTGAGTTTGCCATCAAGGCACAGTGTGACCATGTCTTACCTCCCTGGTTTCCGCACTGCGATAACCTTGCCTGTGAGTGCTCCTGAGAGGAGCTGAGGTCAGAGGCTCAGGGTTGGAACACCATGGGGATCCACTAAGACCTTCTTGACTGTACTCCTAGCGAAGGAGGGAGCAGGAACCCAGAGGAGGGAAGAGATTTGTCCAGGTTTGTAGAAGAGCTGGGCCTGGAATCCAGGAATTCTCAGTCCCATGAAAACATCCCCAGGTTAGCATTACCAGTGGTGACAATGGGAATGAGACAACCCCTCCTTCCCACAGCCCAGGGCAGAGAGGCTGGCTCCTGTCACTTCCTCAGATTCTTGCTTTGACAACTTCCCTGACTTGTGCCTGGGCCGGGCATCCTCTCCGGGAGAGCCGAGTCTTCACGTCTTCACGGGGTACAAGGAGACCTCAGTTGTCATGCTTGCCAGGCCCCTGAGGGCCGGGGGGAAACGCTGTGTCTTGTTCCATTTGTCTGGGGCTCACACTGCACCAGGCTCCGTGCACAGTGGGGCAGGACCAGAAGGTTGTAGAAGGGTGCCCTTGACTTACCTTCCTTCTCCAACCAGAAGTACGCTTTCTAGCAGCAGTTCAATCATTCTTGAGTTCAGGATATTGTTAATAATTGTATGCAATAACTGACTGCCAAAAATCTGTGACCATAGTAAAAAGTACAGTTAATTGAACATTTTCATAGCCTTTCCACAGGCTGGCTTATTTTTCTAAGTATCTCTCTCTTTTTTCTTTCTTTCTTTCTTTCTTTCTTTCTTTCTTTCTTTCTTTCTTTCTTTCTTTCTATTTTTTTTTTTTGAGAGAGGGAGAGAGGGAGGAAAGGGGCAGAGGGAGAGAGAGAATCTTAGTCAGGCTTCACACCCAGAATGGAACCCCAACAGTCCAGAGCCCAACATAGGGCTCCGTCTCACAACCCTGAGATCATGACCTGAGCTGAAATCAAGAGTCACTGACTGAGCCGCCCAGGTGCCCCTTTTAAGTGTTTCTTAACACTTAAAATGGGATCTACAATTTTTTCCCATTTTTTAAAAAGCATCTTTTTTTAAAGTTATAGCTGACATATAAACATTATATTAGTTTCAGGTGGACAACAATGATTCAGTGTTTGCATATAGAGTGGAATGATCACTGCAGTAAGTCTAGTTAACATCCAAGAACATCTTGGGACACCTGGATGGCTCAGTTGGTTGAGCGTCTGCCTTTGGTCAGGTCATGGTTCTGGGGTCCTGGGATTGAGCCCTGCGTTGGGCTCCCTGCTTGACACGGAGTCACTTCTCCCTCTGCCTCTTCCCTCTGCTCGTGCTCTCTCAAATAAATGAATAAAATCTTTAAAAAGAAAAAAAGTGATGTTATTTTTTTAAAAAAAGGACAAAAAGACATCCATGAACGTCTGAAAAAGTTACAGAATGGATTAATTTATATTTTCTACCCCAGATTCTGGTCCAGTGGCTAATGCCAGGCCTTGGCTGACTTTCCACCTATCTGGGGTAAAATGAGAAAATTAAAGGTGTAAATGTGTGTATAACGTTGAGTAAGGATGTCAGTTCCCCTTTCCTGGAAGAAGTGACTTGAGCTTTCTGTATTTTGGAAGGTTATAGTGTCCTCTGTTTTATGAAATTACATTGTTAGTCTGCAGACAATGTTTTTCAGCATCCTTGGTTGTCAACCCATATCAACTCTCCTATTAAAAAATATTATTTACAAAACTTGAAAACCTGGGAGCTACTGACCCCGTTTCAGGATTCAGCCTTTTCGCATCTGTTCCCTACTTTGATCAGATTCAACCAATACTGGCCTAGGTTGGTGAAAACGCCCGAAAGGATGGCTCAAGTCCTTGGCTCTGGCAGTTTTTCACTAATCTACCTCGAATGAGTCCTAAACTCACTCAGCCTCAGTCTCTTCTTCTGTAAATTGGGGATATTCATATTTTCTAGGTTCATTCTGAAGATTAGCTAAGGTAGTGTAGATAAGACATCATCGTGCCTAGTACATTGTGGGTACGGTATTTTACCCCCATCGGTCAAGGTAAATACCACTGCCTCCTTATCATTGGCAAACACCCCCTCTAACAAAGGAAAAGCATGGTAAAACCATGGCTTGGACTCCTCCTCCTTCTCCTACTTCTTCTCCTTCTGATCTCCTCCTCCTCCTCTTCTTCTTTAAGAATGTATTTACTTATTTGAGAGAGAGAGACATAGAGTGTAAGCAGGGGAAGAGCAGAGGGGGAGGGAGAGAGACCAGCACACTCTGAGCTGAGCATGGAGTGACATGGGGCTCAATTCCAGGACCCCGAGATCATGACCTGAGCTTATACCAAGAGTAGGATGCTTAACCGACTGGGCCACCCAGGTGCCCTGCCCCCATGGCTTGGACTTCTGATGCTTTGCCCCAAATATAGGGAACTTGGAAAGAAGTTGTGGTAACCATAGGTCCTGAGAGGAAAGGGTAATTGTCTCTGAACTAGAGGTTGGGAAGTTTCAGCTGTAACTGGAGTGAGGGTAATAGCAAAAGATCTGGCCAAGAGCTGGAATAAGGAAGAGGTGGGGAGGGCCTTATGGATGGTGGAACAGACCACAAGAATCTAAGGAGAGGTCAACCAGCATCAAACTCCCCACTGAGGGTTTCCCTGGTGATGATGAGAAATCCTACTCTGGGAACCTCTTCCCCATAGAGGGAGTGCTGCCTTGGGCTAGCGAGGGAAGCAGCCTAAGTAACTGGATTCAAGACAAG
This sequence comes from Ailurus styani, assembly GCA_002007465.1. NCBI lineage: Eukaryota > Metazoa > Chordata > Mammalia > Carnivora > Ailuridae > Ailurus > Ailurus styani. Next base: position 3,504,011 of record LNAC01000066.1, on the reverse strand, counting down.
GCCTGGCATAGCTGGACTTCAGTCCTGTCTTGCCTTTGGAAGGATCCTACTACAGCATCCATCCTCACATTGACCTCCTACCCTCTACCTTCACCTTATGGTTGTCTCATTTCTTCCAGAGGTGCCAAAAATCAGATCAGCCACCCAGACCAGAGCCACAGGAACTAGGTCCCCTCAATGGGGATACAGGTGAGTAGCCAGCCCTATAAATGCCCTCCCCACCATCCATGAAGTTTCCTACTTTATAATCAACAAAGCTGATATAGGTATTTAATTATCTCATGGGACCTTAGGTAGGTTACATTAATAGCAGTATTGTGTCTAAAATCAAGGAGGTTATACTCCTGACCTGTACTTGCCTATTCCTGGCTACTGATACCACACCTGGAATGCTGAGTTTATTTCCTGAAAGTACCTTTTCAGGAGAATCCAGAAAAATTAGAGGGAGTACAGTGGAGACAGATCAGGCTGGTGAGGAATCTGGAACCCAGTACTGTAAGGAGGAGTTCAAGGAGCAAAGAATGTTCTACCTGGAAAGAAGATGTTGCATTAAAACACAACCATTCTCTCCAAGGGTCTGAAGTGCCCTCAGAGAAAAGAAAGATAAGACTTGTTCAGTGTGACCCTGAGGTCAGCACAAGGGCCTCAAGGTGGCAGAAACAGGCAGGCAGAATTCAGTTCAATCTCAAAGGATGTTTTGTGTGATTGTTGGTTTAAAACCACCAGAGCTACCTAGTAATGAAATGAGCTCTCCATCCCTGAACGGGTTCAGTTACAGACTGGAGACTGGCAGGGCCATTGTAGATGCTGTTTAAGTACCAGATAAGCAAGTGGATCGGAATTCAGAGGCTCTGCAGTCTGCCTGCACACAAGAATTACCTGGGGGAACTTCAAAGATAGCATTCTGGGGACCTGCCGTAGACCAGCTCAACAAGGGTCTCTGGGAGTGGGGCTGAAGACTCTGTCCGGAAGTGATAATCTGTCTTTGTTCTAAGGTTCTCCCTGGCCGGGGCCAGTCCGGGTACTGGTCTTGTGGACCAAAGTTTGGGACCCTGAGCCCAATGGTTTGTGAGAGTCTGGGGTTCTCTGAAACTGACCACGGCCATCCCACAGGACCCAGGGCACTGACTTGCTTCCCCCAACCCCCATCCTGACAGGCAGCCAAGGACTGGCTTCCTGGCTAGCAGCCCTGCTCCTCACCTTTCTCCTCATGCCCTTTGCCAACCCTGTCTGTGGTGCTCTGTAAAAATAATATGAACGTTAGTAGTAATACCAACTATACCAGTGATTCCAACCCCTCTAGTGGTTGTCAGGAGCAATGATGACTCTCCAGAGAGCATTCAGTAAACGATAAAGCACATTTATTAAGCTATCTCTAAACGCCTGGCACGATGCTTACTGCCTTGTGTGCGTCAGCAGGCAGGGTAGGGTGGCCGTCAGGAGGTCTTGCTGTGGGATCAGACAGCGCAGTTTCCCAGCCCAGCCCCCGACTGTGAACGGCGTGATCCTGGGCCAGTCTCGTAACTTCTCTGTCCCTCAGTTTCCTCATCTGTGAAATGGGGATAAACATAGTCCCCACCACATTGGGTTGTTGTGAGGACTGCGTATTCCCTGTGAGGCACCTCGAACAGGGCTAGCATGTTCCTGGGCACGGTAAGCTCTCAGTATTCCTGACTCTCCCGGTGTCATTTCTGTTGCCATCGTTTCCTGATTTAATCATCTCCATTGTCCTGTGAGCTAGGTATTATCCCAATTTCCCATATTGGGTAACTGAGGCACAGAGAGGGTGGGTCATGCCTGAGGGGACACCCAGAGCCTGTTGGACTCAGAGTGGCATTGGCAGGGCCTGTTTTTGGAGTTTACCTAAGCAAGGGCTAGACGTCCTGTCTGCGTCTGCTTCCCACTCACAGCAGCCCCTCTGCCTCCATTGTGTGGGGGGGCTGCTAAAGGTCAGGGGTCACACACTCAGACACTCACAGGCCCCAGCAGGTAAAGCAGGTGATGAAGCAGCCCCTTCAACGTGCCCTCAGGAGAGACAGGCGAGGTCTGTGGCAAACAGCAGAGCCACGTCCTGGACGAAGCAGGAGACAGCTGTGCCTCGGCTTTGGCTCGTGGTCGGCACGAAGGTATACACTGCCAGGCCTTTGGCTTCTTCAAGAAAAGTTGGAAATCTGTGTATGAAGTAAAAGTTGCCCAACTATTAAGTCTTGGCAACTTTTTTTTTTACTTTATTTTTTTAAAAGATTTTATTTATTCATATGAGAGAGAGAGAGAGAGAGAGAGCAAGAGCATAAGTGGGGGGGCAGGGAGAAGGAGAAGCAGGCTCCCCACTGAGCAGGAAACCCTGTTTCGAGTGGGGCTCGATCCCAGGACCCCGGGATCATGACCTGAGCTGAAGGCAGATGCTTAACCAACTGAGCTGTCCAGGTGACCCCTTTTTTTACTTTAGATATTAGAGAGAGCAAATAGCACCGATATGGGCTGAGTCCGTCCTGTGAGTTACCAGCTCTGCTGTGGGTCACAGGGGACAGAATGAGACCACTGGCCCCTACACTAAGGAGGGTCTCCAAAGCCAGAGAGATGTGACCGGCTTCCACTGGAGGCTGATCTCCCAAATGACACCATTCTTGAGGGGGAGCCTGGAGTTCTCACCCCTTTGCCCTGGCTTTCCACAGCCTCTCTGCCAGGCCCTGGCCTCACCTCGGCTCTGGGTGAATTCTTTGCTTCCTCACCTGTAGCCACAGCCGTCCATCTCTGTGCAGAGCCTGAGGAGCCTGAGGAGAGCCAGAAGGAGATAACCAGAATTCTCCAGCAACACGAAGAAGACAGGAAGCGATGGGCACAACAGGTGAGACCAGGTGACACACAGCCCTTCTCTCTTCCTCTTGCTCAGCTAACCTTGCTCAATGCTAGAATGAGGACCACCTTTGGATTTTGGTGTTCTAAGTATCTCATACTCCTTTGCCAAGAAGGAAGTCCTTTATCTTTTGAACAAATATTTGTAATTGCTTGCATATAATTCATTATATTCATTGTACTCAGTGAACGATCAGGAAACACTGACACAGTAGAAGGACTTCCTGCCTGAAGCAGGTATCAAGATTAGAAGACTCCTACATCCCTTCCACCTAGACAATTCTCGGGGAGCCCCCTTCTATTACCTAAAGAAGGCAGAGTCAGCCACACCTGCTATATCTTGGCGGCCTTGTGCCCACTCTGAGCTCAGGTCATTCCATCACTCAGACAATGGGGTGGGGCTCTGGTCACCAACCTCTACAAAGCTCCAGGGGTTGGTATGTGAATAAGTGGGGCTGTGTTGAACCTGCTCAGTCTCATGCTGGGGGCCACCTCCCGCCCCCAGGTGGAGAAGGACAAGGAGCTAGAGCTTCGAGAGAAACTGGATGAACAGAGAAGACTCCTGGAGGGAGAGCATGAGGAGACCCTGCAAGGTAAGGATGGAGATACTGCACTAGCAAGGGTGTGGAAGGCTCCTTCTTTTGTCCCCGCCTTCCGAGTTCTCAGAGGAACTCCCACGGGCCCCACCTCCTGTCTCTGGCCCCTCCCTCCTACTGCTGGCCCCTCCCCCTGGCTCTGGCTGCCCCCTCTCGCCTCCGGTCCACAAAGAGTTGGTTGCTTCAGGGCTGGAATCTTCAGGGTCCTTGGACTTGTCCTTTGGACATGACTTTAAAACTGACACCCTGCTTTGTCTAACTTTAGTTGAGAGGTTTTTTTTCCCTTTCCATTTTAAAGCAATTCATATTCTTTAAAGACAATTTGAAACATCTAGTCAAATAGGAGATTTGTAAATATCCATATTCCTTTCCTACAATAATGACAGCTCTTAAATTTATAGTTAGGTTATTTTTTTCAAATTTTCAAATTTTTTCCCTCTTGTAATGTGATGTGACCATCATAAAAGTTTAGAATCTATGGGTTAAACAAAATGACCTTAAAGCATCGTGGTTAGGACAAGCTCTGCAGCCACAGGGAGTCCCTGGGTTTGGATCCCAGCCTCACCTCTTCCTCTTACTGGCTGTGTAATCTGGAAGAATCGGGTTAACTTCATCCATAGGGTCTTTATGAGAATTAAATGGTTTGAGGTACAGATAGATAAAATTTAGAACAATACCTAATATTTCACAAGATACTTAGCAAACAATTGTTAGTACTTATTATTTTCTTATTGAGAAAATTAAAATTGTGTGTAATTCCACCCAGAACTAGTCCCTGTTACCCCATGTGTGTGTCTACCTGGGATATTTATCTATACACGTACACACACAGACTTTGGTGGGGGGAGGAGATAAATTGTTCTCACTTTTTATTTTTAAGATTTTATTTATTTATTTGACTGAAAGAGAGAGATTACAAGTAGGCAGAGAGGCAAGCAGAGAGAGGAGGAAGCAGGCTCCCTGCCAAGCAGGCAGCCCAATGTGGGGCTCGATCCCAGAACCTTGAGATCACGACCCGAGCTGAAGGCAGAGGCTTTAACCCACTGAGTCACCCAGGTGCCCCAAATTGTTCTCACTTTGAATTCTATTAGCACCTGGTCATTTAACTTCTATAACAGAAGTTTTAGTAATTACACAGCATTCCAATGTCAGCCCTTGTTCATTTAACTGAGCCCTGATGGTTAGGCATTTAGGTAATTTCAAACGTCTGCCATTGTATATAATAGCAATGATACTTACACAGTGAACACTGTTCTGTAAAATCTTGGCCACATTCATGATTTTATCTTTAGAATAACCTTCTAGCAGAGTTGGTGTGATAAAGTTTATGCATTTTTTTTTATTTTGGTAAGAAACACGTGAGATGGTTACCATTAGTGACATTTTGTACCTTCAGAGATTCCCTGCCACCGTCACCCCTTCCTGTCCTAATACATGCTCATCACCCTGAGAGTGAGTCCATCCCCACCAAGCAGTCACTCCCTGCCCCTCCCCCGCCTCTGGCCCCTGGCACCCACCAGTCCACTCTCTGGCCATGGTTTCGTCCATTCTGGATGCTCACTAAATGGCATCATGCCATCTGTGATGCCCCATGTCCGCCTTCTCCACTCAGCACGGTGTTTGCTGGGCGTATCCCGGCGGCACTGTACATTTGCGCTATTTCTTTTTTCCCCTCCCATTTTAAAAGCTACTCCATTCCTTTTTATGGCTGAGTTGTAGTCCATTCTCATGGGCATGAACACGCCACACTTCGTAAACCACTCATTAGTTGATGAACACCGGGGCTGCCTCCACCCTTTGGCGACCGTGAATAGTGCCGCTAGTATGCGCACCTGCTTGAACACCCACTTTCGCTTCCCCTGGGTGTACACCCAGCGGTAGATTTGCGGGGTCCTACAGGAAATTTGTGCTTAACTTTGTGAGAGACGGCCGAACGGTCTGCTGCAGCCACTGTGCCACTCTGCGTCCCCACCATCGACTCCTAAGGGTTCCGATTGCCCCACAGCCTCCCCAACACTTGTCCTTTTCCGTTGTTGTTGCCATTGTTGCCATTCTAGTGGTGTTGGAGTGGTATCTCCTGGTGGTTTGGACTTGCATTTCCCTAATGCCCAGTGGTGCTAAGCAGCTTTTCATGTGCTTTTAGGCCATCTGTATGTGTTCTTTGGAGGTTAGGTACATTTTTAATGTTACTGAAACAGACCTAGAAATGTTATACCAGTGTTTCCTTTCATCATTGGTATTTGCATGATCTTTCCCGAGAACTATCTTTTAAAAATACAGGTAGGATTTTTTTTAAGATAGATAGATAGAGGGGCGCCTGGGTGGCTCAGTCATTAAGCGTCTGCTTTCGGCTCAGGTCATGATCCCGGGGTCCTGGGATCAAGGCCCGCATCGGGCTCCCTGCTCAGTGGGAAGCCTGCTTCTCCCTCTCCCCCTCCCCATGCTTGTGTTCCCTCTCTCGCTGTGTCTCTCTCTGTCAAATAAATAAACAAAATCTTTAAAAAAGAGAAAGAGAGAGATTTGAGAGAGAGAGAGAGAGAGAGCGGGAGCAGAGGGAGGACAGGGAGGGGGATGGAGGGGGAAAGAATCTCAAGGTGACTCCACGAAGAGCCCGACACAGGGCTCGATCTCATAACCCTGAGATCATGCGCTGAGCTGAAACCAAGAGTCAATCAATTCAGTAAGCCACCAGGTGCCCCCGGTTAGAATGATTTTATATATAAAATTTTAGATCCTGTTCTTTTCATTTAACATTGTTACCAACATGTTTCCAAATAATTATGCTGCTTGTAAATGTTGATAAAGTTAGACCATTGCATACACGGTTTTCCTTATATCCTGTGAGTCTAGACTTCCAGATTTTAACTGCTGTAAATAACACCGCTCTAAACGTCTTTTGCATAAAGATGTGCCCACATTTCACGATATGTCCTTAGATTCCCAGAAATGGAATAACTAGAACAGAGGTCTGAACAGTTTTAAGATTCTTGAAACATATTGCAACATTAGCACAAAATGTTTTGGAATGGATTTGAAGCCCTAGCCCTGGGAATTTGAAGAGCTGTGTTTTAATTCTAACGTGCTGTGCAATGTTGGGCCCATCACTCAACCTCAGCTCTGTTTCTACAAATCTAGAAGCTACCCTGAGTCTCAGGTCACTTTCCATATCTCTAAAATCTACCTTCCCCTTGTCATGACGCTATTGTAGGAAAACAGCTCTGTTCTCCATGTGTTGCTTTGATACTATTTTTAGCATTATAAATATATTGATAAGAAAATTTTCCTCATGTAAAAACCCCAGAGGAGAGGGGACTGCTTGTCTTGAGTTCTTCCCATCAGGTAGAATTCCTTCATAATTATTTGTAAATCACTAAGCTTATATTAGGTGGTACACAACTGTGTGTTAGGTGAATGACTAAAAACATAGTGGGAGGGAAAATATAGGATTTTTTGTGCTTGGGAGACAGTACATAGATACTTAGGAGAAGCTAGTGGTGGTTTTTCACCTTTGATGACCCTTTGTTGTCTTTTATTTTCTCTTCTTGTTTTTATTTTTTAAACTATCATACAGTAAAATTGACTTTCTTGGCATACAGTTCCATAAATTCTAACACAGGTATACATTGACATACTCACCACCCTAATCTGATACAAAAGAGTTCCAACTCCCCCCAAATTCTCTCAGGCTATCCTTCCCTTTTTTTAAGATTTTATTTTATTTTATTAGAAAGAAAGAGAAAGAAAGCACATGAGCAGGGGAAGGGGCAGCGGGAGAAGAAGAGAGAGAATGTCAAGCGGACTCCGCACTGAGCAAAGGACCCTGACAGGGGGCTCCGTCCCACAAGCCTGAGATCACGACCTGAGTGGAAACCAAGTCAGCTGAGCCACCAGGCTCCTGACTGATTCGCCCAGGCGCCTCTCATGCTACCCTTCTGTCCTCAACTCCGCCACTACTCCAATTCCTGGCACCCACTGATTCGTCCCCCATCACGATAGTTTTGTCCTTTCCAGATTGTTTTATAAACAAAGTAATACCTGATTTTTGATAGTGGCCTCTTTCACTCATCATGGCATCCCTTTTTTTTTTTTAAGATTTTATTTATTTATTTGTTTGTTTGTTTGTTTGTTTATTTGAAAGAGAGAGAGGGACCATGAACTGGGGGGGCGGGGCAGAGGGACCAGCAGACTCCCCGCTAAGCAAGGAGCCAGACGTGGGGCTCCCTCCCAGGACCCTGGGATCATGACCTGAACTAAAGTCAGAGGCTTAACTAACTGACTGAGCCACCCAGGCGGCCCTCATCATGACGTCTTTGAGATTCATCCAAGTTATGTGTATTGATAGTTCAGGGTTTTTTTCACTGCTGAGTTGTATTCCATTATTTACTCATTCATTTATAGGACATTTAGTTTGTTTCCAATTTGAAGCGAATGTGAGTAAAGCCTCTTCTGAACATTCACGTACAGATTTCTGTGTGTTCATAAATTTCCATTTCTCTTGGGTAAATAATGCAGAAGTAGGATGGAGAGGCCATATAATAAATATGTGTTCAGCTTTATGGGAAACAGCAAACTGGTTTCCTTAGTGGCCATGATGCTGCCTTCCCACGAGCCATCTAGGGATTCCACTCTTCCTTCTCGCTAAACACGTGCCAATTTTTCTTTTAAATTTTAGCCATTCTAATTGGTATGTGGCGCTATCTCATCATGAGTTTGATTTGCGTTTCAGTAATGACTAATGATGTTGACCATTTCTTCTTGTGCTTACTTGCTGTCTGTGTATCATCTGGTCAAATGTCCATTCAAATCTCTTACTCATTCACTAGCTTGCTTGTTCTTATGCTGAGTTTTGAGAGATCTTTTTGTATTTTGGATGCAAGTCCTTTGTATTTGCGAATATTTTCTCCTAGGCTGGAGGGTTTTTTTTTTTTCTTCATTCTCTTAACAATGTTTATTATAAAGCAAAGCTTTTCATTTTATAAATTCCAAATTTATTATTTTTTCTTTCATTCCTTATGCTTTAGGTATCATATCTTGAAAATTCTATGCTAAACCCCAGGTAACAAAGATCTTCTATGTTGTCTTCCAAAATTTGTGTAGTTTTAAGTTTTACATTTAGATCTATGACCCATATAATTGTGTGATTTTTCTTCTTTGGATTGTTAATATTGTGGATTACATTGATTTGAGTTTCAAATTTTGAACTAAACTTGTATTCCTGGCATAAGCCCTATCCGGTCATGTTAATGTATTCTTTATGTATTGCTCAACTTGATTTGCTAATACTTTACTGAAGATGTTTGAGTCTGTGTTTATGAGGGCTGTTTTTCTGTACTGTCTGTCTAGTTTTAGTTTCAAGGTTTGCTTGCTTCATGGAATGAGTTGAGAACTGTCCCTTTGTCTTTCATTTCTGGAAGAGATTGTATAGAAGTGGTATTGTATCATTTTTAAATGTTCCATAGAATTTGTGAATGAAACCATCTGTTCTCAAACATTTCTATTCCAGAAAGTATTTAAGTACAAATTCAAATTCTTTAGTAATTATAGGAATGCCCAGGTAATGTGTTTTACCTTGGGTGAGTTTTGGCAGTTTTTGGTTTTTCAGGAATTGGTACATTTCATCTAAGTTGTGGAATTTATATGCATAGAATTGCTCATAATAATCTCTTACTATTGTTTTAAATATCTTCTGTGTCTGTGGTGATATTCCCTCTTAATTTCTTGATATTGGCAGTTTGTGTATTCTCTTTTTTCTTTGTCAGTCTTGCTTAAGTCTTACCAACTTTATTAATCCTTTCCAAAAACCAGCTTTTGGTCTCACTGATGTTTTTTCTGATTTTCCCATTTTCAATCTCATTGATTTCTGTTATTTTTATTTCCTTCTGTTTGCTTGCTTTATATTTAGTTAACTCTTCTTTTTACGATTTCTTACACTAGGACCTTAGATTACTGATTTAAGACCTTTCCTAACAGAAGCATTTAGTGCGACAAATTTCTTCCTAACACTGCATTTCTGCATCCCACAGAATGAGGTGTTGTATTTTCATTTTTGTTCAGTTCAAAATATTTTCTAGTTTCCCTTGAGACTTCCTCTTTGGCTCATTGAACACTTATAAGTGTTTGGAGATTTATAGTTCTCTTTCTGTGACTGATTTCCAGTTTGATTTCACTATGGTCAGAGAACAGAGTTTGTATTTTGCTCCTCTTATAATTTGTTAAGGCTTGTTTTATGACTCAGAATATGATCTATCTTGTGAATGTTTCATGTGCACTTGAAAAAAATGTGTATTCTGCTACTGTAAGTTGTAGCTTATAAATTAGTTAAATCAGGGTGTTGACAGTGCTCACTTCTTCTATCTTCTTACTGATTTTATGCCTCCTTTTTATTTTTTAAAGATTTTATTTATTTATTTCACAGAGGGAGAGAGATCACAAGGAGGCAGAGAGGTAGGGAGAGGAGGAAGCAGGCTCCCTGCTGAGCAGAGAGCCCGATGCGGGCCTCGATCCCAGGACCCTGAGATCATGACCTGAGCCGAAAGCAGAGGCTTTAACCCACTGAGCCACCAGGCACCTTATGCCTCCTTTTTCTACTGAATGCTGAAGAGTGTTGAAATCCGCTGCTATAATTGTGTATATTTGTCTATTTCTCCTTTCAGTTCTGTTAGTTTTTGCTTCGTGGATTTCAAAGCTCCTTTGTTACATATATAAATATTTAGGATTGTTATGTTGACTTCTTGATCATTATATAATGTCAACATCTTTATCCCTGATATTATTCCTTATTCTTAAGTGCACTTCATCTGAAATGAATACAGCCACTACTGCTCTCCTTTGATTCATGTTCTTTGTTCTACCTTTTGACTTGTAATCTACCTGTGACATATATTTAAAGTGGGTTCCTTGTAAGTAGCACATAGCTGAGTATTTTTTTAAAGATCCAGTCTGACAATCTCTGTCTTCTCTTTAGGATGTTTAGACCATTTAGTTTAGTGTTCATACTGATATGGTTGGATGTAGTCATTTTTTGTAATTGTTTTCTGGTTGTTCTGTTTTTTTTATGCCCTACATTCCTTTCTCTACTTTCTTTTGGAGTATTTGAACATTTTTTACTATTCCATTTTTAACTTTCCCTGGTCTTTTTTCTATATCTCTTTGTATATTTCTTGTGTGTGTGTGTGTGTGTGTGTGTGTGTGTGTGTGTGTGTGTGTGTGTGATTGCTCTAAGAATTACAAAATACTTTAGAGTCTACTTAGAATTCACATTTTGCCACTTCCAGGGGGATGTAGAAAGCCTACCATCAGTTGGTTGGGCATCTGCCTTCAGCTCAGGTCATAATCCTTGATCCTGGGATCCAGCCCACATCAGGCTCCCTGTTCAGTCGGGAGTCTGCTTGTCCTTCCCCCTCTGCCCCTCCCCCCTGGTTGTGCACGCATGTGCACACACTCTCTCTCTCTCTCTCTTTCAAATAAATAAATAAAAATCTTTAAAAAAAAAAAAAAGAAAGAAAGAAAGAAAAAAGAAAGCCTATTATCCTGTAGGTCCCTATCTTCTCTCCTTTTTGTTGTTCCAGCCTTAGGTATTACATCTACATATATTGAATGCCCCATCACATAATATTACACTGTTTAGAACATTGATTTACCATCTATCATATTTTAAAGAGCATGAGTGGGGGAAGAAGAAGAAGACTGGTCTATGATATTACCCACGCATTCACCAGTTCTGTTGTTCTTCCTATACTCTTGAAGTTCCGAATTTCCCTCTGGTATCATTTGCTTTCTTTTTTTTTTTTTTTTTTTTTTTTTAGATATCATTTGCTTTCTGTCTGAAGAATTTCCTTAAGCAGTTCTTTTAGAAGGTCTGTAGGTGAGGAATTACCTTAGTGTTTCTTCATCTGAGAATGTCTTCATTTCACTTTTCCTGAGGATATTTTCACTGGCTATATGATCCTAGATTTACAGTTCTTTTATTTTGGCCATTTTATTCCCTATTTATGATCTTACTCTCTCTAATCACCAAGGTTTCTAATAAGAAATCCACAGTCATTCAGACTGTTGTTTCCTCTAAGTAATGCATCATTTTTTCTGGGTTAGTTCCAGATTTTTTCTTTGTCATTAGTTTTCAAAAATAATATGTCTGGGGATGCCTGGGTGGCTCAGTCAGTAAGCATCTGCCTTTGGCTCAGGTCATGATCCCAACATCCTGGGATCGAGCCCTGCATTGGGCTCCCTGCTCAGGGGAGAGCCTGCATCTCCCTCACTCTCTTCCTCTGCCTGCCACTCCCCCTGCTTGTGCTCTCTCGTTCTCTCTGACAAATAAATAAATAAATAAATAAATAAATAAATAAATAAATAAATAAAATCTTTTAACAAAAATGATATGTCTGGGTGTGGATTTCTTTGGGTTTCCCCTGTTTGGGGTTCAGTGGGTGTCTTCAGTCTGTAGGTTTTTATTTTGCCAGATTTGGGAAGAATTCAACCATTCTCTCTTCAAATACAGTTTCTGTACCACACGCTTTCTCTTCTCTTTCTGAGACTTTGATACACAAATGTTAGACCTTTTTGGATTGTTTTATAGGTCCCTGAGGCTTTGTTCACTTTTTCTCAATCATTTTTCTCTTAGTTGTTCAGACTGCATAATCTCTATTGATCCATATTCAAGTTCACTGCCTCTTTATCTGCGTCATATCTATTCTGTTACTGAACCCACCAACTGAGTTTTTTTAATTTCATTTATTATACTTTTTAGTTCTAAAATTTCCTTTGGTTCTTTTTTTTTCTTTTTCTTAACATTTTATTTATTTATTTCACACACACACACACACACACACACACACACACAGATCACAAGTAGGCAGAGAGGCAGGCAGAGAGAGAGGAGGAAGCAGGCTCCCTGCCGAGCGGAGAGCCCTATGTGGGCCTGGATCCCAGGACCCTGAGATCATGACCTGAGCTGAAGGCAGAGGCTTTAACCCATTGAGCCACCCAGGCACCCACCTTTGGTTCTTTTTTAATAGCTTCTATATATTTACTAAGGCTTTCCTTTTTCCATTCTTTTCAAGAGTACTCACCCTTACTTCATGAGACATTTTTATATCAGCTGTCTTAAAGTCTCTGTTAATAATTCCAACATCTGTAGCATCTTAGTGTTGGCATCTGCCGAATGTCTTTCTCAGCCAAGTTAAGATTTTCCTGCTTCTTTGTATGCTAAGCAATTTTGGATTTTTATGCTGAGCCACTTTGGATTTGTATGCTGAGCCATTTGGATTCATATGCTGAGCAATTGTATATGATACCCTGAAATATTTGAAAACATGAGATTCTGAGTCTTGTTTAAAACTCTTGGTTTCACGGTACTTCAAATTCTGGTGTTCTTGCCCAATCTCCCTGCTACCACTTAATTTTCAGAGTCAGCAAATAGCTAGTCCATCCATTCTATCTAGGTTTTATAGCTACATTGAGTAGGACAGACTATATGGAATGTACATTCTCTAGCTTACCTGGAATCAGAAACTGTCGTGATAGGCAAATTACAAACTCGGCCCATAATTGGAAAAAGTTCAGTCTGTCATTTTTATGTCGCTGATCTCTTAAATTTTGGACAGCTCTGTCACATTTATATGCCTGAACACTGTTTTCTCTCTGTCACTGCCCACTGAGACACAGGCCTACTATATACCTGGGGCCTTTGGTTGTATGAAACTTTTTTTTTCCCTGTCCTCTCTGTCCTACTTCCCATCCCACCCATTGATTGGTCACTTCCCCGTTGTCTTCTTTCAGCTGAGACAAGGTTGGAATTTTCCACAGGGAATGCCTGGGTGGCTCAGTTGTTAAGCATCTACCTTCGGCTCGGGTCATGATCCCAGGGTCCTGGGATCGAGGCCCATGTTGGGCTCCCTACTCAATGAGAAGCCTGCTTCTCCCTCTCCCTCTCCCACTCCCCCTGCTTATGTTCCCTCTCTCGCTGTGTCTCTCTCTGTCAAATAAATAAATAAAATCTTTTTAAAAATTAAAAAAAATTAAAAAGAAATATAACTATATTGATTTGGAGGAATAATAGCAAATCTGCACAGCACTGCCCAGTCTGGAAAGCTCTTGTGTGTCCTTTTCTCATGTCATCCTTGGGTCTTCCCTTAGAACAGCTCATTTCACAGTTGAGGCAGTAGAACATTTTAATATCTGAAGTGATCCTCTCAAGGTTCCTCAGTTGTGGAAGAAACAGAATGAGGACAAAGTAGATTTCCAGGCCCCAGAGTGAATGTACTTACTGCAGTTCTGTGCCCTGGTTTGAGAAATAATGATTTAATGGTTTCAAAGTCTGGGTAACCCAGCTTGCAAAACATCGGCCCTGCGCATTGTCATGGCATGGCGAGCCAGATGAACAGGCTTGGGTCTTAGCCTCAGTGAGGCATGGGTGGCTCTGATAATCTGGTAGGGCTCACAGTTCCTCCCAAGATATCATTTGTTTCCATTTCCATGAGCTTTGATTAAATCTCTACTATATTTCTGGCACAGCCGCAAGCCCAGTAAACGAAGGATGAATAAGACCATCCCCAGCCCCCTATGGGCCCCTTATGATCACCCAGGTTCTCCGGGCCTCACAGGGCCTGCCAGGAGGCTTGAGGGTGAAGTGCCTGGGTGTCTGAGCTCACGGAGGTCTCCTTTCCCTACAGTCCTCAGGGCCTCACATGACCAGGAGAAGGAAGCCCTTACCCACTCCTTCCAGGAGGCCAAGGCGACCCTGCAGGTGAGAGGGAACTCATGGCCATCTCTGCGGGGGGAGGGGAAGACCTGCAGGAAAGCCACCTGACCTCTACTTAGGTGTGAGCGACAGAAGTGAGTGTCTTCTGTGTATCCAGCCCCACGATGTGGTGGCTGAGCTATTAGCTCCAGAGGACTTGGTGTGAGATCAGGGTTGGCCTGTTTCTCTGAGAACTGTGGTGGGAGGCTCTTGGAGACCCCATGGGCCAGGTACCACGCTGCAACCGGGTGGGCAGCTGGTTACATGGGAGCTGAGAAAGCACGAAGGAAGGCATCTGAGCCGATTTATCAGGTCAGGGCCTTTCCAGAGGGAGGAAACCTTAGCTGGAACCTGAAGGATGGGTTAGAATTCTTCTGATGAAGAAGAGTAAGAGGGGTGCCCTCGGTAGAAAAACAGTGTGCTTAAAGACATAGAGAAGAGGGGGAAATGTGATCACCTGTGGAGCTGAAAAAAGTCCAAGATGCGCCAGGATGAAGAGCATGAGTAAATGGGAACTAAGGCTGGAGAGGAGGCAAAGGCCAAGTGGTGGGGCCCATGAGCCACATGAAAGGCGCGCTCTATCTGGAAGGTACTGGGCAGGATTTGGGTGCAGGAAGCTCTTGGGAGGGGAACCTAGGAGGCAAGAATGCACCTGGCAGTGGGAGAACTGAGAGGGAAGACTGAGAAAGTGCAGAGCCCAGCTTGGGTGGGCTTTGAATGTCAAGTTAGCACCACCAGCCCTGAACACCTGGACATTGTCCCCGAGGGCACTGGGAGTCGTTAAAGGCTTTATGACCAGAGATGGGGCCGGGATGTTTCAGGCAGCAGTTGAAGCAAATCAAGCCTGCATATCGGTGGGTAGGGCAGAGTGAAGATAGATGGAGGAACCCAAATCGTCCCCTCTCTGGGATGCACAGAAGTCCACCTCCAGCCTTTATGACCCAGCCTTTGACCATCTCGCTCCCACTTCCTTCTCCAGGAGACCATTGAAGGACTGTCCTCACAGCTGGCGGTCTTCCAGGCCAAGATGAGGAGGGTAGAAGAGTCCATTCTGAGCCGAGACTATAAGAAGCACATCCAGGCAAGTGGCAGTTCACCTGGAAGCTTTTCCTTCTCGAATCTCTGGGGAGGTCAGGGTCTGGGCAATGGGAAAGGCTGGGCCCTCTTCAAGGCCAAGGCTCAACCTGACACTCCTACTTTCACAAGGGCCTGGAAGAAACAGGGTCCCCATGTCACTGAGGGGGAAAGTAAGGCTGAGAGAGAAGCATAGAGGATAGTAAAGTGCTTGGGCTCTGGATTCGGAAGGAACTAGGTGCAAAGAGCTAACCTGGCACTTAGCACAAGCAACTTAACCGCTCTGAACTACAGTTCCTCATCTATGGTGGGAACGGGGCTTGTCCTAGAGGGTATCATTAGGCTAGAAGGAGATGGAGCATATTAAGCACTTACCGTGAGCTGAGGGAGGGAGGTGACTGGGGGGAGGCAAACAGTGATTTGGAGGCAGAATGGGAGAGCAGCAGGTAGCACGTGTCCCTCTCTCCCTGCCTGCTGGTCTGATGAGATCATTCTGCATCCCTGTCTAGGACTATGGGAGCCCCAGCCAGTTCTGGGAACAGGAGCTGGAGAGTTTACACTTCGTCATTGAGATGAAGAACGAGCGTATTCACGAGCTAGACAAGCGGCTGATCCTCATGGAAACAGTGGTCTGTGCTCCGAAGCTGCTGGGGGCGACGCAGCCTCAGGCTTGGCCTTTCTGAACATTTGCTCTGTAAAGTGTGTGGAGGGAAGGCCCTTTGCAGAGGCTCTAGCCTGGGCCACACCAGCTTGGACCTGCCACCCATGCTGGCCCCGGAGACAGCGGGGGCCGGTCTGTGGCCAGTCTGGGTCAAGCACTGACCCCTTCTCATATGGGCCCTGTGCTTTTCTGGGCTCTTCCTGCTGCTCTAACTTGGGGGACCCCAGGGCAGGTACCCGGGCTAATCGGGAGGGGCAGGCAGGGGTTACATGCCAGGCAGGGGCTGGGGAAGAAGGCAAGGCTGAGCAATCAGACAGAAAGGAGGCCAGAATCATCAAGGATGGGCTTGGGGAGTGGTGGGCATTGAGCACACTGATGGCTTTGTCTCCACGAGAAGGGAGGCCTTGGGAAGCCAGGGTGGCATCCAAACAGAGACTATGTTACTCCAGAAGAAATCTCCCTGCTCGTGGGTGCCGCACAACCTCTATTCTAATCAGACCATCGCAGATGCTCCCTGTGAATTTTGTTCAACCATTTCTGTGGAATAGCATAACAGACACATGTAATTTTATTTATATAGATTATATCCTTCTGACTTTGGAGAACCAAAAATATCCTTCCCTTTACGCACTGATGGAGACATTAGATGGGCGTGGCTGTACTCTTTTGCTACGTCTCATGTGGCAAAATTAAAAACTGGCAGCCCTGCGTTCACTCCTTGGGTATGTTTTTTAAAGTAATCTTATTGCTTCACAAAATGAAACATCGAGTCCAGAATGAGTCAGTGTTTTCAGCGACCACAGATAAGAGGGAGGTGCTGGAATATGTTGTGCCATGTGAGGTTGGTGGCTTTCTGAGCTCCTTCTGATTTGTTACAGAAAGAAAAAAATCTGATGTTGGAGGAAAAAATCTCCACCCTGCAGCAGGAGAACGAGGACCTCCATGTCCGGGCCCGCAACCAGATGGTTATGTCAAGGTAGCTGTCCCCCCGTCCCCTGTCCTCCCCTCGCCACCATTTGGTCAACACCTCCGGTTGGGAGGGTCTCAGAGAATCCGGGAAATGGACTGATAGGCGGGCTCAGGCCTTTCTTGGGAATGTGGGTCCCTCTTTCCTTGAGAGTCAAGAATCCCAGGGACCATCTCTGCCCAGGAACCTCAGTCCCAGTGTCCCGATTGGTATCTGTCCCCACCCTGGCTGAGTCGGCTCCACGGCAAAGCCCAGTACAGGAAGAGAGGACAGGAAATGTCTAACTGGGGTGACCTAATGAACGAATGAATGAGCGTACGTGAATGGAGGAGCCCATTCTAAACGCATGGTGAATGAGAGCCACGATCATGTGTCAGACTTAATTCACTGAATTCTTTACATATTATCTCACCTAAGCCTTATAATTACTCTAAGAGCCGGTCCCCCTATTAGCACCCCCGTTTTACAGATGAGGCAACTGAGATTTGGCAGGAGTCAAGAACTCGTTCGGGGTTACACAGCCAAGAGGTGGGGCAGGTCTGAACCCAGAGCTATCTGCGTGTGGGGGCCACGCTGCTCCGTCAAGGGATCCAAGGACCTCTCGCGTCCAGGGCGACGACAGGGCGGTGGGGGCCCTGATGCGGGCGGGCGGCCCCTCTGAGGAAGGCCCCCTGGAGGAATGGGTTGGTTGGTGCAGCCGCCGCCTGCCGTTCCCCCCTGGCAACGCGGGCCTCTGTCCGCACCCACAGGCAGCTCTCCGAGGACCTGCTTCTCGCCCGCGAGGCCCTGGAGAAGGAGTCCCAGCTGCGGCGACAGCTCCAGCAGGAGAAGGAGGAGCTGCTGTACCGGGTCCTCGGGGCCGACGCCTCCCCCGCCTTCCCCCTGGCCTCTGTCACCCCCACCGAGGTCTCCTTCCTCGCCAGCTAGGGCCCAGGGCCTGGGCCTTCCACGGCGCCTGTGGTCACAGCTCCCCCTTGAGGACGTACCGGAGAAGACAGCAGGAGCCTCGGGGCTTCTCCCGGGACGGGCGGAGGGCAGAGTGAGGCGGGAGCCCGGCTGGGTGCCCCGCGAGCCCTGGGGGCCTGGGCCATTCAGGATCACCCACCGGGCTTCGAGGCCCCAGATGCGCCTTCCCTTGAGTTGGCCCAGGGAACAAGCAAGAAGAGTCCTTCCATCCTAACCTGTTCTCTCTGTTCAAACCAGGGAAGTCCTGAGCGTCTTCCAGGGACAGCCAGCGCGGCTGAGGCCATCTGACAAAGGGACAGCCCTCCCTGGTCCCGACTTGGTAGCTTTCCCCAGATGTTCTCGCCTCTGTTCAGACCCTCCCTTAGCCTCAGTTTACCTGCCCTCTAAAGCAGCCAGGGGAACTGAACGAATGAGACTTGAGTCACTACAGTGTCCCATTCTAGGTTTGTTCCAAGGTCAGACAAGGGGCTGGGGGGACAGGGGAGGAAGTGGGCCAAACCCCGGGAATCAACAGGGAAAGGTGGGCAGCTGGAAAGGGGGTCGCTGGAGGCCCGCGGGGCTGGCGGTGCCAGGGCCCAATCCAGCCAAGGCAGGGGCTGGGCATGACCTGGGGCATGCTACCGCTCCAGGCCCCAGAGTCTGGTCAGCTCAGGGGTTAAGCCAGAGATCCCCCTCCTGACCAGGCAAGGCTCACTCCCTCAGCCCTCCGGGTCTCTCCGCCTCAGGGCTTCTTTGTGGGTCTGGACACACCAGCTGCTGGAGCTGGAACCCCATCCCTGTACAGATGAGGAAAGCAGGGTGGGGAGTGGGGTCCACAAAGCCAGGACTAGGACCTCAGCTGTCATCCAGCTCTTAGCCCATTGTGCTTGTTTTTCTCCTCAGGCTCTGGAAAAATCAGTTGTGTGACTTAGTCTTTCTCCTCTTTCCTCTACCTGCCCCCCCCCACCAACTACCAGTCTCTCTCTTCCTCCTGCTCCCTACCTTTACTCCTACCACACCTGATGCCAGGTGCCAGGACCCCAGAGCCTGGTCCTCAGCTTCCCCATCAGTGCAGAGGGGTGGCTGGAAAAACCAACCTCGGCAGGCCTATGCAGCCCAGACCGTCTGTGGATTTAATATTCTTCTCAGGAAGCGTCAGGTCAGCTGGATGCTATAAGGAGAACCCGTCTCCTGCACAGAGCATTTTACTTCAATGCTCTCACACACACTCCCTCCAGTCAGCTACCTAAGAATCTCAAAGCCAGTTCTCATCCCTCTTCAGCCGCAGAGCAAACTGAGATCGCAGGAGCCGGAGGGCCTTGCCTGAGATTCCCAGATCCAGCCCCAGGCCCTAGACCAGCAAGTAAGAAAGGTCAATCCAGCAGACCTGAAGTTTGCTCCATCAACCCAGACTGCCTTCTTCATTCCCCCAGATCTGGTCTTCAGCCATTTCTTGTTCTGGAGTTCAGAAGTGACTCTCTTTCTCCATTTCTCCCCTAGTAGGGCTGGCTAGGGGAGTGCTGAGCTGCTTCTCTGGCTAGGAGCAAACAGGTTATCTATCTGGGAGCCTTGGGAACAGCTCTAGAGTGAAGTACACTTGTAGTTCATGTGGCTTTTTCCAAAGTTTGTCTGGGATACGCTGGTTCATTGCACATTAATAGGTATGACCAAGAAAAGAATTGATAGCCAAGTAATTTGAGAAACTCTAGATTGAATCAAGTTAAACAGATCTGCAAAGTGCAGGACTTCTCAGAACCTTTAATATGCTAATGCGAACTGCAAATTTCCAAGAAGGAAGCAGAGTATCCAGCATTTTCTAAACTCCTTTGACCAACTTCCTACCCCAACCTAAGCACTTCAGCCTGCAGAATGCACTTTAGAAAGCATCGTTTTAATGGAGAAGGGCTAGGCTGGAGAAGGGGCAAGTTGTGGGGAACAGGGATTCCCTCATGTAGCCTATGGCAGAGGTGAGGAGATAAACTGTAGTCACGCCCTCACCCTGGGACAGACAAGCAGTGGAAACTATGGTATTGTGTTTATTTGGCGCCTGTGATTTCCTGGGAGAGGGAGGAAGAGACTCCTCACCGAGGACCCCTGCTAGTGGCAGGGACCATCGGGCAGTATGTCCTGACTAGCCAGTGGCTCTGGGCTCCCTTCTGGTGTACTGGTACCCCACTGGCCCTAGCTTTGCCCAGCCTTGCTGTGGGGGCTGATGTTGGAGGGAAGGCTGGCCTTCAGAACAGCTCAGGGCTTGGAGGAAGGCTGTGAGGTTGATGCAAGGCGTGGAAGCAGTGATGGGTGGGCAGAGTCTAAGGGGTGAGTGCAAAGGTTCTTTTTACACTCTTTTGGGAGTAACAACTCCTTGGCATCAAAAACACCAAGGTTCACATGGTTACCTACCCCTGTTTCAGCCCATTGCTCCACACCAGCATGCCTGCAGCCAGGGAGGGAGCTAGGAAGGGGCAGGGGAGACATGAGGGCTCCTGGTCATATGGACACAGTGGTAGCAGTGCCCGTGCCCTGAAGGTTGGTGGCCCGGCAGGTGTAGATGCCAGGGTCCCCAGCCCGGGCCTCTTCCACATACACGGTGCTCCCTGCCTCCTGCTGTATTTGGCCTTCTCGGCAAACAACACTGGCCCACTCGCTGATGTAAGGGGGTCGGCCCAACTGCAGGGACAAAAAAATAACTGTTCGTCAGCCAGCCCAGGTGTCTGACTCAGGCACCAGCAGGCAAGTGAGAGGCACTGGGTATTCCTTCAGGGACAGGGACTCGTTCACGGTAATACATGCAGATCAGAGCACCTGAAGGGCCAGATTCTTTGTGGCAAATGTGAGCTTCTCAAGTCCCTGGGGAGAAGCTGGGGTCTCCTCCCTGACTCAAGGAGATGCAGGAAGTAACTTGGCTGGGAGAAGCCTCCCCCCCCCCAGTAAGGCACTCTGCTTTTGTGTGGTTGTTAATGGGTGCTACCTCCCCAGGGGGGAGGGGTTCTATTATGAAAATTGTTTGGGAAACACGGAGTCAAGCAAAATTAAATTGGAGAGACGCAGACCACTGAGTCTGTCACAGGTGCGTGTGAGTTGTGAATCTCCAAGGTGAAAGGAAAAAACACTTTTTTTCGGGGTTTGAGGCTGGACTTTTTGCTATCCTACCATTCCAAGGAACATATCTGGGGGGAAAGCTGGCCCAGCAAAGCCATATCTCCCAACCGTCTCTGTGTTCTTTTCCCCTTGTTGGGTCTCAGTTTCCATGTTGGACAAGTGGGAGAATGATCCCCCACTCTTTCCCTCCTAAGACCTCTGGAGACGCTTTCTCCTCCTTCACCTCACCTCACCTCACCTTCACCGTGTCTTTGCTGGTCCAGCCCTCCCTCCAAGGCTCATGTCGAATTCCAGCTCTTCCAAGAAACCCTTTTAAGAATTCCTGAAGTTGTCAGTGCTGGTTGGTCTGTGTGACCCAGCTGCTCTCCAGACGTTTGAGGGTTATGGGGGTAAGTTCTTTGAGAGGAAGAAACATCACTGCCACCTGTCCAACAACACCTTAGGGAGATCTGACCCAAGGCAGGTGCCCAGGGGATAGTTGCTAAAGGGTTTCTTCCATCTCTTATTACATGCACACTGACCACAAGGCCTGAGCACTTGCCCCAGCCCCGTGTTCATGAGATTTGAGCCAGTCTGGTCTCAGCTTGAATGTCACCTCAGAAAAGACTCCTTGACCACTCTATCTTAAGAAGACCCTATCATGTTGCCCTGTTGTATCCTCGATGTAGCACTTAGTATTCTCTCCATGATCATGGTCATTTCCCACTTCTTCCTCCCTGTTGTAGACTGGATGCCTGCAGACAGCAGAAGCCAGAGCTCTTTTTGCCTCATCCTTGTGGTCTCCGCCCTAAGAACCGTGTCTGGCATGTGGTGGCTGCTCAGTAACTATTATTGGATAAATTAACAAAGGAACACATTATACATTTTATACAGTAAACTAAATGAGGAAACTGAGGTCCAGAAATGGGAAGTGACTTGCCCAAGGTCACTCAGAGTAGCAGTCCGGCAGTGGTTCCACTCGGCCATGATCGCTCCCGACCCTCAGCCTAATTCCTCACTCCTGTGCTCTTGGCCAACACACCAACACCACAGACACACACACCTGAAGGCTTTTCTTCCCCTCTGCTTACCTTCTGCCCTGGATATTCCCAGACAAAACCCATGGCAATCTCCAGCTCACCCAGAGCCATACAAATCACACTGAAATTCTCTCCCAGTTGCACTGATGTTGGTGAAGCTTGGATAGTGGGTGTGAGGGAGGAAGATGGGTCTGCTATGGAGAAGATGGGAGAGAAACAGGGACAAACCTGTTGAACTGATTGTTAGAACAGTTGAGTGAAATGAATGGGCTGAATGGTTATGTTCAGAGGATGAATGGTTGGTTTGGTTGAATTGATAGACAATGGGTAGTTGATGGAACAGGTGATCTGGTGGAGGATGGATGAATGGGATGATGGATTTGAGGGAAGACGGATGAATGGAATGGTGTGGCATGATTGAGAATGAGTGCATGGACAGAAAGCCTGGGGATGCAAGGTTGCTCAATAACTGATTGGCTTGCTGGGTGGACAAGACTGCGACTACATGGGGTGTTGTTGAAAGTTGGTTGGTTGTTTAGAGTTCCATAATCCACAGAACCCAAATCTGAGGTCCCTAAAGGAAGCATCTCTCCCCATATCCTCCCTTGCCCTGCCCACCCAGGCCCTAGGCCCACGCACAGTTGGTGTAAATCAGCATGTACTTGGTAGAGACTTGTCTCCAGCCACCCAGGCTGGCCAAGCAGAAGAGGGAGCCAGCCGAGGAAGCTCGGGGCCGGTGGAGGTGAGCCCTCCTTCACATGGAAGCAGATGTCAGTCCCATCCCATCCACTGGGACTTCCTCTGGGGGGAACTCCCGAGGCAGTGTCCCCTGGGCCAGAGGGTTGGTCACCTGACAAGGAAGCAGGACCGGCTGATGGCTGCGCAATTGCACCACCTCATAATAATCCTTGGGGGGGGGGGGACAAAGAGCTCCTCTGGGTCTGGGAAGGAAGGAGGGAGGGAGAAGAATCAGCTTGGCCTCGATGAGTTGTTTCCTGATGTTCTGCCACCCACAAGCGTGGGGTCCTTCATGGGGATTTATAATCCCACTTTCCCTTCCCATTCTCAGTCCTAGACTGCTAGCTCCAGCTTTGTCATTTTGATCGACGTTCTTGGAGACCCCGACTTTAGGGCACCGTGGAGAAGGTGAAGGTCTTTTTTTTTTTTTTTTTAAGATTTTATTTATTTATTTGACACAGAGAGAGAGATTACAAGTAGGCAGAGAGACAGAGAGAGGAGGAAGCAGGCTCCCCGCTGAGCAGAGAGTCGGATGCGGGCCTTGATCCCAGGACGCTGACATCATGACCTGAGCCCAAAGCAGAGGCTTTAACCCACTGAGCCACCCAGGCGCCCGAGAAGGTGAAGGTCTTTCCCTGGCGGTGCCGAGGCCAACGGCAGTGTTCCCCGGCGTCCGCGCCTGCGCAGTTCACCAGCTGCCCCAGCTGTGCCCGCGGGAGTGCTCGATTCTGAAACACAGTTGCGGGCTTGGACCAGCGTGAGGCGGGCGGACACGGGGATGGCCTGGGACACCTCGTGAGCAGCGGTCAGCCGGCTCACAGCCCTCCTCCCCGTGTTCGGGCCGCCGCCCACCCCGTCTTCTCCCTTCCCACTGACACCGTGAGGACTTGTGGGGGCCCCGCCTGGTTTCTGATTGCTCGCCTCTCGCTGGCCCTTGCACGTCTCCTAATGGGTACATCTACTGGTCGCAGAGCTTGTCCTTACAGTGCAAATGGCATCCCCCAGACTCGTCTGTGCTCCCTAAAGGTGTCCCTCTGCTCAGGCCGGCAAATCCCTGTAAGCAGCTCCACCTGGTAACAGAGGCAGGGGCCCAGCAAATCTCACTTTAAGAGGCTGAACAGAGAGAGGGTAGACAAATCTCCTGACCCAGTTTTATACCCCAGCCACTGCCTGATTTTCTTCTGGACTGGGGAGAGCAATGTTGGAGGGGTCGTTTGCTTTTATTTCTGCCTTCCCTACATTGGCGTCCCTGACATAAGGGTGTCTCAGCCTCACAGTCAAGCACAGGTAGGAGGGACTGTCAGCCTCCTTCCCTTCCCATTACCACCTTTCTCTCCACAGGCACTATTTGCTGCTCCCAGAATTGACATCCAGTACTGTGGGAAGCCACGATGCCCCTTCTGCTAAAGCACTAGGCATCTCATGGGTCTTGTGAACCCATCTTACTGTTTCTTTTGTTTTTTTAACCTTTTTTTTTTTAAGATTGTATTTATGTGAGAGTGAGAGAGAGAGAGAAGGAGCAGGGAGGGGGCGTGTTGGGGAGAGGAAGAAGCAGAAGCACTGAGCACAGACCCGTACACAGGGCTCGATCCCATGACTCCGGGATCATGACCTGAGCCGGTCTGACGCTTCACCGACTGAGCCACCCAGGAGCCCCCTGTTTCCTTTAGACGCATGTAGTTGTACCTAATGAAAACCCATTGAGGGTTCTGGATTACTCTAATCACCATAAAAACTGTCCTAAAATTGTCTGTGAACTGCGGCGCCCCCTCCAGGACCCATTCATGCTGTCACAGGAGTTCCTCTACCTCTTAGCTCAGGCGTTCCCCGCCTTCCCCCTCCAGGTACGCAGGTACCCTCCTGCGAACTACCTGTCCCCCCCACCCCACCCCCGGCAGCTCAGCTCCAGGGGATCCCCAGCCTGCAGGCTCAGAAAGTTCCCTGCCTTCCGGAAGCGGCCCCTCCCCAGCACCTGGGTCAGGATGGAGGCTGTGGGGCGGGCCAGGCTGGCACCTCCATGGGACTCTTCATCTGCAGGGACTTCTGGCTCAGGTCTGATTTGGGGTTGCTCCTGCCTGTGGCTCCTGAGGCCTTCACCTCTTCAGGGCTGGCGGCTCTGAGGCCTCCCTTTTTCAGAGCCTTTGTTGTTCCAGCCTGATCCTGGCTTCAGCGGCAGGGAGACCGGGTGGGTGTGGGGCCACCAGCCTTCACCATTCATCCCCCATGGGGTCCTCTCCTCCCCTCAGCCATTGGCAGACCTCAGAGCTCTGTAAGGAATCCTCACTCTTTGGAGAAAAATTATAAAATACAGACAAACCAAGAAACAGGATTAAATTTGCCCCCAAACTTACCATCCAGAGAGAAGCACCATGACTATTTGAAGCATATTTTTTCAAGGCTTTTTTTTTAAAGATTTTATTTTATTTATTTGACAGAGAGAGATCACAAGTAGGCAGAGAGGCAGGCAGAGAGAGAGG